>CAIGQZ010033059.1:14250976-14265267 GCA_903798205.1 Danio tinwini | reverse complement strand
CCCCTAGTTTTTTATGATTTTTGGGGGGATTTTTTGCAATTTTGTGGTGGTAATTCCCAGATATTTGCAGGCCATTTTGCTATTAAATTAAATATATATTAAAAAATTTATATATGTATACAGTATTTACCATACTAGGTAGCCTACTATGTTAGGTGTGCAATCTGACACATTGACAATGACACAAATCATAAAAATAAAGCTTCTTTATTTTTGTCTCATTTTATCTAAAACGGTAGGGATTAATCCAAAGGAAGTTTGTAAAACTTTTATTTTTGTCCACGATCTTACTTTTTCTCAGATTTCACTCCCCGGAGCTTCTGACATCATGTACCTCACCCAGGGCATGCTTTAAGGCTTCTCCTACCAAAATACATCTAAAACACAGATTGCTGTAAAACTCGTCAATGGCAGGGAAGCGTTTTCTCTCGTTAACTGCAGGAAAATAATTTGTCAATTTGACGCAGATCATAATACCAGCAATACATCTAAAGCACAAATAATGTCCTTCAATTTGGTCACGTCCAGCGTTGTCTGTAAACCAATCTCCATCTGTCTGTTTCATTGCTCTGTTTGTTAGATGTTTTCTCCAACTTTCTTTTGCAGTATCAAATGTGTCAAACATTCAAAACGATCAATTCGCACCACAGGATGCATCTTTTATTCGCATCTTTGCTTTGACTTTACGTGTAAATCACTTGTGCTTCATCCACTTCTGCTTACTGCACAAGCTGAACTCCCTCCCCACTCCCTTTTCCATGTAATGTAATGATTGTGAGGGTGCAGGTGAGATGTCATTTTGCGAGAGACACTCAAATACATCACGTGTGCTGTTTATGCAACTTCTATAAGTCATGTAAAACAATTCATTGCAAACTGAAATAAATATCATTTGACTATATGGTTTGTAATTTGATGTTTTATTATTATTTACATTTTTCTGCAATTATTTTGCATTTAAAATAAGAATTTTGCAGGATCAGAAAAATTTGCGGCTTTTTGTTGATTTTGGGTTGGATTCAGCGATTGCGGAATTTCGAAAAACTAGGGGGTCTGATGAGTGTATGTGTGTGGGAATGCAAGAGTGTATGGTTGTTTCTCAGTATTGTGTGTTGCGGCTGGAAGAGCTCCGTAAAACATATGCTGGAATAGTTGGTGGTTCATTCCGCTGTGGTGACCTCTTCATCAGAATAAGGAAAATGAATGGATGTTTCATTCAAAAATATGATCCATGAATAACCAGTAATAATTTGACCACCTGTAATGTTAATGCGAAGGCTGTATTGATTTAACTGATGCCTTATCCTAATTTTGAATTATACATTGGATTGGATTGTGTTTTCAAGTTGGAAGAATGCCCCTATATTTAATGCTAAACTTAATATTAAAATGTTCAGATTTTTTTTTCAATTGTGTATTGACAACTTTTAGTTTTGCTTATTTATGCTTTACTCATTTAACAGTGATAAAAATATATAACAATGTCACATATTGCTGATTGATTGATTTTATATCTTAATTTATTAATTAATTGATTTTTTTGTTGTCGTTTTTTGTTTGATAAAATATTTATATCTATGATTGTTAGGGATTCATTCATTAACTTGCTCTGCATATCATATAATTAATAAAAAAAAATTCTATTGACCTTAATTTAAAAACAAATTTAGGGTCTGTTCACATACCTTTTGCTTGTTATTTCAAATATAGTCACACTGCAAGCATGTGCAAATAGAGATGCACATGTTTTTCTAGGTGTGTCGACAGCGCAGCAATTAAAAAAAAAACATCTTAACTTTTCAGAATGCCGGAGGCACACTCCACATTATGTGGCAAGAACCAACCAATCAGCTACACCCTTTGTATGTATTATGCACAATTCAGTAGACAAACTGTAGCGCACCCATACACTGTGGTGCTTTTTTTCCTTTTTCCATAAATAAAACCTGTATCAGAGCTACAGCAAGGTTTTGTCAGTGCTGGTTTCTTGGAGAAGCACAGCTGATGTTTGCTTAGCTATGACAGACGAGAACACAGACTCCTGAGCACATTCAAAATTTGCAAAGGAAGCGGCTTGTAGGCCTGCACGATTACTCGAAAAAAGTTCACAATCTCGATTCGACCCCCACAAGGTTTTAATCCAGCATCTCTACGATTTAGCCAATTATATTTTCAAGGTCAGCAGAGAAGTCTTCACATTGATTTGGTTGTGAAATGGTTTTGAAAGAGTCACATACTGTATTTATAAGGTAGAATTCACCCAAAAATGTAATTTCTGTCTTAATGTAATGGTGTATGAATACGGGAAGTATGATTTGCATGTGTGTTTTTTTCCTCAAAGTGATGGTAGCCATGACATGAGCCCACTCGGTAGTGAAAGTGAAACCAAAAGTGTGCACATCATTTAAATCAGGGGTGTCCAAACTCGGTCCTGGAGGGCTGCTGTCCTGCTGAGTTTAACTCAAACTTGCTTCAACACACCTGCCAGGAAGTTTCTAGTATATCTAGTAAGAGCTTGATTAGCTGGTTCAGGTGTGTTTGATTAAGGTTGGAGCTAAACTCTCCAGGACACTGGCCCTCCAGGACGGAGGGCCAGGGGTTTGGACACCAGGGGTTTGGACACCCCTGATTTAAATGATCATATCGCATTTTAGAGTTATGATTATGACAACAAACATTTGATATGTTTTTTCTTTACTAGTGAACACAAAGTGTTGTGCATGAGAATAAATGTTTAACAGTGTCAGTATAACTACTCTAGCCTATATAATATGTTGAATATAATGCAAGAGGGACTATTTGTATAATGGGATAATGACAAATGTCTGATTTTACCAGTGAAAAATAGCTCTAATAATGTTGTCAATAACAGATTGCAAGCATATGTCTCAAACATAATTCAACTTCAGCATTATGAATAGTTGTATTCTGATGTCATCACATTACTGTACATTAACAACCGGGACAAATTTAAAGTTTGTACAAGTCCACCATTTAAAGTCTATACAAAATTTAGCATTTTAAATATTGTTGTTTTACCATATGTTTGAGAAATAACAATAATAATATCCTACTTATATTAACTTTTATTTTACATCAACAGAATCGTGAGAAAATTGTGCTCTTAATTAAAAAAATATATATATATAATTTTAGCCAGAATCATGCAGCCCTAGCGGCTTGCCTCGCATTTTCCAGACTCCTTATTCAGAGTAAAATTGAAAGTGAATAAAGTCTAAAAACAAGCCTTTCTATTGTCTCTTTGCCCTCCCCTAGCAATCTCAAAACAAACAAATGCTTATTTAGACATTTCAGTAGCTTAATTCAGTAGCAGTAGTTTCAAGTCTTCAGATCGTCAAGGGTCTTGTCTTAAATTCCCATGATTTTGCAGCTGTATCTGGGATACGTGGGGCACACGCTCGGCCCTGAAGGCCCTTTCGCTCAGCTTTGCTAAATGTTTGCTGTTTGTCAGGGATGATTGGTTGGCTTTAAAGTTTAATCCACTGTCCTGAATGGAAGCCCAATATGTGCAGGCTTGATGTGTTTTAAATGGCTGCAGAAACACATTGTTTCTCTGCCATTGCCTTTGCTTAGCAGCGCTGGCTCGATATATTCAAAAGTCTATGGGGTGGAAGCTGTGCAGGGATTCATATGCGAGAGGGGGAGAGGAGGAAAAAAGAGGCTGTTCATATGAAAGATTACACACATTTCTAAGAATATTGGCGGAGAGATGCTGCATATAGCTTCAGGTGGATTCGGGATGCTCTTCTTTGAGGGTTTCCTGCTGATGGGTGATCTAATGTTCCCTTCCAGACGTCCTTCAGGAGCTTCCTGAGATTTCTGAAAGTTATTTTTGTCTGACACGTTGAGCTATTTATTTTTTTTATCTCACTTCCTGAGGAAACAGAACATGTTTAGCACTAGTTTAACAAAATAAAAAATAAGTATTAGGTTTAATTAAGGATACGTCTGTGTGTTTTTCTTACACATAGACTGTTTAGCATTTTTCTGCCAGTGTGCACAGATAGAGTTCATAGAGTGTCTGTAACACTGTAACACCACTAATAAATCCACAGTATGAAATTGACTTTTATGAATTACTTTTTTATATAATGCAACCAGTGTAGTTTACAAAATGAATGTAACTTGAAAACCATTTGTTTTTAGTCAATCAAAAACTTATTTGAATGATTGTTATGAGTCTGTTCCTTTTAATGAATAAAATGCATATAGTGCAGTTAGTTTAGTCTGGTTCCCAAATCCAAGTTACTTTTAAGAGCTGGTTCTTTTTAGTGAATCAGATGCATAGATGGTTTTCATTAATAGATGAAAAAAAAAAAGAAGATGATTTTATTAAAATTATTATTATTATTATTTATTCATTCATTTTTGTTTTGGCTAAGTCCCTTTATTAATCTGGGGTCGCTACAGCGGAATGAACCGCCAATTTATCCAGCATATGTTTTACACAACGGATGCCCTTCCAGCCACAACCCATCACTGTGAAACATCCATACTCATTCACGCACGCACTCACACACGCACGCATACACACACACACACACACACACACACACACACACACACACGCACACACGCACACACGCACACACACACACACTCATACACTACAGTCAATTTTAGCATACTCAATTCACCTGTACCACATGTCTTTGGACTGTGGGGGAAACCGGAGCAACTAGAGGAAACCCACGCGAACACGGGGAGAACATGCAAAAAAAAACATGCAAGAAATGCCAACTGACCCAGCCGAGGCTCGAACCAGCAACCTTCTTGCTGTGAGGAGAACGTGCTACCCACTGCGTCACCTATTACTATTATTATTCATTATTATTATCATAATCATTTATTAAAGTTGAATAATTTGTATCAGGATTCTTTTAAAGGAAGATCCAAAGTTGAACATTTATCTGAAATATAAAGCTTTTTGTAATATTATACACTATACTATTAATAAACTTTGAGCCAGTATCATTTCTCAAATATTTTTAGCAGATATTCAGAATATTAGAGTGATTTCTGAAGGACCATGTGACTAGGTGATAGGGTAAATGTGCAGCTAGTGTTTTTCCTGATACCGAAAAACTTCTGGTGGATGGTTAATGTAACTTTTTTCAATTTTATCTGTTTCTTTTGAATAAAATATAATGGGCCCTACCATACCCTGGCGCAATAAGGCGTAAGACGAGTTTGGCGCAATTTGTTGCTATTTTCAGACCAGCGCAACCCTAATTTTCACATTTTGCGTCATGTTGTTTAAATAGCAAATCCATTTGCACTACTTTGTAAACTCATGGGTGTGCTGGTCTGAAAAGGAGGTGTGTTAAGGTGCATTGTTGGTGCGCTGCTATTTTAAGGAACTGAAATAGACTGCGTCACTGAGCAACTGAAAGCTGGTCTGAAGTCTAGCAAAAGTGTTAGTTATGTGTCTATGCAGGTCCAAAACACGTACACATTGCTTAGTACACACAGGATGTACAGCAATACACAAATATCTTTACATATGAAAACGTACAACACAGTTTCCTTATCCATAAGAGTAAAGAGTAAAAGCGAAAGTTAAGAGACTGAATAGAGAAGGCCCGTTCTTTATCCTCATGCTGCAGATGGTTTGTTTACATTTTTTTCTCGCTAGTGAAGCGTTCAGTTTTTACACTTACGAAGCCTGACATTTAAATAGCAAATGTGCCATGGCATGACACAACTGACTTTTAAAGGGAATTTGAGATGAGACTCTGATTGGTTTAATGCACATTATGCTTAAAACACACCCATAAATCATTAAGAGAATCAGTACAACCCTGTTAGACCATGTGCAAAAGTGGATTCAGACACTCCCTTAATGCTTTTGCGCCATGCAGTTTAGACTTTGCACCTATTGTTAAAATAGAGCCCAATCAGTTAGAGACTTAACATTCTTTTAGTTGTTCAAGTGTAAAACAAGATAAAAAGCCGCTTACAAGCACTCGTCGTCAGGATCAGCAGACTAGCACAGAAACTGCAATGAAGTTACTAGAATAAAGTGAATTTTCATATTTTAAAGACATGGCGCGGAAAAATGTAATTTAATGCAGTAGTGCTTGAACATTCCGAGACTTTACATCATATATAGTCATTGATTTTTAAAGAAAACAGGTGTTAAATATGGCATTTTTGTAACAGCATACAGTTCACCAAAAGCGTTTTAACCAGGTTACTGAAAAAAAGTTCTTCTTCACATAACCTTTAATGCTGCACTTCAGCTTTGAAATCATCATTAATTTTCTTTTCAGCTTAGCTTAGCTTTACTAATCTGGGGTCGCCACAGCAGAATGAACCACCAACTCATCCAGCACATGTTCCACGCAGCGGATGCCCTTTCAGCTGCAACCTATCACTGGGAAACATCCATACACTCTCATTCACACACACTCATACACTACGAGCAATTGAGCTTACCCCATTCACCTATAGTGCATGTCTTTTGGATGTGTGGGGAAACCTGAGCACCCGGAGGAAACCCATGCAAACACAGGGAGAACATGCACTCACATGCACACAGAAATGCCAACTGACCCAGCCGAGGGTCGAAACAGCGACCTTCTTGCTGTGAGGCGACAGCGCTACCCACTCCACCACTGTGTTGCCCCAGCTTTGAAATCATTGAAGTATATTTTAAGTAATTTAAAAATAAATCTGGGTAACGTTTATTTTTTAATAGTACAAATAATTTAAAATGTTACTGTTTTTGCCACAGTTTTGATCAAATAACTGCAGGCTTTGGTAGAGCAGAAGAGACATTTTTAAAAACATTAATCTTACTGATTTAAAGCTTTTGATTAATAGTATACATAGCCTATACAAATCTGATAATCTGTTGTGACCTCAAATGTGTCAGTTCACTTATTCAGTTCTTTGTAGGGAATCAGACACAATTTCTGACTGAAAAACTGAATGACTTTGAACTTGAATCTAACTCGCACATCTTACAAATGCTTCAAGACGACTGTAACTAATCTTTAACCTTAATCATATAGGAAGCGCATTTATTTACATCTTGACGCTTTAGATGATATGTGTGCTACATCCCAGCCCTGATTTCCCAGTGTTTAACCCTAGTTACATAAACTGAGCACCTGACAGAAAGCGCAGAGTAAAATGTAGGCCGTTTCTCGGCGGACCGGAGGCTTCAGAGATGCGGAGAAATGACTGCGGCAGGTGAAGATCTCCTGTCTGAACACTCGCAGGATCATCACATGCTCACACAGCTGTGAAATAGAGGAGCAGACAAGAAGAGCATCTCGTATATCCACAGAGTGCTTCTCTGAGGGTTTGTTAAACAGATGATGCTCTGTTATCTGCTGCGGCAGAGAGGAGAAATCGTCAGTGGAAGCGCATGTCCGCTAATGAAAGATTAGCATATTTTAATGAGATTATGCAGTGCGGGTAGAGCCTCCTGGTGGACGTTTGACGCATCACATGCTTTGTAATGCGCCCATTCAGAATGGAAGCATGATCAATGTAGGGTTACTTTAAAAAAGTAATTAGTTATAGTTACTTCTCACAAATAGTAACTGATTAGTAACGGAATTACATGGTTATAAAAAAATAATTACTTACGAGGGAAAGTAACTGTTGTGATTGATATGAGATGGACACTACTTAAAAAAGTTACACTATTTTATATCCTATTATTAATGTTGCTGTGGGACAATGTGAGAGACTCTGATCAAGTTTGATATTTTATTGTAAATATGATCATTTATATAGTTCAACAATAAAACATGGTGAAACGGTTGAAACAATATTTGTTTAAGTTACTCTGTACTAAAAATTATGACTCTGTTAGTAATGACATTTATTTTTAATGCTATAATTCCCGTCAGTGCATACAAGGAATATAAAGACGGCACTGTGGCAGTGTATTTTTATGTTTTTTAATTTGCATTCTCCATCATGACACACTACATGACAGGGACGTGCACAGAGACCTTTTCAGGGGCAGGGGCTCAAGTGGAAAAAAGGGCACTTTTTATTAAATAATTATAATAATTGTGCTTTAATAAATAAAATATATTAAAGGGGATTTCACCCTAAATTCACCATATACTCACCCTTAAAAGGATAATTTATTTAAAACTAATAATTCTGTCCCCATCTACTCACCTTTTACTTGTTGCAAACCTATTTGACTTTTTCTTCTGTTGAACACACAAAATAATATTTTGAGGAAAGCAGGAAACCTGTAACCATTGACTTTCATAGTATTTGTTTTTCCTACTCTGGAAGTCAATGATTTCAAGTTTATAGCTTTCTTTAAAATAAATTTATAATCTTTAATATGTTTGTGTTCAACAAAATAAGAAACAAAGATTTGGAACCACTTGAGGGTGAGTAAATTAAAATTTTGGGGTGAACTATCTCTTTTCAATCTGTTATTTTTGTTTGAGTATTTTTTCTGTTGAACAAAATAATAAAATATTTTTTAAAAAGTAGGACACACTGATAGCCACTGACTTCCACAGCTAGCCTATATGTACATGTTTTACTGCTCCAATTAACATGATATATTCTGAATAAATGACTGCAAAAATGAGAGTGCAATATTTTATTATCCAGCTGTCGTTTCTCCATTACATTAGCCCTGGCTAAAGTTTAGCAAACTTATTACATGGTTGTTAATCAGGAGGATGTTAGCAAGACAAAACAGCCTATTTGCTTTTGAACTTTTGGATAAATAGCTGATGTTAAATTTGAGCCTCAGGTAGTCTTTTGTTAACCGTTACTCACCTCCACACAATATAGATGAATGACGGATGAATTTACATCGGCGGTTCTATTGATCATATCGTGCTGCTGTAACGGAGGTCAGCTAGTAATGTATGTTATACACACACTCCATCTGCAGTGTGTGTATGGGGCAGACTGTAAAGCTATGGCCCAGAGGCAGGAGTTGGCATAAGCGCTTATAGTCGTTATACTACACCGTTGACATCTCACTTTTGAAACCAGAGAAACAATGTAAATAGAGTCTTCGTTAGAGCATTCGCCTCGCATTTGTTTTTACTTTCCAAATTGCTAGTTCAAGGCTTGCTTGGAGAGGCTAGACTAAAACCAATATATACTTTAAAATCTAATTTTTTTATTGTTTGACATGGAAAGCTGTCCTTACATAGAACATTCATTAACTCATACATATATTATATTATTAGTAGTATTTAAAAAAAAAATTATTATCCCCAGGAAAAAAAGGGCACTTTCTCTCCAGGAGAAAAAGGGCAGGGGCTCAAGCACTCAAAGCCCCCACCTCTGCATGTGCCTGCTACCTGACAAATGTCTTGTCATTGATCCCATGTGTAAGAGCAACAAATGATAACTTGACTTCTAGTCGACCATTTGTAAAAGTGGCAGAAGATAGATTTTTCCAATAAATCATCTGTTGAACTGCATCCCAATCATCACAAATACTGCAGAAGACCTATTGGAACCCACATGGACCCAAGATTCTCACAGAATTTAGTCAAGTTTGGTGAAGGAAGCATCATGATTTTTGGTTGCATTCAGTGTGGGGAAATGCAAGAGTGGATGGCACTCATCAACAGTCGGAGGTATCAAGACATTTGTGCTGCCTATTATATTACAAACCACAGGAGAGGGCAAATTCAGCAGGATGGCTATCTCCTCATGCTTCAGCCTCCACATCAAAGTTCCTGAAAGCAAAGAAGGTCAAGGTGCTCTAGGATTGGCCAGCCCAGTCACCAGACATGAACATTATTGAGCATGTCTGGAGTAAGATGGAGGAGGCATTGAAGATGAATCCAAAGAATCTTGATGAACTGTGGGAGTCCTGCAAGAACACTTTCTTTGCCATTCCAGATTATTTGAATAATAAGTTATTAGATGTATATGCGATGTTTGATGCAAAACTAAATGAATTAGATAATTATATGAATACATTTGGCTTTCCAAACATAGTTTTAATATGCAAATGACATGCTTATTTTAATGCTTTATAAGTTGCAAAATTAAATTGAAAATGTAATACCCAAATAGAGGTAATGCTTGTAACTTAGAAGCAAAAATGGTAGTAAAATTAGAATATAAATGTTATTTACCATAATTTCATTTAGAAAAATAGGATTGCATTTTCATCATACACCCAGTGTTGGGTGTAACACATTACAAGTAGCATGAGTGACGTAATAATATTGCTTTTCTAAGTAATGAGTAAAGTAATGCATTACATTCAAAAATTAAGTAATAATATTTGATTTATTTTTTTGAAATTGTAATGCAAGTTACTTTTTAGTTTTATAAATTCGCTTAAAAAATAAATTGATGAATTAAAATGAATGTAGTCACGTTGAATCGCACACTCAATGAGAAAATGCAGGAACAGACAAAAACCAAGAATGGCAGAGCCTTACATTTTTGCGATGGAAGTATTCTCATTATTCTGAATGGATCAAAGAAAAGGAAAAGGTAATTGTCCCAATGGACAGTGATTTTACTTCACTAATGAGACAAAGTGCAAAAGTAGCAAACCCATTGCTTTACTCTCATTAATCTGTATACGTATACGTCATGTATAGCTCGAGGGTCAGGAAGTTCTCAGAAGATAACATTATCCTACATTATTATTTTTATATGTTTTTTAAAGTAAATGAAGGTGTAGGCTATATTGTACATTGTTAATTGCAGAGCTTCTTTATTTAAAAAAAGAAACAGAAAAAAAAATCCTGCAGGTTCTGAAAGAGATCAAACCTCAGCCAGGTTAGAAAAAGTAACTCAAAAGTCATGTAACATGTTACCTATCATAAAAAGTAACTAAGTAACTCAACTAGTTACTTTTTTGGGGAGTAACTCAGTATTGTAATGCATTACTTTAAAAAGTAACTTTCCCCAACACTGCATACACAATGGTATGTTTGCAGCAAAATTCAATCTGTATTTCAAAATGCTTTTTATTTAGGTATGTTTATTACGTTTTCAGTTTCATTTTGTATGGTTGTTTATAATATTGTATGTAATTTACATATTAAAACTGTGGTCAGAAACCTCAAATATAAATGAATATAATTAAATTTTTATTTTCATTTCGCTTCAAACTTTGCACATACTGAATGTCTTGGAAATGCAAATCTAAATACAGAAATACATTGCTGTTTACATTTCGAATTGAAATTTGCTATTGATATGCTTCCATAATTTAGCATGCCCTCTTGTGTCCTTGTGTATTTTGTTGATGACATGTATAACTTTGTCTCTTTATATTCTGCATTCATACAGCCTTTTATGCGTTTTTATTACGACTTTGTGTTCCGCTCAGTAGACAGATGGAGAACCTCATGACAAACTGAGCTAAAGATATTTTACTCACATTGTGCGTGTGCGTGTGTATAAGCAGGTGTGTGTTTGTAAGAGCAGGTGCGCATGTGAGCAGGTGTGTGTGTGTTTGTTTGAAACGGTAATGTTGGTTTGAGCACTGTCAGCAGAGTCCTCTGATACGCCGTGTCTGGATTTTAAACAAAATCTGTTGAAAGCATTAGCTTTGCCTTAAATATGTGCAGGTGCTGAGTGTGTGTTTGCTGGACACTGATGGCTTGCCATTTTACCAGTGCATGATGTCAATACAATACATTAATTCAATTCATGTTTATATATACAGTATAGCACTTTTTACACTATAGATTGTGTCAAAGCAGCTTAACATAGTAAAGTCCAGATTTCAGATTTGAAGGTCAGTTTAGTTTAGTTCAGTGTGGTTTAAATTTCTCTGCTGAAAGTTCAAACACTGTAGAGCAAATCCACCGAAGTGCAGCGCTACAAGTCCTGATCCAGGCAAGCCAGTGGCTACAGTGGCGAGGAAAAAAAAACTTTACTAATTGATGAAGTGAAGGGAAAAAACCTAGAGAGAAACCAGGCTCTGTTGGGAACGACCATTATTCTTCTGGCCAAACTTCCGGTGTGGAGCTGCAGTCTAGGCGCCGGAGGCTGGAGAAGCAAATCCATCGTGAAGAAGCTGCAGGTGTGAGTAGGGCACCAGCGGGAGGTAAGGCTGGCCCACAGGATCAATGCGGGGACTCGTTTGTCACGGTGGTCTTTCAGGAATCAGTCTCATGCACTCCATTCCTCCATGCAACCACAGCATCGCGATACGGCCTGGTCCAGGATTATAGATACCTTGGGATCATCTCTTCACAGGTTTTGGATTGCATTAATGGCGCTGCATAGTCTCTAGGGACCTCGGAATGAGTATCCCCAGGTGGAAATAGAAAATAAAGAAAATAATTAGCGTAGCTGCTGTTCATAGTGTATTTAAACGAGATGCAAAAAATGGAGTGTTATAAATGAAAATGGCAATTATATAAACAAACATAGAAACAAACATGTAAACATATGAGAGTTTCTAACACAATGTCTGGTGTATTAAGGAGGAGTGTGTCCTACAGGTGGTTGTCAAGCCAGCTCATCTGCAAGGAGCACATTCATGCATCATACTGTTATGCAATGCATCGTGTGTATGCTTTACTAAAAAGATAGGTCTTTAATCTAGTTTTGAACTGAGAGAGTGTGTCTGAGCCTCTGACATTATCAGAAAGGCTATTCCAGAGTTTAGGAGCCATAAATGAGAAGGCTCAACCTCCTTTACTAGACTTTGCTATTTTAGGTAATACCAGAAGCCCTGAGTTTTGAGTTTTGAGATCTTAAAGAGCAGGTTGGATTGTAGTGAGACAGAAGGTTAAGTATGGTGTGTATTTGTCTTGGCTGTTTTTTGTGCTTATTATTATTATTATTATTATTATTATTAGTAGTAGTAGTAGTAGTAGTATTAGTATTAGTATTATTAGTGGTTGATATATGTTGTGTGATATATTATAAAAAAATGCTGGGCAAAGATCAATCATGATTAATCACATCTAAAATAAAAGTGTGTTTTGGCATAATGTGTGTGTGTGTGTGTGTGTGTGTGTGTGTGTGTGTGTGGCATTTAAATTTTTTATTTTAAATGTGAGTAATCACGATTCATTTTTGCCCTGAACTATTAACAATTATTATATATTTATAGTTTTTAATATATTATGTGTTAATAATAATAATAATTATTATTATTATTATTATTATTATTAAACAAATAATAGCTTTATTATAAATTAATATTATTAATATTTATTTTTATATATGTTTTAACAATATTTATATTTTAAATGGTATTTATTATGTTATTAGTTTAGTGTATATGTTGTTAATAATAATAATAAAAATAATATTTATACATATTTATATGTGCATAATAATTATACACAGTACACACACTTAAATTGTCAATTTTTTTTATGCGATTAATCATGATACATTTTTGCCCTGAAATAATAACAATTGTTACATATTTATAGTTTTCAATATATTATGTATGTTAACAATAATGAAAATAATAATAATAAGTATTATTATTATTATTATTGAAATAATATCTTTATTATTCAAAGTATTATTATTTCTTTTTATATATGTTTATGGCTGTTGATGTGATTCTACAACATGAACCGTAATTCTAAATGGCAGTGAACATTTCTGGGTATAATCAATGTTGAAAACATTTGTTCTGCTTAATACTTTTGTGATATTAATGTTTTTATTCATAACAACAACAGCAGCATTTATTTAAACATTATACATGTCTTTATTGGTAAGTTTTGATCAATTCATTGCATTCTTGTGGGGTAGATTTGCAAAAACAAAACAAAAAGTAACAGACCATTTTGATCATCTGTGCATTTTCTACATTATTTATAGCAGTTTTACTTTAGCACTTCTGGTATCAAGTCAGGATATTGGACTGATGTGTGTTATCTGCTCATGTGATTTCTGGAGGACATCCTTTTTTCCTAATAGTTTACTTAAGTTTGTAGTGAGCAGATTTTCTCATTCACTTGCTAACCTGATCACAGATAAGGACCGTGTGTGTGCGTGTGTGTTTCAGAAAGCATACTGCGGCCACTGCAGTGAGAGGATATGGGGACTGGGGCGTCAGGGCTACAAGTGTATCAACTGCAAGCTGCTGGTCCATAAACGCTGTCACAAACTCGTCCCGCTGACCTGTCAAAGGCATATGGTGAGTATACAAATATTCAGCATCTGTCGGTTTATTCAGACTTCAAACATAAGATAGAAATGTGTCTTTTGTGTAAATATCAGAATTATTTGCAAATATTTATTTAAATATGATTAATTATTCGTAAAATACTATTTATAGTTATATTGAGTATATATACATACATATATATATA
>CAIGQZ010033059.1:14223003-14235976 GCA_903798205.1 Danio tinwini | reverse complement strand
GTGTTCATCTGCTTCTCTGTCTGTTCTGTGCTGCTCCAGCCGAGAGGCCAGCGTGATCCTGGACCACTCTCATTCGTACAGACACACACACACGCCAACCTGGAGCTCTCTCCACCACCGGAACTACATCCCCCTCTATCCAAACCTCAGTTCGGCCATATGTCCTACTCCAGCCTCCCCTCGGCCCGAACACCGGCGCTCTGTCGCCCACCCAAGAGCGGGGCAGATGCTGGCACCACCGCGCCAACACTTCAGCCGATTCCGGGCCGCCATCCAAACCGCGTCACAGCAGCAGGGCAAGACCCAAATCCCTTTAGCTTTTCACTCGGAAAAGAAAACAAACAGGGGATGCGGGCTTCAGAGAGGGAAAGATAAATGCTCGTCTGCGCTCCGTCTTTCAGAGGAGATGAAACTGAACAGGCTTTACTTCTGGACGACGGCCCGAAATACGCAACTGTAAAAGAAATCCCCAAAAAACGCAGGGATGAGACGTATTAAAAAGACACATTCTTCACATTTTGTGGGGTGTTTTAAATCCACTTAACACGCAACAGAATGTTATGAATTTACAGAAATAAACACGGAGCGCGGAGGAATCTTTTGATTGAGCGGTGAAGGGTTTATTCAGGCATCTGTAGCGTGTGGGTGTTTGAGTGAGAGATTGTGTGTGTGTGTGGGTTAAAGCCTGTCTCTGTCGAACACGACTCTGCAAGAATGACTCACACTCTTTTATCCTCTGTTTTTTTTTCAGTCATTTTGGAGAAGCCGATTCGGATTCCCAGGTCATTGTCTGTTAAGGCTGCGAGTGTGCTGAAAGGTTTTCTGAACAAGGTGAGAACATGGGTAAACTTGAATGTGAACAAGCACACACACACACACACACACACACACACACACACACACAAATAAAAATGTGAACGCAGAGTTTGGACATAGTAATGCCATTCAGCACAGCTATACTGGTGTTATTGTATAGATGCAGACTTGTAGTTTAGCTTGTAACAGTGAAAGGTTTTCCAATACCTTGAACGTATTGAAGGTGCTTGGATAAAAGGAATCTGTACAGATATTTCAAAACTGTCTTACCATGAACTTCAGGGTCACGGTTCTATCAATGTAAGTCGTTATTTCAGATTTTATTTTATTTTTTACAAAAACTGTTTATGTGAAGAATTGATTGAAATTCCATTACCAGCATTCCTGAAATGAGACGCACCAATCAGAGAAGTGTATCTTAGAAACATGATTCACAGTAATATTCAGAGTGGTGTCGTTTTGTAGAGTAACGGTAATTAAAATTAATGTTAGCAATTGATGTTTTCAAATAATTGCAATGTTTTGGCTAGTTTAGTTAGTTAAAGGGCCATGAAACCACCGTCTTAGTTCAAGTCTACATCATAATATTTTCAAAAAATGCTCCATGATGGGATGCGCTGAGAGCAGAGGGAGGAGTGGGCGTGGCCGGCAGAGCAGGGGAAAAAGAGGGAAGCAAACAACTGACAGTTGGCTCAAAAAAATGAGACACAAACTGTGAGGAGGAAAGTTAAAATGCGAAGAAAAAAACAGTACATAATTTATTGCCCTGCTACATATGTTATTCGTAATTTCATATACACATAACCACAATTTGTTATATCATTATAAAGATAAACATGTAAACACTATAAATGAGGATGACTTCTCTCCTCATGAATCTCCGGGTCTAAATGCAGACACAGACACAGCAGGTCTCTTGCCCTATCTATTTCAACCATTAGCCCTGCCAGTAATCCTGAGGATTTTAAACATATGGCGAACACAGCAGCACTGATATAGATGATTTGTCTGAATGGTAACAAACTCAACTGATAAAAGACAAAGTTTGCCATTCTCCAACTTTCGTACAGCTCGCCCAACAAAAATGCTTGCTGTGAACCAACAGCTTTGCTGTACTAGCCCTGACAGCATCGTGGGGAAAAACATGCAACAAACCCTGTGGATCATGGAAACAAACACATACGACTCTTCATGAATGGCTAAATAGACTACTGCGTGCTGTGCGCAAGGTCTGCCTTGCCTTAAGGAAGCACGTGCTCTCATGAATAATTAAGAAGCAGGGTCTTCTCATAGGATAAGAAAACTCAGCTATGAATAATAATGAGAAACAGACATGTCGTCGCTGAATAGGCATATCGGCGATACGTCACCAATTTTGATCTCGCCCCATAAATGACTTTAAAACCGGAAGATGAAATTAGCTGACAAAAGCTCAAAATTAGCCAGTTTTCCCCTCAATTGACAGGTGCTAACGTTGTCTTAACTGATGCTCAACACACACAAATCTGTTAAAATCTCAAAAAAAGTACTCTAGGGTTTCATGAACCTTTAAATATTTCACGTTGTTTTTATAAAAAATTATGTTAATTTGATTCAAGCGTGATTTTTCTTAATATTTGTATTTGAGATAATAGATTTGATTAAAAATGCTGCAAAGCTGTATATTTTTAGAAATTTCACAATAATATTTTGCCATACACACATACATATTTAATAAAAAACTATTTACATATTTCTCAATAAATTTAGCTGTACATTAGCTGTGAAAAATTACATGTGAAATGACAATATAATTACATGCTTATGTATAGCATGTAATATGTACACTACCTGACAAAAGTCTTGTTGACAATCCCAGTTGTAAGAGCAACAAATAATGACTTGACCTCTAGTTGATTATTTGAAAAAGTGGCAGAAGGTAGATTTTTCCAATGAATCATCAGTTGAACTGCATACCAATCATCACAGATACTGCAGAAGACCTATTGGAACCCGTATTGACCCAAGATTCTCACAGAAATCAGTCAAGTTTGCTGAAGGACAAATCATGGTTTGGTGTTACATGGGGGCGTGCAAGAGATCTGCAGAGTGGATGGCAACATCAACAGCCATTTGTGCTGCCCATTACATTACAAACTACAGGAGAGGGCAAATTCTTCAGCAGGGTAGCGCTCCTTCTCATACTTCAGCCTCCACATCAATGTTTGTGAAAGCAAAGAACCAGTCATGAAAGTTACTAGACATGAACATTATTGAGCATGACTGGGGTAAGATGAACGAGGAGGCATTGAAAATGAATCCCAAGATTCTTAATGAACTCTGAGAGTCCTGCAAGAACGCTTTCTTTGCCTTTCCAGATGACTTTATTAATATGTTATTTGAGTCAATGCAGAGATGTATGGATGCAGTCGTCCAAGCTCATGGGAGTCATACATAATATTAATTCTTTTTCCACTGCACCATGACTTTATATTCTATACTTTAGATTATTTAGGTTAAATGACAAAACTTTTTCTAAGTAAATGAGACCTTACTGTCCTATTTAAATAATATAAAATCAAGGCATGGTCATATTTATTTTGATAAATTAAGCACAATCTGGAGGCCTTTGCCTATCATATAAGCCACTTGTGGTACCAAAATATCAGCTAGAAGTCAATTAATTATTTGTATCTTGTTATTTAATAACAATTTTTATTTTATATAATATATAATGTACATGCAATTACAATATACATCATATATTGTTTTAAATATTTCTATACAATTATTTGATGTAAAAATAAAAGGTGAAGTATATATAATCTGTAGAAGAAAGTGTAAATAAAAAAATAGTCATGTGATAACCAAACTTAGAATGATTAAATTACATCACACAGAATTCTTTGGGTAATGACTAGTTTATTCTCTTTCCCCTTAAAACTTGATCACTGTTGTGCTTCATTACACCAGAAGAGACAGATGAGAAACAAATAGGCTCTGAGGGAGGAAAAAACCTGTCATAATAATTCATGCGCATTGCACATTGAGGGTTATAAATGAGGGTTTTAACTCTACACAAACATGCACACACACAGTCTGCCTCTGATTGGACTAATGTATGTGCTAAAATAAGGAGGGTCATCATGATGAAGATCAGCTCTCGAAGCTCCCAATGCTTCTGTGTGCGTGTCGGCTTGATTAAATCTGTGAATAATGAAGTGTTTTCCTTTAATCGTCAAGACAAATTGCGTTTATTGAAGCTCTGGGGTTCCTCAAACTCACCAGCAGCCTGTAATCAGTGTTATCAGGGCTCTTAGCCACTGCTGCCTGATTCAAGGGGATTAAATGAGCGTAGATCAGCACAGTGAGTCGCTCCCAGAGCCCTGAATCTTCAGATAATGTCAGGATAAAGTTCACTACATATGCTAATTGTTTTGGGTTAAACTTCAGTCCTTCATCAAATGAGGCTGTGGTGTTGTTGATCTGGCTTTCGTCTGATATGTTGCTAATACTGTGTGTGTTCATTTCAGGATCCGAAAGAGAGGCTGGGATGCCAAGTTCAAACCGGATTCACCGACATCAAGTCTCATACATTCTTCAGAAGCATAGACTGGGACCAGGTAAGCTTTTTTTTTACCATTTTTTTCTTATTTTTGGAGGTCAAAATGTACTATAATATTTAAACTTCAAAATCTAAACACAGGGTGACATGGTGGTTCAGTGGTTAGCACTGTCACCTCACAGCAAGAAGGTCACTGGTTTGAGTCCCAGCTTGGTCAGTTGGCATTTCTGTGTGGAGTTTACATGTTCTGCGCTATAGGTGAATTGAATAAACTAAATTGGCCATATTGAATGAGTGTGAATGAGTGCTTATGGATTTTTCCCAGTGCTGGGTTGCAGCTGGAAGGGCATTCCTTGTGTAAAACATATGCTGGATAAGTTGGCGTTTCATTCCGCTGTGGTGACCCCTAATAAATAAAGGGACTAAGCCAAAGGGAAATTAATGAATTAACTTCACAAAGTCAGTTTCCATTTACTCACTACTCACTGATGCTGAAATACAGTTAAAAATTGTAAGATTGTGTAATAATAAAGTATAGTATTTGTTAGGGCTGAACAATATATATTATTTGAGCATCAATATCGCAATGTGTGTAACTGCAATAGTCACATCGCAGGATTAGATTATCTATTAAAGATTAAACGATAAAGATACCATTAAATAATATTAAAATAATTACTTATACAATAATAACCATGTTATTTTATGATTGATTGTTCAATTTCTGTATTTGAATACTGTTACACTCTCTAGAAAACCATAAAGTACAGTTTAATTCACTTTTGTTTTTGCTCTGTTGCATTAATATAAGCTTGTAATTTAATATATTTTATACTAATGCACTTGCATAGGAAAAGACTTGATCTTTCCAATTCATCTAAATTAACGAAATCTTCTCAGATAGAGTTTTTCAAATCGTCTGGTGAAATTATATTTATATCACAGCAAAACTAAATTTTGCAATGTCAGATTTTTCCAATATTGTGCAGTGCTAACATTTGTTTTCTCATTTAATATATTTAAAAATCCTATTTATTGTTGTGATTCAAATCTGGATTTACGTTCTTATTGTACTTTTCAATAATAATAGCAAAAAATAAATAAATGCAGTGAGCAAAAGTAACTTCTTTCCAAAAAAGAAAACATTAACAAATTATAGTAATGATGTGTTCCAGAAAATATGGCATCAATTATCCTCACAATTACTTTCCTCATATGTAATTTCAATCTTTTTTGGCATAAAAGTCATTAAGATTTTTTGTCTTTCATTCATTCATTTATTCATTCATTCATTCATTTTCCTTTAGCTTAGTCCCTTCCCATCAGGCACACAACATCATAAGACAGGCATGGGCAAACTTGATCCTGGAGGGCCGGTGTCCCTGCAGACTTTTGCTCCAATCCTAATCAAACACACCTGCCTGCAGCTTTCTAGTGATCTTGAAGACACTGATTAGTTTGTTCAGGTGTGTTTGACTACTGTTGGAGCAAAAGTCTGCAGTGACACCGGCCCTCCAGGATCAAGTTTGCCCATCCCTGTCATAAGACCTTAATATTAGGTAAGATTTAGGTCATGACGTCAGGTGACCAAAATTCTAAGTCTAAGGACAACTTTATTTTGACGTCCAATAACAATGTCAAATTATATTGATATTTGGTTGATTTTAGTTTGTGTTGGAAAGTGACCAAAATCCAACGTCTGATAGATGTCATAGTGGTAAGGTCCACATAACGTCAAGGTGTAACATGATTAGACGTTGATATTTGGTTGATTTTAGGTTGGACGTTGGACATTGACGTCGGCCTGACGTTGGGTTCTGACGTCAACCTGATTTTCATTTCCAAACTAAATCCAAAGTCCCATTGATGTTGGGGTACAACGTCAGTATGACATAATGTTGATGCCCTGTGCCTGCAGGGTTATTTATCAGACATATGCATATGTTTTACGCAGCGGATGCCCTTCCAGTGGCAACCCAGTACTGGGAAACACCCTTACACATTCACATTCACACACGCATATGGCCAATTTTAGTTCAGCCAATTCACCTACAGTGCATGTCTTTGGACTGTGGGGTAAACCGGAGCACTCTGAGGAAATCCATGGGGAGAACATACAAACTCCACAGAGAAATGCCAATTAGCCCAGCTGGGACTTGAACCAGCAACCTTCTTGCTGTGAGGCGACAGTACTAACCACTGAGACACCCTAAGATTTTTTTTGTTTTCTTTAAAATAAAAGTTGCTGATCCAGCTCCTTAGAATGTTCCTGAAACCTGCTGTTTTAAGTAAGGATTGCAGCAGACTTTTCAGACTCTTCAAGTTGTTTATGAGCTGACTTTAGTTGGAGAGGGATGTAGTGAGTGTCCATTGATAGGTGTGTGTGATCCAGCAGCAGAAATGAAAGAGAATATCAAATGAGGTTCAGCCTTTGCTGAAGCGGCACAAGGTTTAAGGGGGGATGTTAATTGGTCTGGTATAAATGATGCACACAATGCTGAAACATGAAAGTCAGAGAGAGAGAGCATACAATATTCAGGAGCTGCAGAAAACGGTGTGTGTGTGTATGTGTGTGTGTGTGTGTGTGTGTGTGTGTGTGTGTGTGCGTGTGCTTGTGTAACTAATGAATTAGTATGTGCATTACAGAGAGGTAAAGAGGAGATACAAGATAGAGATGGAAAAAGGTTTGGTTAATAGACTGATAGACTGCAATATATATATATATTTCATCACAGATTCTGCACCTGTTGAATGTTGAGAAAAACAGCTGTATAGAATAGATTTCTGTGTTGAAATCAAATGCCATCATTTACCGAATCATCTTGAACAATTGGGTAGATAAAATTAGGTTAATTAGGTTCAAAATTTCAAACAAATCATATAACAAAAGGGCAGTAAATAAATAATGGTAAAAATATAAATAAATAAATGAATGAATGAATGGATAAACAAACAAATACATAAATGAATGAATAAATAAAAAAATTACTGCACTTTTGTTCCTGTTATACTTTTTAGTTTATATTTTTGTTTACATATATTTTTATTTTTTATTTTACATGTTAATTTAGCTTTTTGTGAGCAGATTATAATACCATTTTATCTCAAAACTTTACATGTGGAGAGAACTTAAATAAATATTTTGCTATTTTTGGAGCTGTTGTGTTGCTACTTTTATTTTTTTGGTTTATTTTCCTGTGAGGTTAAGCACCAACATTGAGCTTTTTGCCTTTTGCATGTGCACCCTTGGACTGTTTTTTTTGCTAAAACCAAGTTCTACCCAAATTTGTTCTCACTGAATATAGTGTTTTATTTTGAAAAACTTTGTTAAAATGGGAACTCTATTTTCATGTTCATTTTGAAGCTGTTCATGGAGCTGCTAAATGAAACTTTGCTTTTTATTTACTCACTCCAATGACATGTAGGATGTGTGAGTTCTTTATCAGCAGATATTCATTTTTAGGTAAACTAACTCTTTAAATATACAGTATACATTATGTCTGATTATCTGAATATTTCAGAAACTATAAAACAGATAAAGTTAACAAAACAAACTTTGTTCACTTATTATAGATTACAGATAACAGAATTTTGATTTAAAAGTCTGTAAAATCAACATTAAATGAACATATATACATTAGGGCTGCTCAATAATGGAAAAAAAACTGTCATTACAACATTTAGTTTGCGATATACTGTATATTGTGATATGAATATAATTTCACAAGATTAAGGAAATTGGAAAGGATTTGTAATTTTACGTTGATTGGGATTATTTTGTAGAGGAATATCTGCATAAAATAATAAACAAATTGTAAGCATAGATGAATATAATTTAACAAAGATACAAATAAATTTTATGGTTTTCTGTGGAATCTTACAGTATCTAGGTGCAGAAATTCATTAATCCTATGTAAAATAACAGTGTATAGTCTTCATTGTACATTTAATTAATTCATGGTCTATAAAAACAATATTTTACCTTTGAGTCAATGCACTTTTTCCCTTGGGCAGAGTTATTATTTTGATTAATATTAAATTACATTTTTTTAGCTTCAACCAAGTGAAAACTGTCATTTGAGGGAAATTTATAAATTTTGTTGTAACAAATTACAGTCACTTTACAAATTACAGGATGTTTATTCTGAAAAAAATATCGTTTTTCCATAATAAAAACCTATGTTGTACATTAGTTGTTCAGCTGTAAAAAAGACCATTTCTGAAATATGCATTTCAAGTGTTGGTTATAACAAAAACTTGTTTAATATTTTAATATGGAAAATATTAATTATATTGCATGCTGTTGCTTTTATTTAGAACACAATTTAAATCAACCTTTAAGCTTGATAGTCAGGCTCACTGTTAATGTCGTCAATCTGGCAACCTGCACTTGTGTGTGTTTTGAACCAGGTATGCAATACCTAGTTTAACCACTGGGTGTCAAATTTACATATTGCACCTGTAAACTTTGTGAAACTTCAATGAAGAAGGTGTGATTATTGCAGATTTGCACATTGCTATATTGATGCTGAGGCGATATATTGTGCAGCCTTTGTATACATCATAATGTGGAAAATAAAAACTGTTACCACTTCCATTACTTTGCGACTTGTCCCATTGTGTCATTTGAATTCCACAATTTCCTTATAAAATAAGTGCAGAGAAAAACAGCATGCAGATTCAATGTGACTCATAAAACTGCAGAGGCAGCAAATGAATGTTTTCTTCACTTTATCATCTGCATTTGTACGGCACATCCTCACATAACGGAGTCCTCAGCCAGGTGTTCAGCTGCGATCTGTCGCATTTTATTAGCAGTAATTGCAGTTCGCATTGGCTGGCCATGTGTTTCCTGATGTGCAGCTCAGAGGGTTGACAACGTAGAAAGAAAATTATGCGCTCTAGAGTTCTGTCACTAACTCAACATGCTTCACTTGCTAGGATTTTTCCGCCACTTTACCAGCGGAATAGATGAATTTGGACACACACACACGCATACTGTACTTATACGTCAAATGGACCCCCTGAGCTGCTCTAATGAATGGGGTTGCGCTACACTTGTTGTTAATTGCTCATGAATGAATGAAGACATTGATTTGATGCTCAACTCAAAGCACGTAGCTTGTCTAAGTATTACTGCGTCTGCACTGATTTATTCTCTTCAAGTGGATGTTTTCACTGCTGCGCTTCTATAAGAGTTTCTTTGCAGCCTGATATGTCTTTCAGCTTGACCTTTATTGTAAAAGCTGTTATTACCATTTCAGAAATATGTTTTTTCTTTTAATGATTGAACGTGCGTGTGTGTGTGTCTGGCGCCTGTCTGTGATGGGTTAGCATTTGTCTTTCCACCCTACCAGATGTCGAACAAGTTTCTTTAACATACCAATGCACCTTTTTGGTGGTTTCTTTAACTGAGAGAGAACCAGAGCAAAAAAGTTATGTGTACCCCTGCCTTTTGACCTCATTCTTTATGCACGAGAGGGCGCAGCCTTTGGAATCTTTTTGGCTCCAGTCTCATTCACTTCCATTGTTTTTTAGATGTTAAAAAACAGCAACTTTTATGTATAGTCATAAACACATTTGTCTGTGGAGCATGTAGTTTATTCCTAGTTAATTATTCCTAGTCATTTTCTTCCATTGGCAACTAAATCAGAAGTTCTAAAACATTCCCAAAAATGAGTGTGCTTCCGCATTGCTAAATAAGGTCAATAGTGAATTATTTTATTTAAACAGCAATTATATTTATGCTAAAGCAAAGGAAATATATGACAAAATGGTAAATAATTAATAAGATTTTATAATAATTTATTTATTTATATATATTTTTTTACTTTAATTTAAATTGTTCTGCTCTGTTTCATCTGACAGCAAACATTCAATCATTCATTCATTTTAGGGCTTAGTCCCTTTATTAATCGGGGGTCGCCACAGCGGAATGAACCGCCAACTTATCCAGCACATGTTTTACACAGCGGATGCCCTTCCAGCTGCAACCCATCACTGGGAATCACACTCATACACCCTCATTCACACACATAAACTACGGCCAATTTAGCTTACCCAATTCACCTGTACCACATGTCTTTGGACTGTGGGGGAAACCGGAGCACCCGGAGGAAACCCACGCAAACGTGGGGAGAACATGCAAACTCCACACAGAAATGCCAACTGACCCAGCCGAGGCTCGAACCAGCAACCTTCTTGCTGTGAGGCGACATCACTACCTACTGTGCAACCGTGCGCCCCTGACATCAAACAGTAGATGTTTATTAATAAACAAAAATAGTTCAATTCAGTGACATTTCATGTTCTTTATGCTCCAGTATCGATTTAGTATTGGTATCTTGATATTTAATTTATGTATCATAATGAAGTCAAAATTTTGGTATCTAGACAAAAAATTTTTTTTCATATTTTGTTTGCAAAGCTTAACAAAACACTAGCATTTTATAAATAAATTATTATATATAATAATAATAATAATAATGAAACAATCATATAACAAAAGAAAAAAATATTTTATTTTAAACATATGATTACATTAATGTTGGTAAATTTTTTTGTAATACACTTATTTTTAAAATATGTTTTTTATTGAATAAATAATGTTTGTGTTGTGCAGCTTTTTACAGGTTGAGGATTGTTAATAACAATAATAATAATATTAATAATAATAATAATGAGACTTTCATATAACAAAAGGAAAAAACTATTTTTTAAACATAAATAAGATTGCATAAAAGTACAATAAAAATATGTTGTAATATACTTTATATTAATGTTTTCATGTATTATTAAACTGGTTTTATTGAATAAATAATATTTTTTTAATCATTTACCATTCAAGGTTAAATTCCAATTAATACAATTTTTTTTATATTTTGTGCAGCTTTTTATAGGTTGAGGATTGTTAGTATAAAAAAAAAAAATAATAATAATAATAATAATAATAATAATAATAATATTACTAATAATGAGACTATCATATAACAAAATAAAAAAAACTTACTTTAAAAAAAGTAAAAAACTTGTAAATGTATAAACTTTTTCAGTAGTCTAGCTAAACGTGTGCCTATTTTTAAAAAATGTTACGACAGAGGGAAATAACATGAAAATAGGGGTTGAAGATTAGTGAAATGAGAGAAGCCTCAGTGTTTCTTCAGGGACAGTGAGTGAGACGGTGAGAGACAGAGGGGCTGAAGGAGTAAGAGATCCAGGTTGCTTTTTTCAACAGCGTGAGGCAGATTGCAGAAGATAGAGTGAGAAAGTCTTAAATGAGGAGCGGGAAATGATTCCCGCCAGCGAGAGACAAAGTGGGAGAGAGTGAGAAAAGGAGAGAGAGAAGGAGGTGAACTGAGATGGCGAGAGACGGAGTGATGCTGAATGAGAGAGTAGGGGGGAGAGACTCAGACAGATCCTCTTCACACCGTCTGCACTGTGAGCCCTGAAGGAGATCAGCTCTCGCTCTCTGTGACGACAGCATACAAAGACAGATTTAGCAGAGGAGGCTGACAGGAACTCCAGAGGAACTGAGACCAAGATGATAGCAATCTTTTTCCTTTTTTTGTTGCAGAGATAGCTTCAATTTGGTCTATTTGGAAATAGAAACATTGTGTAAATGCTGTACGGAGGGGTCCAAAAGTGTGAGATCTTTGCTTTGAAAAAAAAAAAAAAAACGAAATGAAAATTCTGGGCCAAAACCAAAACTTAAAATGCTTTGTAAAAGTTATTTATTATTTTGTGAAATAAATGTAAAAAAATGCTGGGATGCTGTAACCCAACATTGTCTGAATATAAGCCAAAAGTGTCAACCACATTTTATTAAAAAAATTAACCCAACGTTGGGTTTATTTTTTATAAAATAAGTGGTAACTAGGGGTGTAATGGATCACGGTTGATCCGTACTTGCGCGAGTAGGCTACAGGATGGGAGAAAAAAAAGAAATCTAATTTGCTAATTTGTGATCTTTGTACGGATTGATCTGATCTATTTTCGCTGCTAAAATAGACCAAAACAGTCACTATTTCATCAAAAATACATAATATATATGTAATATTGTTTATATAATATATAAAATATACCAGGATTCCAATGATTTGACTGACATGAAAAGTGACCAATCATAGTCGACCTTGCGTGAAAGGCCTTTCTGTGTTACAGTGGCAGAAAATAACTTAAAAACAAATGTTTTATTGGAATAATGCTTTTCGGATGTTTTCACTATAGAGATGTCTATGTTATTACAAAAGTAAGTAAACCACGGACATACTTCCTGCCATTTCGATGATCTACACACACACGTTTCTCTCTCTTCTCTCTGATGGAAAGTTTACTCGCCTCTGACCTGTCACTCTTCTGAAGTCTGCTTTAATACAGTCTGAAAGTCGGCGCTGGATTGCAGGTATTGCGCAATTATTCATTTCTGCAAATGTCGCGAGGGCTTTATTTTAACACGAGAGCGCAGTCATATACGTTAGCCCCAAAAACTGGATATGCGAGCTCTTAAATAGGCTTTTTCAAATGAACTGTAAGTCCCCTCATCTGTGTGTGCTCCAATAGTGAAGAGATCGCGATTATGTACAAAGTAGAAATTATTTATTTTGCTCCTTGACT
>CAIGQZ010033059.1:14207192-14222093 GCA_903798205.1 Danio tinwini | reverse complement strand
CGGATCCGTTACCCCGATCTGTTCTGGGACCTCGCAATTCACAAATTAAGCACTGCTTGCACCCTACCAGATTTCAAAATGCTCCCTTTTCACAGGCCAGAAATGCCGGAATAGTGTGAAAACCAGGTGTGATTGTAAAACACAGCGTTTTAAAACTCAACCAATCTGACAGGATAACATCAAATGTTTTAAATTTCATGGTAACATTTACATAAGGATAATATTTACATGTAATTGTTTATTACATTTAAATGTAATGTAATGTACTTACATTAAGGTAAATGTAGGAGTGTCATTGGTGTGCACTTCTTCTGCTACTGTAGCTCTTCTGCTTCAAGGCTGGTTAAACCAGTCTGGCTATTCTCCACTGACCTTTGGCATCAACAAGACATTATCTGCAGCTCACTGGATGTTTTCTCTTTTTTGCCCATTCTCTGTAATCCCCTTCTCAGTATATGAGCTGTTTCTGAAACACTCAGACCAGCCCGCCTGACACCAACAAACACATCATATTCAAAGTCACCTACGTCATTATGCCCAGTTTTAACTGCAGCATATTTCCTTGATGACATCTATAAACCTAAATGAATTGAGTTGCTGTCTTGCGATGGGCTGGATAGATGTTTATGTTAACAAGCAGCTAAATAGGCATGTGTAATAAAGTGGTCGAATAGATATCCTCCAGTATGGGTAATCCTATTGTTTGTGGATTTTCTTATCCAGAGCTGCAGTGAACTCAATGTCTTTTCTAATGTCTACGGAAAGATAAAACTCTAAATCAGAGCCATTGTTTAGTCCTAAAACATCACGTCTTAAAGATTTTCATACAAATAGGCTCAGTTAAATGAATCATTGTAATTCAAACCTGCTTTCTCTCTTTAAAAACCTGGTGAATAGAAAGAAACCAGCTTTACTCTTTTATTGTATAACACAGTCAGAACAGCCGTGACATGCTGTCATGGGGATCAGACAGTGATTGTGTGCGTGTGTTTGCGTGTGTGATTTTTGCTTCAGCCAGCTTTGCCACTGCTGTGGTTTGAATGCATTAATAATAATTATCCCTTCCTGTGACAGCAGATGTCTGAGCATGTGAGAGTTTGGGGTAATTTCACTGTGTGTTTTACTCTCCACTGTGTAATTCTTTGGTGTGTCTGAAATCACATACTGAGTAGACTACATATTTCAGAACAATTGGTAAAACAGATTTAAGCATGGCGAGTCCACCAAAAATATAATTGTTATCATTTATTCACCCTCATGCCATTCCAGACTTTTCTCTGTTTTTCTGCTTCTTTTTATTTACTGTATTTTATTGTTTATTATTTTCAATTTCAATCAAGCCTTCAGTGAATCAATCAGTGAATCAAGTGAAATGAAAGTTCTTGACTTGTGAGCAAGTAGGTAAGCAAGCAAATAAAAAGGATGTGGATGGCATCCATGATTCTTATTATAATCTTGTAATCTGTGTGTTTTTGTATATATTCCTTGTTTTGATGTAATTTTTCACAACACGTCCAATAATGTGTACCACAGCTGTGACCCTGGACCACAAAACCAGTCTTATGTTGCAATTGTACATTTTTTGGCAATAGCCAAAAATAAATTGTATGGTTCAAAATTATTAATTCTTCTTTTTTTATTCAAAACTATTCTAAAAATAAAGAAAATATCATGTTCAATGAAGACATTTTGTACATTTCTTGAGGTACAGTATATATATTAAAGGGCACCTAGGTTACCACTTTTTCCAAGTTTAATATAAGTCGTTTGTGTCTCCAGAATGTGTCTGTAAAATTTTATCTTAAAACACCCATCAGATTTTTTATTATATCTGTCATACGTTTCTATTTTGTAGCATTTAGCATCAGCTAGCGGTTTTGTGTACTGCGCCTTTAAGGCTAGTCCTTCACGCCCACCGTTTCCACGTGCCTAGCAGCGGCTCCCTCGGCTGCGTCAGACAACAGACAAACATGAAGGAATAAGATCTCACGTAACGTTTGTGAGGAAAAACTACAGTAAGAATCTTACCAATGAGTATTTGATGCATGTTGTGGAGTTGCAAGGATGAGTCACACACAATGTCGTTACAAAGTACACACACACACACACACACACACACACACACAGACAGCGCGCGTTTAGCTTTGCACTGTTTTTGCACGCAAATGTGACAGGATACAGGTTAATATCCACTGCTGTATGGATATCTGTTATGTTAATGTACAAAATAAACCTGATTTAATGTCCACAAACTGGGATTGAAGCGTCTTTTATAATTGTTCTGACACGCGGCTGTGTTGATGAAGTAAAGCTGAAGTAAATCGCTCTAATTCATTACACACATGCACTGTTTTAAAACATTTTAAACTTGTAAAACTCACTCTTGATCACATTTGATGATGATTGATGATCCTAGCAAACTGAACAGACTTTTATTTACGGTTGCTTAGTGTGCGCACGTCCTGGTCCTGTGTCTGGTTGATATGATCATACACGTTACTACGGAGACATGTTAATACGCAGCTGTCAATCAATTTGGTGGGCGGGGGGACCGCACTCCTACGTCAAAGTGCGGTCGGTCTGAAAACCGCTCCAATTGGTCCACCGTTTTTATGTTGTTGAATTGAAAAAGAAGCACTGGGTGTGTTTATATCACCCCAAAATGACGATCTATACACCATACATACACATGTGTCTGTCCAAACAGCTTGAAAAGGAGATTTTTCACCATAGGTGCCCTTTAAAACACATTATTTGAGTTTTTTTGGTTCTGTTGACCACAGAAGAAGATATTTTGAAAAATGTTGGAAACCTGTAACCATTGACTTAACTATAGATCTTAATGGTTACAGGTTTCTAACATTCTTCAATATATATTGTGTGTTCAACAAAAGAACAAGAGGAGTGTGAGTAAATGATGACAGCCGAATATTGTCTTACGCAAACAAAGTATACAGCAATAGAAGATTTATTTGATAAAAAAAAACTGACACCTATGACTGTTTATGGTCCATGGTCATTTATTAATTCTGCAATTAGAAAGAACATGGCCTTTAATGGATGTCCGAACACATTTGACTGCTTGAGTATTACTTGTGATCAGATTGATAAAAACACCCCAATAACTAGGGCTGCATTGCGAATAAAAAAAAAAAAGATTTGCATTGATTCCGAAATTTTTCTCAATGCACTAAGATTTTCTTGTGAATCGATTCAGACCTTAGTTTATAGCCAGATGGTGCTATGTGCTTTACAAACAGCCACACTCTACCAATCCTCACACATACAACCACAGTGAATTCCACGAGCGTTCATAGTGAGCTGTTTACATTAATTCTGTGAAAAATACTCTTCTTTGTGCTCACTAATGCTGAGTTGCATGATTTTAGCCTCGATTTTTGACTCGCCAACAGGTTTTAAGATATTAAAATTGAAATCACAAGCAACTCAGTGCTTGTTCACGTGAGTAACAATCATATAGTGTGAACTATCAACAGGGCCGGAGCAAGCCGAACTGCCGCTCTAGGCAATGGACTAGCACGCCGCCCTCAACCTGAAAGTGAAAACGAACCTGACCAGTTCATAAAGTGAGGACGGCGGGTTGATGTTGTGGATGAGTCAGTACGTTGGGTTGGGCGGCGGGGAGCGTTTGCCGCCATCACTATTATGCCAGACCCCTATTATGCAAGTGTTCTGTTGATGTTGTGGATTAAATTCAGTACATTGGGTTGGGCGGCGGGGCGCGTTTGCCGCCCTCATTATTATGTTGCTCTAGGCGGCCGCCTAGGTCGCCTCTATAGACGCGCTGGCCCTGACTATCAAAGACGCGATCTGAAGAGAATCGCTGATGGGTCACTGACACCTGTCAAATATTTTACATACTAAATATCTTGACCTGTCTGTGATTTAAAATCATGCTGTAAAATGTGTTCTGATTTTAAAAAATATTGGTGATCACCTACAGCCAATGAGAGAGCAGCATCCACTAGTATATCTGCAGGCCAGCGGGAGGTTGGTCTATTTGGACCCAAGAAATGAAGGAAAAACTAGTGTAAATTTGTCAGGAGCACCCGTGTCTGTTTGACGTGTCATATGTGCAAATACCCATAACTGGCCCTGTACATTTGGGGGTCTTGCAATGTACTTGCTCTAAATAGAGGAGTATTGCGATTGCAAACCGGCTCACAATGATTATATTGTTTCTTAAATACAATCAATAAAACCGAAAAGTAAAGCCTGATTTCTTCTAGTTAATAACTGTCCGAATGATTGATTTTTTTTTTTGTCAACTAGCAGCTTGAAAAATGAAAAATCTTTAATAAAGGGACCAGTGATTCGTACTTTGCGTCCATCTGGAGCGTTTAAAACATATTCTATTAATTTAGCAAACAGATTGAAGATTTTAGGAAACGACAGTGAGCAATAATATGCCAAAAGTGAAAATGCATTATAATTACTTTAAAATAATAAAATATACATTCTAAACTCATTAAAAAACAAACAAATAAACAAACAAACAAACAAAACAGCAACAAAACAATTAACATTAATGCAAATATTGGTTCATAAATAATAAACTCAATAAGCAAATAATATAAATATGAAATATATTCATATAAAAACATATAAGAAAAGGGAAGCAACAAATACTGGGTTGTTAATACCCGAACACAAACATTATTATATTATATTATGATTGTATTTATTTATGGCGAGGCAGTGGCGCAGTAGGTAGTGCTGTCGCTTCACAGCAAGAAGGTCGCTGATTCGAGCCTCGGCTGGGTCAGTTGGCGTCTCTGTGTGGAGTTTGCATGTTCTCCCTACGTTCGCATGGGTTTCCTCCGGGTGCTCCGGTTTCCCCCACAAGTCCAAAGACATGCAGTACAGGTGAATTGGGTAGGCTCAAATTGTCCGTAGTGTATGAGTGTGAATGAGTGTGTGTGGATGCTTCCCAGAGATGGGTTGCGGCTGGAAGGGCATCCGCTGCATAAAATCGTGCTGGATAAGTTGGCGGTTCATTCTGCTGTGGCGACCCCGAATTAATAAAGGGACTAAGCTGAAAATGAATGAATGAATGTATTTATACACAATTGTTTTGCTGTGATCTTTTCTTTTTGTTAAGCAGAGTATGAATATTGCATTGGAATAAAAAAAAAAGATGTTTTATTTTTTTATGAGAATACCGTCAACTTCAAAATTTGGTACATTGTTAATTTGCTCATTATATATGGATTTTTTTATTCATAAATGTAAATGGGCAGTGAAAAAACTAATTTTACTCACTTTAAATAGAAATAGGCCATTACCTATGTACGATAAAAAAAAAAGAAAAAATACCAAAGCAAAAAGAACTGTTAATTATCTTAAAGCCTTCAATCTTGTCTTTGAATAATTGTAATTGTTTTCTTTTCTTTTTATATTGTATTTATTTTGATGTCAATTTAATGTAATTTTATTGCCCTTGTATGTTCTGTGTTCTAATTGCAATAAAAAAGAGAATCGCAGTGCATTCCAAAAATAAAAAAATCGATCCAGGAATCACATCGCATCAATTTATCATTCCAGCCCTACTAATAAGACTGTTGTGGACGCCATTTCCTTATATACAGTAGAAGTCAGTATTAGTAGCCCTCTTAAAGTATTAACCCCCCTGTATATTTTTCCCCCAATTTCTGTTTATTGTAAAGATTTTTTTTAACACCTTTCTAAAACATAATAGTTCTATTTTCTAATAACTGATTCCTTTTGTCCATGATGACATGCATAACATTTTACTAGATATTGTTTTAAGATATTGGTGTTCAGCTTAAAGTGTGATTTAAAGGCTTAACTAGGCAAGTTAAGGTAATTAGGCAAGTTATTTTATAATGATGGTTTGTTCTGTAGACAATCAAATAAATATACAGCTTAAAGGGGCTAATAAAATTGACCTTCAAAATTATTTTTTTTAATAAAACTGCTTTTATTGTAGCCAAAATAAAATAAATAAGACTTTCTCCACAAGAAAAAATATTATAGGAAATATTGTGAAAAATTCCTTGCTCTGTTAAACATCATATTGGAAAAAGAAAAAACAATTCACAGGTCTAATAATTTGGTCTTCAACTGTATATCGTGTGGCCACAAGGTAAAACTTACAACAGATTTTTTATTTCTTGAGTGAAATATCCCATTAAGACACTTTGCATTCTTCATTTTAAAACCAATCTCTGGTGACCTGATCCAGAATCCAGAAACAAATCACCATTTGCATTGCAAATCCAATATACTCACACACATTTTGGATTGAAAATGTTGTGTGATCAGATCTCGCTGCATCCTGTGTGCATTTACAACACTTTTAATGTGATCAAATGTAATCAGACTGAGATGCGATCACCAAAAACGCATCAATAGCAGGTGTGAAGAGAGCCATAGAGTCCCATTGCAATCATCCTAGCAGATTTGCCTTCATTTTGTCACAGAAAGGAGGATGCCGGACCCCCGACAGGGAGACTAAGAGAACTGCTGGAAGCGAGACTTTGCTGTGGAGCTGAGTGGGGAATAATCCACTCCCACACAGCAGTGTGAAGAGTCTCTGTGCATCTGGATGGGTTTTGCGTGTGTAATTGGTTTTCTGCTACAGAGACGAGCATTAGCATGTTCCACCAAGCAGGTTGCGGCCAAATGCGTCACGCCTGGCTCTCAATGGCCTCGGGAATAAAAAAACACGCACACATGGCGGCTGGGCACCAATTAACATCCCTGTTCCCCCGTGTGCCGTCTTTAACTCGTTGTTATGTCTCTTTCGGCTTTTGTTTTGCCATTACACTGCAATCCAAACACATATGCAAAGGCAGAGTGGATTGCTCTTGGGAAAAAGGAGGAGGATGACGATGTGCAATACACTGCTGTTCAGAAGTCTGGAGATTTTCGTATGATTAAAAAGAATTCTCTTTTGGTTGCATTTATTTGATCAGAAAATGCGGTCAAACTGTGAGGTATTAAGTGGATATGCTTGAATATTGAACAAAAGCTTTAGTCTTTAGTGTCAAATGTTGTCAATTTAACATTTGTCAAATTAACTAATCATTTAATTTTAAAGAAATGTGTTAGACATCCAAAATATTTGAATATAGTATATAAATATATTGGAACACAAAATTAATTATACACTTATAAACAAGTTTGTTTGCTGTTTGTTCAACCTACTTATTTAAATTGAGCTAAAACAACACAGTTTTTTGACAACTTAATTGTTTTAAGTTCACTTCACTTTAATTTGTAAAAAACTAACAATTTAACTTAATTCCTTCATTATGTTTTAACCCAAATTGATTGTGTGGAACCCAGCATTTTTTAGTGTAGATTTATGGACGCCTGTCACTTTGGAGCTGAGAATTTTGACTTGAATTTTGGCAAATTGTTAAAGGGATAGTTCCCCCCAATTTTTTTCTGTCATCATTTACTCAGCCTCCACATACAGTTTTGCGGGTAACGCATTATAAGTAACGCATGTTATGTAATAATATTACTTTTCTAAAGTAACGAGTAGTAACGCATTACTTTTAAAAATAAGTAATATTATTAGAGTTACTTAAAAAAATGTAGCACAAGCAACTTTTTACCTTTCTAAAGTGGCTTTTTAAAAATATATTGCGGATTTAAAAAAATGACCTTAGTCAGGTTGAATCACAGGCTCAATGAGAAAGCATGGTGCGAGGGAACAGACAGTTGGCTCACACTTGTCACCATCAGGTCTCTTTTCACAGCAGATAAGTTAGTGTACGTTTCTAGTAACTGAATAACTCAGGATATTGGTTTATTTCGAGTCAGAGGGGGTATCCAGTATGTTAAAAAGTAAGTAATAAAGTACTTAGCCTATACTGAAGACACAACTGTTTCATGCCGACTCAATTTGGTGGACTGGTTCACTTAAAAGATCTGGTTAAAACAAACGATTCATTCGCCAATCCTCCATCATCACTACAGACAGTCAGAAACAGAAACAATGGCAGTCCGGAGACTTACATTTTACATTGGATTTTTGTTATTTTGAACTCATTAAAGAAAAGAAGTTGGTTGTCGTAAAGTGTACATTATGTGCAAGTAAAACTCTTGTCAACTGCAAGAAACATGACTTTGAATACCTCCAACTAAACAACAAATGATTGACATCAGTTCACGTTCTCCAGCTAAAACAAAAAGAAATTGGTCACACTTTACAATAAGGTTCATTAGTTAATGTTAATTAATGCATTTACTAACATGAACAAACAATCAACAATACATTTACTACAGCATTTGTTCATGTTACCTAACGCTAGTTAATAAAAATACAGTTGTTCATTGTTAATTCATGTTAACTCATGGTGCATTAACAAATGTTAACAAGCATGAACTTGGATGGTAATAATGCATTACTGAATGTTGAATTATGATTAATAAATACTGTACAAGTGTTGTTCATGATTAGTTCATGGTAGTAAATGCATTAATTAATCATCCTTATTGTAACGTGTTACCAAAATAAATTATTTAACAAAATTTTTAAAAATGGCTTTTGCTTTTATTGTTGAGGAGATACTGCCACTGTCTACTGAAGAAACTATTACATTTTGTAATATAGTAAGATTGTTTCTCTTTTGGGAAATGATTTACACATTTGTTAAGCCACGTGAAGATGTCTTACTGTTCATTTTGTTATTAAACATTTTAAAGGTTTAAAATCAGTTTTTGCCTTAATATAAATTATTTCATGTTCATACTCTTAGGCTTTATTGCAATTTTTATCTCAGTGGACAGTGAATTTACTTAACTAATAACACAAAACATACAAAAGTAGGTTTACTTTACACACTTTCATTAATCTGAATATACAGCATGTGTAGCTCTGGGCTCAGAAAGTTCTCAAAATAAATTGTATCCTACATTTTTTAAAGGAAAATGAAGGTGTAGGTTATATAGATGGTTGTTAAATGCAGAGCTTCTCTATAAAAAAGGTGAAAAAACACCTGCAGGTAATCAAACCTGGTATGGAAAAGTAACGCAAAGGTAATTCAAAAGTAATATAGCACATTACTTTCCATAAAAAGTAACTAAGTAATGCAATTAGTTACTTTTTGGGGGAGTAGCTCAATATTGTAATGCACTACTTTCAAAAGTAACTCTCCCCAACGCTGTCCACATATTAAACTAGTCTGGGTTTCTCTTACCAGTTAAACACAAAGGAAGATATTTTAAGGATGTTGGAAATTAGTAGCAATTGACTTTTTATAGAATGGTTTCGTACTGTTGACGTCAATGGCTAGCGTTTTTTTTTTTCAAAATAGCTTTGTTTTCAGCTAAATATTTGTTTAGGAATAAATGATGAGTGAATTTTTATTTTCGGGTGAAATATCGCTTTAATAGAGTTAATAATTCAAAGTTAATATCTTCTATCTTAATCATTTTTAATTTCACCTTTTTCTCTCTCAAAAGAATGATTTGTTTTTTTTGGGGGTGGGGGGGACTGTAAACAATTGAGGGTAATATCTCATAATTATATATTTTTAAAAGTGTTAGTTGTGAGATAAACTCAGAATTGTCTGAAATAAAGTTAGAATTATTAAAAAAATGTATATACTCAGAACTGCAATGAAAGTACAGAAATGTTTATTTAATATTTGGAACATATATGAATGACTGAAAAATTATTATTAAAGAAAATAAAGTGGAAACTGTATGACACCTGACAGGTTTTTTAACCACCTAATGGCCTACTAAACTGCAAATCAGCTCACAACTCCCCTACACACAGACACACACACACACACACAAAAAAAACACTCGGAACATTCTGCCAACTGCATATCAGCTAGTTTTGCACAAACACCACTCACTATTTCGTTAATAAATGTATAAGTCTATTTTCTGCCATTTGACAGACCAACACGAGGCAATAAGCTGGACTCATGAATTAGACTAAATGGAGAGAGTGAGAAGCTAGTGAAAGGAGAGAAGAGCGGCCATCTGTTCCAGCTTGTGCAGCTCAGCGTGGAGTGAAGCACAGCAGGATGGTGTCCTCAAAACACATAGCGAACATTAGAGAAGCGAAAAGAGTCCAAAATGGGAAAACAAACCTCATCTGACCTGTACTGTTGACATCCGCAGAATCCGTCCATTCTGACAAGTGCTTAACATCAGTCCTCGGTCTACAATAAATCCATGCTTTCTTTCTTCTTTCTGCCCTTCATTAATTTTCTCCTTGCTCCTCACTTTTAAAAAATCTTGTTCTCTTTTATTAAAAACACTCCGAGGTGCTTCAGATCTCCGAAATGTCCCACAGAGACAATATTTTGGTGACTTTCAGAGGGTTTTTATGCTGTAAATAATGGAAAATCTTTCATTAGTGGCTCTGAGTTAGATTTTTGTCTAACTTTACGTTTTTTTTCCTTCTGTTTTTATGTAAAAATGGATGTCACGCAATACTGGCTCATTCTGAAAACGTAGCCCTATATGCATTTTTGGAGATCGCGAATTATGTAGCCAGAAGTACGTATGGCTGCATTTCATCTTTAAAACAAATACTACGGGGCGGTATGATGATGTTCCTTTTCACGCTTACCAGCTGACTGATTACCTCCGTAAGGACAGCTTCCCCACTATTAGGAGCTTGCCATGTACGCCGGCGGACTTGAGACGCAGAGAGAAGTTGACCACGATGACTGGGTTTGAGTGGTTGATTTTAGGAAAGTAGGAAGGTGGGTCAGTCGATCGATCAGTCAGTCAGTCTGTCTGTCACTCAACAGCAGACTCTGGTGAATTTATGCGAGAACAGCAGGTGTGAATGGCACTCGCAAGGGAAATTGAGATCCTTTGGTGAATTCGCGAAAACAAAAACAGCAAAAAAAAAAAAAACGTACCTCCTGGGATGTATTTGGCTCTTTCCAGAAATGTATATAGCACTACATTTTCAGAATGAGCCTGGGTTGATGTCACACTAGGTCAACCATTTATCAAAACGCTCAACAGTAGATATAAATTGGCAGTTGTGTTTTTTTACAAAATGTTATTGAACATCATTCTCTCTTTTCCAAGATGGTGGACTGTAATTATTGTGGTTCTGGTGTTTTATTTAGTACTTAATACAAGTAATCTAATTTAAAAAGCCTATGTGTTTTCACTGAGACTGCTTCTTGAGATTTGGTGTTGTGCTAATATATATTACTTGACTCAAATACTGTTAAACCTATTATATAGGCTAAGCATATAGAAGTATGTGTTGCTTGCAAATCTTTGTAATCAATTGTAAAATCTAATAGTCTGAATTTATGAATCAAAAAATGTACAAAACAGTCACTTGCGAGGTTTCAAAAAAAGATATCATTTTTATATTTTTAATAAAGCAGATTGTTGCAGTAATTTATGTTTTTTTTAAGTAGTTACTTTTTCAGTTTAATTTAAATGTTCATGTTTACTTAAATGTGTGAAATGATTAATTATGAAATGTACACTAATGGATTAGCGGGACAAACACTGCTGTCAAAAAAGTTGGGGTTGTGCATTTTGATCATTTTCTTGAAAAACAACAGACGCTAATTAACCAAATAAATAGATTGTTCAATTTGATCAAATCTATTATCCATTGAGTCCCATACACAAAATATGTTTCACTTAAATAATTCAACATTAACAAAACCAAGTTTAAAATAAGAACTTTGTGACAACTTCGCATCAAAGTACGTATTTGCACTCTCTTTCTTTAATCTCTTAAATTAACCTCTCTCTCTTGAAATAAAGGCAAACAGTTTTGTTAAATAAAAGTGAAATATTCTGTTTCGCATAATGTTTTCTTATCTGTTTGGCTAAAAGTAAAATAGTTGCCTATTTTAACCGTTTTCCCTGAAAATCATTCATAGTGCAGGTACATTTCAGCTTCACTTTGATTTGTTTAATCAAGACTTTCAACCACAACGAGCCAGGACAGGCTTTTCAAACTAGCTATTCTCAATACTGAAAGCCAGCATACGTGTCAGATGGGTCGCTTTGGTCACTGCAGGAAAATGTGGCCTTTATTACTGTGTACACATTTAAATTAACCAATAAGTACAATGCACTTATGTGCATATATGTTTTGTACTAATATTTTTTTAATTATATGCTTGTAATTACATCTGTAATTACATAGTTGACCAACCCCTTACCTTAACCCAGGGGTGTCAAACTCTGAAGGTTTTGAAGTTGCTGGAGGGCCGCAGCCCTGCACAGTTTAGTTCCAACCCTGCTTCAGTACTCTTAGCTGAAGGTTTAAAACAAGCCTGAAGGACTCAATTAGCTTGATCAAGTGTTTAAGTAGGGTTAAAGCTAAACTGTGCAGAGTTGTGGCCCTCCAGGAACTAAGTTTGGCACCTGTGCCTTCACACAACCTTAAACCTACCCATACCCCCAGACCTGTCCTTAACCCTACCTGTATCCCACCAGAAGTGTTGTGCAATACTGTATGAGGACAATAAATACATTGTGCTTACATTACAATTAAGGCCAATTGATAAAATGCGGGACCAAATGTTTGAATATGTTGTTGTTTTAAAAGTCACTAACTACAAAGGGCTCAACAGGAAGGATTTATTCATCCTGGTGTACTCATTCATATTTTACATGACCTAGCTGTCAAGTTTGTGGATCTTTTGATGCGCAATGAATTTTTACACACTCAGCTTGAGCTGTTCTACTGTTCTAATGTTTAATGTTTGCAATGCAGACAGTATAGACTGCTTACCAAATAGCCTTGATTGATATTGTAATGGTGGCGCAGTAGGTAGTGCTGTCGCCTCACAGCAAGAAGGTCACTGGTTCGAGCCTCGGCTGGGTCAGTTGGCATTTCTGTGTGGAGTTTGCATGTTCTCCCTGCGTTCGCGTGGGTTTCCTCAGGGTGCTCCGGTTTCCCCCACAGTCCAAAGACATGCTGTACAGGTAAATTGGGTAAGCTAAATTGTCTGTTTTGTATGAGTGTGCATGGATGTTTCCCAGAGATGGGTTGCGGCTGGAAGGGCATCCACTGCGTAAAACAAATGCTGGATAAGTTGGCGGTTCATTCCGCTGTGGCAACCCCAGATTAATAAAGGGACTAAGCCGAAAAGAAAATGAATGAATGAATGAATGATATTGTAATATGGGAGTGGATTCTGTATCAATGTTCTCCCTTTTTTTTCCTCTTGTAGCTGGAACAGAAGCAGGTGACGCCACCATTCAAACCTCAGATCACAGACGACTACGGTTTAGAAAACTTTGACACGCAGTTCACCAACGAACCCGTGCAGCTCACACCAGACGACGAGTAAGTATTCAAATATGTTATGCTTGGCCGTGGGGCATTTCATTACTGCAAACGATTAATAAAGATGTATGAAAGAAGAATCAGCTGATTTCCAAAGACCTGCTAAAAACTACTGAAGCAACTGGTCCAGATTTGAATAATGAAAAGACAAAATGGCATCTTCTTACACGCCGCAGAGTCTTCCAAATGTTTCAACGAAAATTAAAGTCAGTCGTCACTTCAACGGAATCCATCTTGAGAGAGCGATTATGTAATATTTTAACGACTTCAAAGTTACTCGGCAGAAGATTTAGGCGTTTAATAACGGGGGTTTCCACTCAGCTTGATTCTGCTGGTCCAGGATGGTGAGGTTTATGTCTAAGATTCCCCTTCAGAAAGTGAGAGGGAGATGAAGTGAAATGGTTTACCCATCTGGAGGCTATCGTCAAGAGGTAATGATGTCATACGGAAACAACCCCTCTGGAGTTTCTGATTGCTTTACAGTATGAGGTGCGCTGTAAAAAGGGCCACATTGAAAGTCAGGACAAAGAACAGCTCAAAAACAGCTAAAAACCTGATGCAGAGAGGCATTAAAAAACAGAGATCGGGCTGGCAACCGGCTTTAATCAGTGTGAAGTGAGTTTCTAGAGGGGCCTTTAAGCTTTATAGTCTTTTCTTCAGTCGCTCATTCATACGCTCGGTCCTTTTGGATACCGCCGTGATTTAAACAAGGGCTAAAATAAGAGACTTGTCAAGGAAAAAATGTGCATTTATTTGATGGCGGAGGATTGTAGATTGACTCATGGCATGTGTGAATACATGTGGGTCAGTTGTTGAGGTCTCGGCCAATTTCTCTCAAGAGATTCTTCAGACATTCCAGTCATTCTGCGTGAAGGACAATCGCGCCGGGCTTTGAGGCGTATTGTTCTGCAGAGGTGTGTTTCTGTGGAGAGGGACTCGAGTCTGCACAATGACTTGTATATCTGGCTGAATTTGTTATTCTGATTTGATCCATGGAGACAGGCGGCCCTCAAGCTGCTAAAAAGGATTCCTGTTTTCAATCGACGGTAAATGGAGCTCCAAAAATGCAGCTCAGAAAGAGGGCGGCATCTTTGATGAACAACGTGATTTGGTACCATGACTGAAATTCATCCCATTATTGCCCAAATCTGAGGGATGTGGATTTAAAACATAAACTATTTACCAGGGTTACGCAAAAAGAATCAAAGAATTGGATCACTTTCAGCTCATGAGAGGGAATTTGATTCAATTTGGTCAAAACACACAAGAAGCCGAAGCCCGTCCATCTCTGTCTATATATTTATCTCTGTCTGTGTCTTTTTTTATCCATCCATCCATCCATCCGTCTGTCTATCTATATGTCTGTGTTTCTGTCCTATCTATCCATCCATATATCCGTTTGTCTTTCATTCCCTCCATTCATCCATCTATATTTCTGTCTGCCTCTCTTTCTGTCAGTTTGTCTATCTTTTTGTTCATCTGTCTGTCTCTCTCTCCATCCATCTGTATCTCTGTACATTGCTGTCTGTTTGTCTGTCTGTCTATCTATCAATTTATCTATATGTCTGTCTGTATTTCTGTCTATATATTTTTCTGTCTGTCTA
>CAIGQZ010033059.1:14168522-14207182 GCA_903798205.1 Danio tinwini | reverse complement strand
TCTGTCTGTCTGTCTGTCTGTCTGTCTGTCTGTCTGTCTGTCTGTCTGTCTATCTGTCTACCTGTCTGTCCGTCTGTCCTTGCCTCCATCCATATCTCTGTCTATCTTTCTGTCTGTCTCTTTCTGTCCATCTGTCTGTCTGTCTGTCTATCAATCTATAAATATATGTCTGTCTGCCTCTCTATCCATCCATATATCCGTCTGTCTGTCACTCCCTTCATCCAAGTATTTGTCTGCCTTTTCTATCTATCTATCTATCTATCTATCTATCTGTCTGTCTGTCTGTCTGCCTGTCTGTCCGTCCGTCCGTCCGTCCATCCATCTATCTATTAGTCCATCCCTTCCTCCGTTTATATCTCTGTCTATGTTTCTATCTGTCCATCCATCCCTCCTTCCATCTCTGTCTTTCTGTCTATCTTGGTTTAAATTGCATTTTTGCATCCAGATTACTACCTATATGTAAATTGAAGAGTCCAGCCATTTTTTGTTCACTTCCATGTGCACAACAACCCTGATGCTTCTGAATGAGGTCATCTCATACCTTGAGGTGATTTCATTTCTTTGCTCTACACGAGAAACCCAAGCAGCACCTCGCTGAACTATGCACACTAATCACAGAGTACACAATCACTGCAGTCTCCAAGCCGACCAAGCCAATTTGTCAGCGAAGCTGTCACTCATAATTAGCAGAAAGCAAGTTGCAGATGAACTGACAGACAGTAATCTATAGAGCCACGGCGGGTTCTTAGTTCAATACGAGATTTTCCAAGCGGGCTTCAAAGCAACGCAGCAGCCAGACACTTCAAAAGCAAAGCGAGCTCTGGAAAAGCCTGACGTCCCACACGGTGGAGGAGACGAGGAGGGGGAGGAAGTGATGGAAGCCTTTTTTGTTTGACGGATCTGGCAGACGAAAAAAGAGGGTGGGGGGTGAAATCCTTCCTTGTAAGAGATTTAGTCTTTCGGATTAAAGGAAAGTGCGTCCAGAGCGAGACGTGTCTCAGAGCGCAACGGAAAAGGATGAACTCGAATCCAACGCGACTAGAGACACAATTCCCTTTTACATGCTCGTACAAATGGCTTATAAAAGAACCTGGATTCCCAGTGCATTGTTATGGAGTTTAGTTTACACAGAGTGCATCCCTGTTCAAAAGTTTAGGGTCAGGAAGATTACTTTCATAACTTTTATCATGTCACAAAAGATTTGAAGACCCATGACACCTTAATTATCATGACATGAAAATGAAGATTTTATGCATGCTTATGACAACTCTTATTGTGTCATTCGCTGCATTATGTCATTTTAGATGCAAAGATTACCTTATTATGACAGCTTATATCTTAAACAGCTTAAACAAATATATCACAACCTGTCTTTGTTGACAACTTGACATTACCAAGACAACATGTCATAAATCTGTCATGATTATCATTATAATTGTCATGAATTATTTTTCTGATCACTTTTTTCTGTGAAATAAACTGAATTTGTCATTTCAAAATGTCTTATTTAAAGTGTCAATAATCTGTCAAATAATTTGATAACAGAATCATTCATATTTAATGACATGTTCATGTAAAATTCAGTTTGTACCACTGTGGTTGAGGTCAAGAAAAATATCAATTAAGCTGTTACATGACACAGTTATAATGGCCTTCTGACAATTATGTTTATGACACGTTATGTTGTATGGTAATGGGAAGTTGTCAGGATACACAAAGATTGGTTGTGATATGTTTGTTGAGTTCTCATAACAAAGACAAACAGTGTCAACTTAGCATTTAAATAGACATCTGTAATGGCAGGATGCTGGACAACAGAGTTGAGGATCCACGTGCAGTGTTTATTGAACAGAGAACAGTCAGGCAGGCAAAGGTCAATCACAGGAGCAAATGGGTACATACAATCCAAAATACTTGTTCAAAAACAGGCGGCGGAAACAATAAAACAAGGCAGAGGGTCAAAAACACTGATAGACATGGCAAGACAAAAAAACGCTTTGTGGTGTTATTATAACAAGACTCAGCAATGTGTGTGTGCAAGTGTGGTGTATAAATAGTCTGTGTTATGAGTCCTTGATCAGCTTCCAGCTGTGTTTGTGTAATCATCAGAGAACCGGAACAGGTGTGTGCGAGTTGCATGATGGGAAATGTAGTTCATAAAGTGACAGAATTGTAGTCCGGGTAAAGGTGCATGTTTACCAGCAATCTGCAAGCCTGGATGACTGGTGATCGTGACAACATAACTGAGCAAATCATACTTGACAGTTGTCATATGCATGCATAAAATGTCATGACAGTCGTATGACACTTCCGGTAAAGTGTTACCCATTTTACAATTTGAAATTTTCAAAAAAAAACAACAACTGTAAAACGTTTTATATATTCATCAATTTATTTCCATTGGGTGAACAGCTTGTTAAACAAACATTATGACATAGTTGGGTTTTTAGTGACCCTGGTGTAAACATAACAGTAAAAGATCTCTTTTTGCTACAATTGCAAAAAAATTAAACTGAAAAGCAGCCATCTCATATTGTAAAAACAATTACAAAAGAGTCAAATAGAGCATATTTCGTTCCTTTTAGAATTGGAATAGGTCCAGTTTCAGCAGATGATTTTGCCAGAAATATTGTTACAAATTTCTTCAAAGTCAGTATGTTAATCAATATCAGCTAATTCGCCATCAAGTTAATCAGTGACACTCATTTGATTGCATAAAGAAAAGTGAAAACTTTTCAAGTTTTGGCTGCTATTCAGGTTTTTAGGCCTGTGGTAATTACGATCGACACATCACACAGTATCATTGTGTATAAGACATTACCACCTTGAGGAATAAAGGTGTGATCAGACATTTAATTATTGTTGCACAGAATAAATGTACTTACACTATTACATACCTCAGGTCGCTAGTGACCCTATACACTTTTAACAGGAGAGACAATATTTAATAGCTTTTTCTTGCTTATAATTACTGATAATGAATACATGAAGGAATATTTTGAAAGTTGACGTGTAACTTAAAAAAATAAACTAGGGGGAGGGTGTTGTAACATCTTTGGTCACTTTTAAGAGTTAAAAAAAGGTTGTGAAATGTAAAATAATCTGGAATGCAAGTTTTAAATGAACAGCTTTCTGTGTTTTTTATTCAAAACTATTTGAAAATGTACCACTTGAGAAAACAGGACCAGAGCTTTGCTGTTTTCTCATTTCAAAAAAGCTCCACCTTGTAATTCTTCTCTGAAGAAACATTAGTGTAGTAAAGAGGCTTGTTTGCTTTGGTCAGCGCCCAGAACGTCTATCTTTCTGTGTTTCTTCATCACGTATTTCCCCCCTGCGCAGCCTTTGAAACCTGAGCCTGATATTACGGCATAAAGGTGTCACTGGTGTTATTTTAGATTTCAGTCTTGCTGGAGGCTTTTGGACCCCACACACACCCACATAGAGTCAAGTGGCCCTCCGGGGACTTTCTTCAAACAGACATAGCACAAACACAATTGGGCACTGATCCCGGATCTGGTGAAATATCAGTTCTCGCAGAGCCTGTTGGAGAGGAGAATTGTCCTCCACGGACCGTGTTTGACAGAATGTGATAAACGAGTTTTGAATGGTCTCAGCATTACGCCATTAAAGAGGTGGAGGGTATATCCTCAACATGCAGGCTGATAAAGGAGATCAATGGATTCCTGAGGTTCTGATTTCAGTAAGAACGGTACAATCTCTTAAGATTATATATATATAGATTTTGGTCCATATTGACATGATAGCATCACACAGTTGCAGCAGATTTGTTAGCTGCACATTCATGATGCGAATCTCCCATTCCACCACATACCAAAGGTGCTCTTTTGGATTGAGTCTGGTGACTGTGGAGGCCATTACAGTACAGTACAGTGACCTCATTGTCATGTTCAAGAAACCAGTCTGAGATGATTCGCGCTTTATGACATGGTGCGTTATCCTGCTGGAAGTAGCCATGAGAGGATGGGTACACTGTGGTCATAAAGGGATGGACATGGTCAGCAACAATACTCAGGTAGGCTGTGGCATTGACACGATGCTCATTTGGTACTAATGGGTCCAAGGTGTGCCAAAAATATGCCCCACACCATTACAACACCACCACCAGCCTGAACCGTTTATACAAGGCAGGATGGAACCATGTTTTCATGTTGTTGATGCCAAATTCTGACTCTACCATCCAAATGTGGCAGCAGAAATCGAGACTCATCAGACCAGGCAACATTTTTCCAATCTTTTATCATCTAATTTTGGTGAGCCTGTGCAAAATGTAGCCTCATTTTCCTGTTCTTAACTGACAGGAGTGGCACCCGGTGTGGTCTTTTGCTGCTGTAGCCCATCCGCCTTAAGGTTCGATGTGTTGTGCGTTCAGAGATGCTCTGCTGCATACCTCGGTTGTAGCGAGTGGTTATTTGAGTTACTGTTGCCTTTCTATCAGCTGGAACCAGTCTGGCCATTCTCCTCTAACCTCTGGCATCAACAAGGCATTTGTGTTTTTTTCTGAGATTCTCTGTAAACCCTAGAGATGGTTGTGCGTGAAAATCCCAGTGGATCAGCAGTTTCTGAAATACAGCCCGTCTGGCATTAACAACCATGCCACGTTTAAAGTCACTTAAATCACCTTTCTTCCCTATTCGGATGTTCGGTTTGAACTGCAGCAGATCGTCTTGATCATGCCTAAATGCATTGAGTTGTTGCAATGTGATTGGCTGATTAAAAAGTTGCGTTAACAAGCAGTTGAACCTAATAAAGTGGGCATCTATATATATATATATAAATATTATAAATATATATATATATATATATATATATATATAACATTCTATTTAACATTAATATATTATTAGCTGAATCCATTTTATAGGATAACAAAGCATTCAAAAGAACTGCATTTATTTTAAAAATAAATGGTACAAACCATAATTGTTTGCATGTTGTAAATTAGTAGCATCCAATAAAAGATCCATTTAATCATTTTATTTGTTAGGACTTTTCTCAAGTTGACCCATTAATGAATAATTCAAATCTGAGCTGATTTAAATCAAACCACAAATATAAGGTCAAATTGATCACATATTCTAGAGATTCATATTAACCAAAAATAATAATAACAAAGAAAATTATAACAAAACATTATATCTCCAAATATAAATAATCATTTTGCAATGGCATCCAATAACAGATATTGGGGAAAAATACTTTTCTTTTTTTCTCCCTGTTTAACCAGTTATAGAGCAAAAAGAAATGTTGAGAATCACCACTGCATTAAATCACGCTGGCAATAAATTAAGCATATATTCAAGAGTCTCTTAATAACAGCATTTGAAACTTTATATAGCTGGCTCTTCTTGCACTATTGCCTCCTGGGGGTGAATCTCTTTGCAATAATCTTCATATGTAATTCACTTTTTATTAAACTGTCTGCTAATTAATAAATGTATATGTTAAAATGAGATGCCAGCAACTAGCATTCTCTGCAATCCTTGTTATTGCTTATACCTACGCCTAGTCGCTTACAAAAATTCACTTTGGCTAGTAAATACCTCTCATTTAGTACTTGTTGATGATGTAATAAGTCTGCGTGGCTTTGGGGATCCACTTCATTTGCATTATTAGCCTTATTTCTCCACCTTATTCACCATTTTTCAGCATTTGCTTTGAAACACAGTGCAAAATGTACAGTTGAATTGTAGCTCCTTCATTAATAATGTTGTTTTCTCTCCTCAGGGATGTGATAAAGAGAATAGACCAGTCTGAGTTTGAGGGATTCGAGTACATTAATCCTCTGCTGCTCTCCACTGAAGAAACCGTATGAGGGAAGAACATTGCGCCCTGTATTTCTCTGCCTGCAGCTCTACAAAACTACTACAGCTGAGTTTAGCTCAGACTATGTGTTCACATAGAAGAAAGTTTTCTAAAAACTGTGGTAAAAGGCGACACTAAGACTTCAAGTGCGGACCCTCCCCTGAGTTATTTTGGGGTTACACTGGAAGAAGGACTAGAGGAACTTCAGAACTCAGAACTATTCCCCAAATTTCAGCTGTTGATTGTCTTCCTGCTTCCCAGCATCCTCTTTCATTTTAAGGCCCATGTTTGTGTGTGTGTGTGTGTGCGCACACTGTTGCCTGGGATTCAATTTTAGCTCCATCAATGTGTGCCTGCATCCACCAGAGACTACATTTCCCATCAACCTTAGCAAAATATGACAGTTCTAACTTAATGTGCACTTTTTGTTTTGTTTGATTTTTATTATTTTTCGGATTCTCTTTAATCTTGTGTGAGGCTTGTCCTCAAACGAAACAAGAATGTATAATGTTTAAAGGTAAATGTTGTATTATAGTGTAGGTAGCCAATCGAAGAATTTATGATGCCTTCTATGATGCAAAGTGGCACATTTTAATTGACGACCATGATGGTTTCATCCGCAGTGGGTAGCTGTGCTCGAACCACATGCTTTTAACCACCCATGGCGATTTTAAACGGGAGAAAAAATGTGTTTTTTGAAGAAGTGCCTCAAAGATGTAGAATTCACCATGCTCCCAACTGCTCTGAACTCCACATTAGACCGGAGTTAATTTTCCAACGCAACATTCAATGAGAATGTGAACTGCAGGTGGGGGGTATTTTTGTTCGTTTTTTTACATAACATAAATGCACTGATACATATTTTGAAACCAAGACATGATGGATAGACTATGAATGATCAAAAAGCTCAAATACATCAGACCTCCAATTATATTACTAAACTAGACTCACTGGAGAAACATTAAGTGGTAGTACACCAACAGCTGTTATTATGTTTCACACAAATTACTTTTACCATAACACACCTGCTCCATAAAGTATGTACAACTATTCCGGTGTAGTAAACTTGCTCAGAAGCTCACCTAGTACAACACATAACATTTTGATACAAAGTGAGTCCTGAGTCACTGTAAAAGAGACTTGTAGAAACAAGTTAAAAGTTTTAGTGTCGGTACGACATTGTTCAAACACAACTGTGCACTCTTGGATTGACTCACAAGATGATTCATTTCTAAACTTGAGTAAAATGTACCACAACTAACAGAATAATCAGTGGCTGACACATGTTCTTACATCTCGGATAAAACCAAATACACATTTAGCACATGTTTACACCTGGTATTAAGATGTGTTTTCATCAAATCATTCATAAGCAGCCAACATTAAATGCAGGTCTAAAACATAACAATGTGTAAAACTTGGCCCACTTCTATAGGTCAGGTTTCTTTCAGAGTGTAAATACTCATGTGTTTGAATGCTTTCAAACTGCCATGAAAGACCAAATACTATTACTATGACCAAATACAGCCTTCTATCCTAAAGCCCTGAACTCATCAAGCCGAAATCAAATAATTGGAGGTTGTTGGCTTGGATTGGCTATGTCTGGTCCCATCAGGACTAAAAGAAAATGCTTGTGAACACACCATATGGACAACAGCTTACTGAAATGAAAAAAGACTTTCTGCGCCTGCATGAGAGTATGTATCTTTCCATACCTGCAGGTGGCAGTATCTGTACTGTCATTCCACAGAGGGAAACCAGAACTATTGCTGCACACATACAAGCTGCAACCAAAGCAGTGTTTACGAACTTCTCGGTCACCACAGTGGGATTCGCTTGTGCAAATATATCTGATAATCTTCCCAGCTTCTTTTAGTTCCATCTTTTGTCACTTTAGATTTGTTCTCTTGCACTAATTCATATCTAAACATCCAATCAGAGCAGTCTATTTCACAGACAGCTGACACAGATTCTTCATGGTGAATCGGGCAATATCTCAACGGTGTGAGCCTGATGTAAGACGACGTGTAGGATACACCAAACAAACTTGCCGAAAGATGCCCATCGATGACACTACTCTGCCCAATAGCCAACTGTCTGCTTGTTGTGTTGAACAAAATTCAATATTCTGAGGAAGAGGAGACCAGCAATGGCATTAACACTCATGCCACACTGCTCTCGCCCCACTCTCTTGACTCTCTGCATCGTCCTACTCGTCATCTCATATTTCCCTACTGCTTCATTGCAGGTCAGAGACACCCGCCCTATCCTAACCACAGTTTTGGATGTCCAGCAGTGAGCCCTCCATTGCCTTGATCTCCCTGCTCCTCCCCATCATGTTAAATTCACCAAACAGCAGAGCCCCTCTTAGTCCTCATCTGCCACTTCATGACCTGACAGAAGACAGAGAGTGGATTCATCCCTCCTGGCATTTCCCACCAGCTGTTTTGACAGTGTGTTCCTCCTTTCTACTGGGTTTCGGCACCAATGTAACCATTAAAACAAGTCAACAACAAAATGAACTGCCACATAAAAACAAAACACAAGCATAAATGTTCCAAGCTTGGTCCTCTCTTGTTCTTGGCTGTTGTCACTTTTCTCCATTCCAGAGCTCTTCAGTGGGACTCACAAACACCACAATCCTCAAACCTTATGAGAAAATAAGAGGGAAGGGTCCTAGTAATGGTCTCTACTGACCACCTGCGATTAGATTACTGAAAACACAACGTTAATGCCAGGTGGAAACTGGTACGCAATGTATTATTGCATAAACCCCACCACAAGCATGTTTTTCCAATGAACCTGGGACTAATATTACAGTCGAATTCATTACAGAACACACACACTACAATGTTCACATGTCTTGTGCTCACTTTGACTAGTGGGATTTGTGTTATACTTATGTGATCTGTCAGTGATTAGCTGTTGTAGAAGGCGAGAAAGCACAAACAAGTGGTTTGGACATCATGTTGCTAGTGTTATGTCATGGTCAAATTGTGCAACAGTGTTGTGACTGAATCTCAGATGACCAAAACACATGGCGGAGTTGTGTGTTTGCACTCGCAATCAAAAGCTCAAATTCAATGTAATGCAGCACTTGTGAAAACACAGTTAGCACAGAATGCTAATCGTATTTAATTTGGTAACACAGGCTGTGTTCAGAATGTGCTGTTGGTCTGCTGTTTTATTATTAACAGTAGGAGAGATGATAAGAGATGATTCATTCTTCAAAAACGTTGCGTAAAATGCAGTTATTGCTCACAGTTTGACAGAATAATGAGTCCAAACATTATGGAAGGTAATCGGGGCCAAAAGTCTTCAAAACAACTTGTCAGCAGTGTGTTAGGCTAGTGGTTCTCAAACTTTTTTTCACCAAGTACCACCTAAGAAAAAGATGTGTCTCTAAGTACCCCCATAATAACCGGTACTGAAGTACAGTAGCGTAGTAGGCCTAATTAAGCAGCTACAACTCTGCGCAGTTCAAAACCTTGGCAGATTCATTCTTATTAAGCATATTTATTATTGTCAGTCACTTTAAACATTATAAATAGCTTGAACATTAACACTGCACTGTGTTAACAGGTAAAAAAAACAATAAATAAATAATGAAAACGTTAATGTTTTAATTAAAATGTGCTTTTAAAAATTATTTTAAAATGGCATTGTTCTTTAAAAGTCAAAAGAAAACTGCTGTACTTAAATGTAAAGTATTATCATATAGTAGCCTATTCGCCAAAACCTGGAAATGTTTCTTGGACCTCATATATAAACTCATGTATGAACTCTTTTTGATACATTTTAAATATACAAATAAGTCATATATACATGCAACAAATATCTTAGAAATCTAAACATTAACTTTGGATTAGATTAGAAATTAGATCTGCTTACTGCGCATTAGCGTAAGCTTTGTGTTTCAGAAAAGCAAATGATTAAAAATATGGCATACGCCCCCTAACAACCGTTACAAATATAGAGAGAAAATTAGCTTCAAATGATAGAATACACAACAAACATTAGAAAACAGAAAATAAAATAAAAGGTTTAGCCTATTAAAATCAATTTACTGATCACATCGGTGTTATTGTACAAAGGGTTAAAAGTGTGTTCATTTTTTTCTACTTAAAATTATTCAGCAATTTCTCCGCGTACTGATAAAAGAAAGCCTGCGTATCACTAGTGGTACATGTTCCACAGTTTGAGAACCACTGTGTTAGAGCATTCACTTTGTGTGTGTGTGTGTGTGTTTAGTACACACGAACACCACAGTTTGACTGTTAAAACAGCAATTTTTATGGATTGTGACAATTATAATGTTTACCTTGTAAGTACAAACATTGTGTACTTACATGGGTCATATATGCAAACATAATAAACACAGCAATTTAATTGGCTGCTGTGTTTGTTGATGTATTGATATGCTTAAAATGAGCATGTTGATGCAATCGACTTTCATGTGTTCTGAACACTTTTGGCCCCAATGGCCTTCCATACAAAAGAGAATGGAAACGGAATATGCACAGTATGCATAGTATGCTAGTATGCTATTCTGAACCTAGCCGTACACACTTTCCCGCTGGGGAAACACAACCAAAGCATCGTTTCCTTTTAAATTCTAGGCCACAAAAGAAAAGCTCTTTAAATTGAACTTCTAAACCCTCAGTTTCCCTTCAAAGAAATTAAAACAGCCAATCAAAGCCTAGCCCGACTGATTAATCCCTCACAGCGATAAGGTATTTTGTTATTAAGCAAACTAGATATGTTTTCAATCTTGCGCCGCATTTAATCTCCAACTTTTGGGCTGTTTTAGTTCCTTTTTTCCTGGAGAGTGAAGACGACACTCTTAGATGTGAACGCTTTGATGAAATCAGACCTGTATGAAGAATCGCTGCCATGTTAACAGGATTAATTAGCCACTTTTGTGTCAGACAGTAGCGAGATTAGCAGACGGGCTAGGAACAAAGAACGGGCCGGGAGATAACAAGCGTGACAAACATAACGATAACGAGGCAGAGAGCAAAGCCAGATTACCCCGCTGTGTTTGCAGCTCTCTAATGGAAAACTGCTACAAAAACATTTCCATCAACTCCACTATTTATGAATCATACTGTATATGGGATGTTATTCAGGTGACTGCCAAGAAGAAAAAAAACATTCAAGTAGTCTTAACTGGTGCGAATGGTTCAACATGACTATTATTGCAGGCTCTATAAGAACAGGTACTACGGTAAATGACAAAGGACCAAGTAAAAACCACATTCATCCGACCAACAGCTTCATTTTCCACCAGCTTGAGCTAATGTAGAGAATCCACATGAAAAGCTGTCCGTTTTATGTTTCTGAACTGGAAAGAGTTTTGGCATACCTGTAAATATCTGTAATTTACACCGTACAAATTTTCACAGAAATAAATTTGTTTCTGCACTATTATAAGAGATCTCCATCCAGTGTCCCACTAAGCGCTAGAGCCCAAGACTGCAATAAAAAAAACACTCACAATCCTGTCCCTGAATACATTTTTAGCAAGAAATTTCCATTATATATAAACTTGCCAAATACAAAAGCTGTCGCAAGCCGTTTTCTGCTTTTCTTTGATTTTTTTTTCCAGTTCTTTCCTCATGTTGAGTCCAAAGCAAACGACGCTCTTATCAATGTGCTACAGGGGAATACTTTTATATTTGAAGTGTTTGTTTTATAAATTATTGTAAATGAAAGCTCTAGTAGAGTTTCTGTTGGCTGAGGGTGGGAGAGAGAGAGATGTGAACATCTTTGGTTTTATGAAGTTAAGTCTTAAGCATCTTAGGTAACAACTGTAAATCAGTAAATGTTCATTGTAATGACTTGACATTTTCTGTCTCGTGATTTCTGAGTGTAAAAACCCCGAAAATCAACAGTAGTCTGTGAGAGAGCATGTTATTTATTGCGTATTGCACGCGTTTCCATCATATAAGATATACGGTAACACTTTACAATGATAGTACATGAATAATGATGTGTTAATATGTAAACTTAACATTAACTCATCATTAGTTCATAACAAGTAATGTTTGCGCTAATCATCAACTGACTTTAACTACAACATGAGTTACCATGTGTGAATAACGACTACCTTAATTACTTGTTAGTACATGATTGTTTGTTAAATAACCACATTAGTTTATGCTTAATTTAACCATCATGAACTCATGTTAATGTATAATTATATCATGACTTTACTTGGAGGGGCACATCATCATTAACCCATTCCTAACTACTCATGAACTCCTTATGCACATCCGTCTAGTGCGTTTACACTGAATAACAATAGAAAAGTGTTAACGTCAACATGAACAGTTTAAACACAGGAGCTCATGAGTAGTTAAGGATAAGTTCATGAAAATATGCCCCTCCAAGTAAAGTCATGACATAATTATACGTTAACAGCTTATGAGTTCATGTTGGTAACATTTAGCTTAAACTTAAATGTTAATAGATTAACAACATGTACTAACAAGTAATTAAGAAAGCCGTTATTCACACATGAACTCATGTGACTCCTGTTGTAAAGTTAGTTCTTGATTAGCGCATACATTAACTCATCACTAATTCATAATAAAGTAATGCTTAGTTTACATATTAATACATCATTATTCATGTAGTTATTGTAAAGTGTTACCAGAAACACTTACATACAATACACATGCAATGTAAAAATCCAAAACAATATAACAATAACTCCTAATAATAATCACCAAATAATATCATCGTGTATTTCTGATAGGCATTGCGCAAGATGACCATCACATTCCATCTGGGTGAACCTGAAAAATAAAAAACATACACACTTTAATAATAATAACACACAAAACAGCAAAGCTCTAATATAAAAGCACTAAAGAGAAAACAGGATCGTTTGTGGTTTGCAAAAGTACACAAGCAAGGCTGTTTCTCTCTTGCACAACCGGCACTTCTGGAAACAAAAGAAGATTTTTGACTCATGATAAGTTATTGATCCCTCAATGTCTTTCAGAACGCTATTTGGGAATAATGCATGTTGATGTAAGTCTTGGACTGTAGAGAAAAGCTGTTTACAATGTAGCCGATCCCCTGATATCACCCTAAAAGCATTTATCTGGAAATACTTCAATAATTCATGCCTCTCCTATATCAGATTTTCTCGTGGTATCCAACAATTCTTAACAAGCATTTGCTGAACTCATTTTTGGTCAGAATTAAACTATACCTGTTCATGCAGTTTATTTTATTATTATTTTTTTCTAGGACTGAACATTATTTTGGTTAATAATTAGTTAATGCAGGATAACCAAAAATCTGCAACCCATTTGTTATGGTTTTTATTCATCTTAACCCAAAACTGAAAGATTTTCTCACCATTATTTATTTAAATACTCAAGTTGTTGTAAACTTTCATGATTTTTCTTTTCATCTGTTAAAAAGAAACAAGATATTCTGAAAAAAAAAGCCAGTGGCATCCATGGCAGGAGTAAAATTACTATGGAAGTCCAACATTCTTTAAAATATCTTCTTTTGTGTGTAACAGAAGAAAGAAACTTAAACAGGTTTGGAACAAGTGGAGAATGTGTAAACGATGACAGCTTTCATTTTTAAGGTGAACTATCCCTTTAAATACAATGGTTCGCACCTTGTAAGTTTGTTAGATTAAGAAATTATTAGAACAACTACTTGACTACTCATTGATTAATCGGTAGAGTTGAATAGATTATTCAGTTACTGCAATACTGAGTTATACTTATTCTAATTAACAAGTTAAAAATATCACTTCAGCCTTAGAAGGTCTTTCTAATGAATTATGAGCCAACTGAACAGATCACTGTCCTGTCTTCAATATTCCAGTTGCTACAATGACAGCTGGTACTAGGTTTTAAGTAGTGATGAGCGCTAACAGAAATGTCACAATTCTATTTCTACTCATAAGCTTTATGGATTCGATCCCATTCACTATATTGATTTACTTGCATTTCAGGAACTGTAAGAACTTGCATGAAAGTAAAGCTTTGAACTATACACTTTTTGTATTATTAACTTTAATAAATTATACATTTTAGATTTATAAATCATATGAATAAGTAATATACTGCATACTTTTGAGTTCCCTTTTCTAGCCAACTAATCATTGAGTTTAAGTTACATGAATAGCTTTCCTGAGATAAATGTAACATTGTGTGATATTAATGTTTATACAACAGTTCTGTCTGGTTCTTGAATCTGATTGGCTGATAGTCTTGCAATAGTCTGTTCTACAAATAACAGCACTCATCCAGCCCCTTCACCCTTGTGTATTACTCCGCCCACATACAGCGACAAGCAGAGGACACTCTATAGTTTGACAAATATTGCTGCCGTTGGGCAACATAATGCATTTTTGAGGCTTTTTATGCGAGAATGTTGTAGTTTAGATTGCAACTATGCAGTTTATTTATAAGGCCTATTTTTAAATATATAATTTCTGAGAGCCATTAGCCGGTCTTTGCGCAAAGACGGTTGATGATGTTCATCTACAAGATGGTGACAGAGACCGCATAATAAGCTCTAAGATAAAAACAGCATAAATTTCAAACTACAGCTGATCAAATCATTATTAAACAGGTAAGTGAAGTCGATCTCTCTGTTTTGTATGTTGTAGTGCTGCATATATACTATAGTAATATTGTGATGTCCTGAATTTAACAGAGAAGTACTTGGAAATCTCTGTAGCGATTGTGACTGAGCGATTATGCGGCATTACAAACATCAGTGAGTTGCACCGTTTCCTTCTCTTGAGGCTCATTCGTGTTTATTTTGTGCTGTAAGTAACTTGTAGTAAGGAGGAAGAGATGACTGATTCAGGTGTGTTTGATGTCATCTGTGACAGCACACTGAAGGAACGCTTCATCTTTTGTAAATCTGCTGATTTCATAAGTCACTTAAAGTTAAACAGCAGAGTTTTACCATTTCTGAATCCATTCTCTGCTTTTTGAATCATTCTGATCTCTGGGTATGGAGGAAGCACTTTTAGCTTAGCTTAGCATAAATAATTGAATTGTGTAATAATCCAAAAAGACTTTCCTGCCGGACCATGACAGACAGACAAGATGTAACTATGGAACAATCAAACGTTTCTTAAAATAGAAAAATTATCAAAGCTCGTTTTTTGATCTGGTCCAATTCAATCCAATCTATGCGCACTCTCAGAAATAAAGGTACAAAGTCTGTCACTGGGGCAGTACCTTTTCAAAAGGTACATTTTTGTTCCTAACGCGTCCTTTAAAGTACAAATGTGTACCTTACAGTAACTTAAAGGTACAAAAGTGTACCCTAAAGGTACTAATGTATAGTACCTCCACATGTGTAGCAGAGGTGTAAAGAGTACCTGAAAACCGTACTTGAGTAAAAGTACAGATACCTTACTGTAGAAATTACTCCATTACAAGTTACAAGTCACCAATTCAAATAAGACTTGAGTAAAAGTATTAAAGTATCCAATTTTAAAAGAACTTAAGTATTTTACTCATACTGAATGTAATAAAACACAAACTCACAGCTTAATGCACCTGATGCAAAATGTATAGTTTCAGTGACACATTTATTCACGTTGCACAAAAAAAAAATTAAGCTAAAATAGTCATGTCGCAGTGGTTTTTGCCAAATCAGTAACTGTATTAACGTTTGGTAACATTATGCTTACAAGACCATTGTAAAGTCAGACATAATTTGACTAAATTCACATTAAATAGACTCTTACCTCAATGTGTTTTCTCAAATTTGAAGATGAATTTTTAAAAGCACTTATTTTCGTGATTCGTGGCAAACAAAGTAGACACTGCATTCTGTAAGAGCCATTCTGTATATCGGCAAATGAAAACCTTTCTTTCAGATAAGGCCATGGATGATCATCAGTGCTGGCACTGCTTGATGTACCGGCTTCAGCTTCATCACTGGCTGCAGCCATGTCGCTAATTAAACACCTGGTATTAGGCAAGCTGCTAATTCACATTTACGTGATTTAGCCCATAAATAGCACACAGTACCTTCAGCACCCTGCAGATGGCGATATCGCCTCATCCGCCCAACAAATTAGCCGTGGTAGATAAAGATGCTGACTTGTCGCGCACAATCACAATTTGTACCTTTATTTCTGAATGTGTGGAGTGATCTTTTAAAGTCACATTCATGTTTAAATTACATGGTAAAAGTGACAACTTAAAATTTACTGCTTTACACATCACCAATATATGTGCACAAATATTAACGACAACACACCAGTTTTGTCATTTTATACCTATTGACAAGTAAATGGCAACTTTTGATTTTCTGTCAGTCTTAGTTCAGGGTGTGACTATAGAGCAATCAAACTTTAAATAGAAAAATTATTAAAACATTTTTTGGATTTAAGTGAGATGCTAATGGTCCAATCCGGTTCAATTATTTATGCTAATTATTTATGCTTTTTTGATTCTGATGCTAAGATAAGTGCTCCCGCCAGTCCTAGAGATCAGCAGAATGGATTAAAAAATCATAAAGCTCAACTATTTAATCCTAGGGTTGTTAAAAATGAGCCCATTTCCAAAAAAAGTGGAGTGATCATTTTATATCACACTTATTGTATGAATTGTATGGTAAAAATGACAACTTACAATTTACTGCTTTACCAGTTTCGTCATTTTATACCAACTGACAAGAAAATGGCTCAATGGTCCAATACGATTCAATGTCTTATGCTAAGCTAAGCTAAAAGTGCTCCCGCCAGACCTGAAGATCAGCTGAATGGATTCAAAAAGCATAAAGCTCAACTGTTTAACTCTATGTAAAATAAGCTTATTAAAAAAAAAAGATTGGAGTGTTCCTTTAAATTTTATGGTAAAAGTGACAACTTAAAATTTACTGCTTTACAATTCACCAATATGTACCAATTTACAAATATTAACCGCAACATGCCAATTTTGTCATTTTATACCAAATGACAAGCAAACCAAAAACTCTAAGGTCATCAGGTCTCAATTTCGATTTTTCCAATTGAACATTAACAGTACACATTTCAGAACAACAAATCCTTCCTCCCCCAAAATGACACTCATTACCACTGGCATTCATGTGTTTGCATTTCCTTTCCTCTCTAATCCCTTTTCCAACCCAGACAGCCTGATGTTTCCCAGCAGCAAACCTCAAACTCAATCCACCCATTCCCCTGATTCCCTCCATCTAGATTTTCATCTCTTCTCCACCAGTCCTGCTCTCAATACGTGCCTCATTCTCTATCTCTCCTTCCCCAGACAAGAGCGCTCATTGTGTCTCTCTGACGGGGCCGCTGGTGTTCTTCAGTCTGGCCAATGTACACACGGCGGGCAGAAATCGGGCAGCGGCGCGCGCCAGTCCTGCGCTCGCAACAAAGTGCTGCCTTGTTCAAACTGCCCACAGCGCCCAAAGAGAACTGATCTCAAACCTCGCAAAAAATCTGGTGACTTTCTGACCCGACTTTCTGATGAATAACTGTCTTTCTGTGGAGTTTCTCTTCCTGCTCTCTTTAGGTACACTCACAGTCTGCTGTTTTTCAACATCGAGTTTCCTCTTTCGGAGAAGTGCGCCAAAGTTCGTGGGTAGAGAAGATCATAAACAGCTTTTACTGAAGAGGTGGCCTTAGTTAAAGATGATGGCAGGGTGAAAATGTTGATCTCTTGATTCAACATCAATATTTTAGCAGGTAGCACTATAAAAATCAAGTTGAGTTCATTAATGCACTTTGAGTATTATGAAGTGACGATAACATTTTTTGAAGCGTTTGACGTTAGTATGAATTACTAGTAAACTTTACAAGAAGATCAAATGAGTAGTTTAGCAATTTGTTAACATGATATAACAATTAATAATAATTCTACAGCATTTTCGTTAATGGTAATTTCCATATGTATTAAAGGGCACCTATGGTGTAAAATCTACTTTTCAAGCTGTTTGGACAGACACATGTGTATGTATGGTGTATAGACCGTCATATTGGGGTGATATAAACACACCCAGTCCTTTTTTCAATTTAACAACATAAAAACGGTGGACCAATTGGAGCGTTTTTCAGACCGACCGCAACTTGACGTAGGAGTGCGGTCCCCCCGCCCACCAAATTGACTGACAGCTGCATATTAACATGTCTCCGTAGAGTTAAGTTTCCGCTTAGTTAAAAAAAACCATTAGTGTTCCATTTGGGACGACACTATATACATATACTATGCTGTTGAGTGTGTAAGTGCATAAGTACATACTGTATAAGTGCATAGTGTGCCATTTGGGACGCAGCTATTGTGTAGCTTGTCAATGAACTACACAATGTAATTTACTGCGCATGAAAAATTACCCTACTGTGAAGCACTACCAATTTAATGTTATAGTTTATGCATTATTAATGAATGTGAAAGAACAATACTAAAGAATAAAACTTAAAAACGTTTTATGATCCATTTTTTTAATTAAGCCACCATAATATTTGGGGAATAATTACCAAAATACATATAAATAGTGTAAACAAACACATCTAAAAGACTAGTTTTTAATAAAGTATCAGGGTATTACCATGTGAAACAATCCCTGTACACAAAACCACCACATTAATGACGTCTCAGAATTCAATGCCATGTGTTGCGTAATACTTTGCATACTTCATACTATTGTTATACAACAACAACGGCAGCTGCTGAACGTTGCTATGTTCATCAAAATAAAGAATCTGGTGTTTGTAATGCCTCAAATAAATATAAATCCCAACTGAACTGGATCCCGTGCTCTACATCTGCAGAGATGACATCACATCCAGGAGTTAGTTACATAACCATGGCTGCGAAATCCATCTCGGGGCGCAAACACCAATCCTTTTCATTTAGGGAAAATAAAACGTCTTTCTCCAACAAATGACTAATTCCATTTTGGCCATTGGAAAGAGGTGAGAGAATGTGCGATTCCGTCCACCAACACTTCATCGTCCAGCCTAGCGAAGCTGTTTTGCCAAGCGGTTTGTGAGGGTGAGAGCGTGTATGTTCTGACTTTACCTAAAGGAGCAGCTAAACTGGCTCTAGTGCCAAAGCTGATGTCAGTCTTCTAGTCTCTGCCTTTCTAGAACATGCATCTGCTCTGCAAGTACAGCACATCACGTCGCCTGCATCCTCTTTTGAGTTGCTGTTCTGCAAAATACCTGAACTCTGAGAGAGTAGAGATTTGACTTCAGATCTGGCATTCTGAAATGCAATCATCAATTTAACCCTGCTGACTTCCAAAAAGACTGCTAGCCAAAGAAACCAACCAACAAGGGTTCTTTACCGGCCATTCTGCTGCCAAAAACAATGCCTAATTGGGGAATTTTGGGATGATGTGGGTTTCGTGCGCTGAACATTTTACTCAATGTGACATTTTGGGTCCAACTTTATTTAATGGAATTTTTGACTCCATTCTTTCAAACAAACGCTGAAGTCATTTTTAGGGGTTTTGCTCATTCGTTTAAACAGCAACATCATGTTGAGGGCCTGAAAACTTTTGTAAAAAATTTTTCAAAAGGATTTTTTTTATCCCAAAAGTTGAAAAACATTAATTTATAAAAAAAAAACAACAACAATTGTGATGTCATACACATGCATATTATGTGTTCAGTCTATAGACCCCCACCCCCCACCCCCACCCCCCACACACACAAAATAATTGCTGTGCCCGAAATCACTTTTTACGAAATCACTTCTTACTTCCTACGAGAGTTCCATTTATACCGCTTACATTCATACTGTAGAGAACGTACTTTTCTAACAGCCGAGTATGTTTATAGTATGTTTAAATTTAAATGCAGCACCTAATGAGTAGTAGGCGATTTCGGACACAGCCAATAAGCTTTCTATATTTAGATACAGACTACAGAGTTGCCATGTAATCTTGCTATGGGCACCCTTAGATGAAACAGTTACTCACCCAGCAGGAAATGGCATCAGACACATGGGACAGCACTCCAGTTCTGACCTGCATTCTGCTCCTGATTTTGTTTCCAAGCCTGATACAGATCCTTCAGGACTTCCTGTTGTTTCCAGTCCAGATCCAGATCCACTTGCTCCTGAATTTGCTCCAGGCCCTAATCTAGATCCTCCTAAACCTGATTTTGCTAGTTTCTCTTTACCTGAATCTGTTCCAGATCCTCTTATTCCTGATTTTGCCTCTGGTTCTGTTCCAGATTTTGTTTCCAGTCCTAATCCAGATCCACTTGCTCTTGCATTTGTTTCCAGTCCTGACCTAAATCCTATTATTCCATTTACTCCCTCCTGTACAGTTCCAGATTGTACTAGTCCTGACCCAGACCCTACTAGTCCTGATTTTGCCTCCTGTCCTGATCCAGATTTTGCTCCCAGCAATAATCCAGATCCACTTGCTGCAGATTTTGTTCCCACTACTAATCCAGATCCACTTGCTCCTGATTTCGTTCCCAGTGCTAATCCAGATCCACTTGCAATTGAATTTCTTTCCCGTCCTGATCTGACTCCTTTGGCAATTCCAGATTTTGTTCCTGTTCCCAATCCAGATCCTCTTACTCCCGATTTTGCCCCTTGACCAGCTCCAGATTTTGCTCTCTGCCCTGATCCAGACCCACTTGCTTCCTGTTTTGTTCCCAGCACTGATGCTGGTCCTTCTGCTCCAGAAAATGTTCCTATACCTGATTCAGATTTTCCTGCACCTATTTCTGCACTCTTTCTTGCTCCTGACCTGACTGTTCTTGATTCTGCTTGAGATCGTCTTGTTTCAGATACATTCCTTGCTTGACCAAATCTGTCACCCTGATCATCCGACAATTCACAATCTTCAAGGCAGTTGGCTTCATCATCTAGGTGGTGCTGCTGGATAGTTTGTGTACTGCATACTGACACACCATCTCCATCAGGTGAAGATGCACATTTCTCTTGATCAGAAAGGCTTGGTGGATCAGATGCCCTGGTGTTTTCTTCTGCTGGAGGTTGTGAAGGGTTCTTGAAGTCATTTGCTGGTGGTGGGTGGACAAGAAATGATGGAGCTGGCAGACCAGGAGGTGGATTTACAACTTTATCTGCATTGCACCACCTCCAGTCACTTGCTGTTTGTACAGGAGTTTTCTGAGGAAACAGATAAAAATATAGCACACTGTAATAAGTACATAAATTATCAAATTTGGGAATTACACCCTTCCAATAGTATCATTAATGTATATTTTTAAATGGTGGTGCTTGCAGTGTTAATTTTAACAGTAAATTTTTATTTAGTTTTAGTCTAAAATTCCATTTGAATTTTAGTCATATTTTAGTCTTCTGAATAATTTTAGTTTTAGTCTAGTTTTAGTCAACTAAATTTCATAAGATTATAGTCGACTAAATCTACTCGATATTTAGTTGACTAAAATATGTTTGGTTTAATTTAAGTGTGATTTAATTCAAATATTGTGTACATTTATTTATACAAAATATTGTAACTTAAAAATGTAATAAAACAGTATCATTAAAATATGGGATATAGCTTTTCTATTGAAGACCAAAAATTAGATATCATTGTTTATTTATATCATCAGTAATATGTAAAATTATGTGTCAGCAATCAATCCACATACGCATGTAACATGTAACAGTAGCCTGTTAAAAATGCAGGATTATTTAGCAAGCCCTTTATTTTAATGTGGTACTACTAGTAGGGCCTGAACTACTTGTCTTTTTAACCAGTCTGTTGGACAATTTCAAGCCATTAAATATTTGAAAGGGCTTAAAATAGTTTAAGTTCACTTTGCAATGTCAGTCTATAGCAAGCTTTACTGTTGTAGTTGGTGTTAGAGCACATGGTGCTCAGCTGTATAGCACTGAGTAAATAAGTAGCATAAAGATTTATGACTGGCAACTGATAATGTGTTGTAAAATGTCCCATGGCTCCGTTTACTCACATAGAGGAATTATAAAGCGAAAAATAAGTGTCATTAAGCATCATGCATCACACACCAATATTAATTCTTATTGGATATTTAAAAAAAAAAAAAAAAAAAGTCTCTCAATCACATTCTCGTCTTTAATCGTTTTTATTAGTCAACAGAAATGTCAGTATATTTTTATTATACTGTAGTTGTCGTCAGGGCTTGACATTAACACCCGCCACCCCGGTTAGACAGCCACTCCCACTAGCCACTTTGGTTGGTTAAAAATAAAGTTTTCTTAAAAGCAGGGTTCAACAATAAGGATGGCCCAATTTTCACACAAATGTGATCTTAGGATCGAGAAGCAGCATGACTGACAAAACTAATTGTGTTTGAGCAAGCAAAAGAAAGCAGGTGAATACCGAATCAGAAAATGATCACTCGCGCGCACAGCTGATGTGGTCCACGTGACTAAACTAAGACGTGTTAAAAAGCCTTTATTATCACACACGGTATGGTTTTTATCTGCTTTCTTTTGCTTATAGCTACTTTTGTTAATATTGTTTTATTATATATTTTTTTACAATAACATTGCTTTAATATATGAGATTAACTCCCCATTTATGTGAAGTGAACTGGTGATCGGAGACCTTTAGCCAGGACAGATTACTGTGCATATTTTAGATGCATGACAATAGTTCTTATTTTAAATTTCAATTTTTTAAAAAAGAAAAGTTTAGTTGAATTAAAAAGTCCACGTATACAGCTATATTTTGGTTGTTTTGACACATTTTTTACATTTTGTGGCTAGGAAATACTTATTTATTCATTAATACACAACATACACAAAAAATGAAATGAATGCGGAGGCATGTGGACAAAACATTCATTCATTCATTCATTCATTCATTTTCTTTTCAGCTTAGTCCATTTATTAAACTGGGGTGTGGATATAACACACAATCAAAAAATGAAGTGATCAAAAAAGTTAATGTCAAGCCCTGGTTGTCTTCATCATCACTTCATTTTTATTCAGTTTTCGTTGGTAGAAACTTGTTCATCATGAAAATTATGTAAAAAACTTTTTGGCAACGAAATTAAGACTTTGTTAGTGGTTTAGAAGGAAAAACAAATCAAGACATGATTTCTAAATCCAAACTGATGTGATAAAAGGCTAATTTTAAAAAATTTTAAATCATGTTGCCTTTTTAAAATACTTCATTATTTATAAAAAGATAAATACTTAGAGAAAATATATGTATATTTGACACTTTACATACAGTTACATACAGAATTATTAGCCCCCCTTTGATTTTTTTTTCTTTTTTAAATATTTCCCAAATGTTGTTTAACAGAGCAAGCAAATTTTCACAGCATGTCTGATAATATTTTGTCTTCTGGAGAAAGTCTTTTCTGTTTTATTTCGGCTAGAATAAAAGCAGTTTTTAATTTTTAAGGTCAAATTGATTAGCCTCTTTAAGCTATATTTTTTAATTGATAGTCTACAGAACAAACCATCGTTATACAATGACTTGCCTAATTACCCTAACCTGCCTAGTTTAAATGTCACTTTAAGCTGTATAGAAGTGTCTTGAAAAATATCTAGTCAAATATTATTTAATGTCATCATGACAAAGATAAAATAAATCAGTTATTAGAAATGAGTTATTAAAACTATTATGTTTAGAAATGTGTTGAAAAAATATTCTCTCCGTTAAACAGAAATTGGGCAAAAAAAAAAAAATGGGGCTAATAATTAAGGGGGTTTAAGAATTCTGACTTCAACTGTAAATTGGATTAAAAAAAATAAGCCAAACTAAAATTATTTAAAGTCTTTGGTCAATGAAAAACTTTTTGCACATATTATATACTTCATGTAATCAAACAGCCTTTGCAAATCTGTTAGGCAAATTTAGTTTAAAACAATATAACTGAAATAATCTGCAAAAAAGGTTACTAATATGCTTTCCATAAAATAAAAGAGAAATGTAGTGCAATGTTAAATATGTCTGGTTCATTAAAAGAATATTAGACTTTAATATAATCAACTGAATCTTTTAAAGAGACGTCTAAATTCTGATATTTCCGTCTGATTTTATGTTTGTAATTCATGCCTCGAATGTTATTTGTTCTATGTTTTTAAGTAATAGGACACCAAAGTCGACCCTATTCAATGAAAATGTCATTCATTAAATAAACATGCTGCCCAGGACAGCACACCGCAGCCTTGTTGCAGATTCTGGAAAAGGACAGTTCAGTGTCATCCATTCTCTCATCCCCATGGAAAATAACATTTAGCCCACTTTTCCCATGTACAGAGGAAAATGTGAGATTAGAGATTTCACAGTTCAAGGGTGGGTCTTGCTTTTCAAGACAGTGATATACGATTGGCAATTCATAAATGACATTTTAGTGAAGGGAATGAAGTGTTTAGTGCATTTTGCCTCATAGTGACTGGCTGAAGTCATCTTTAGACATTACTGCGTCTATTTGCATCTTACATCCATTTCAGGACACAAAGCAGGAATTAACACCTCATAAATCTCTCATGACATCTGTTACAGAGGACAGGGCAGCACGGTGGCTCAGTGGTTAGCATTGTCACCTCACAGCAAGAAGGTTGAAGGTTCGAGTCCCAGCTGAGCCATTTCTGTGGGGAGTTTGCATGTTTCCCCCACAGTCCAAAGACATGCTATAGGTGAATTGGATGAAATTAATTAGCCTGCGTAAAACACATACCGGAATAGTTGGTGGGTCATTCCGCTGTGGCGACCCCTGATAAATAAGGGACTAAGCCAATGGAAAATGAATGAATTACAGAGGATTATACAATAATAAGTAGTAGGGCTGGGTGATGAATGTTATCAAACTGAGATTGATTATAAGCTCATTTCTAGTTGAAACTTTTGTTAAGCAATAAATTTAAAAAAGGAATGTTTGGCTGTGCATTCATTTTATTTTATATTTTGATTCCATTTTTAAATATTGACTACACTTTAAATGTCTCATAATTCCTTTCATTATACTCCATTTTGATGAAACATTTGTATTAAATCATTCCAGAAAAAATTAAATGTCAAACAGAATTTGGAGGAAATAAAAAGGATTTTATATAGTCTTCATTTAAAGTGTAGCTTATTCTGTGGAGTTTAATTGTGTACAAACAAGTTATGATTATATCCTTTCTTCTCAAGGTTAACAAATATGTAAAAGGCATTTATTTCCTTATTAATGGTAAATTAATATTGTGATAAAAAAGTGATATCATTACAATAAGGCTGCACATCACATAATTTCAGCATCTGCAATGTGCGCCTCTGTAAAAGTCGCAGCATGTTTCATAGGGCTGGGCAATTTGGCCTTAAATCAAAATCTTGATTAATTGAACATTTTAACTCGATTATGATTAATGAACGATACTTTTATTTATTTATCTATTTTTTCGGCCACACTCGTCAACAATCCCAAGTAAACCAATAACAGAGCTTGCGCTATGCATCATCGCGACGTATAGTTACATTTTTTAATAGGTCAGCTACAGCATTAGTCACCGCGATGGGTATGCGGCTGAGTGAAGGCTGGGCCGGACCATACGCTGTGCTTGACGCAGAAGTGTGAAAAGGGTGGGGTCACGTGACTGCACACATGGCAGGAACGTAATTGAATAAAATGACCTGGAAAAATTACACAGATTATAGGTGCGGAATGTCGATTTCGATTACTTTTTGATTATCGCCCAGCCCTAATGTTTCATGTCAAATCCTAGACAATGCACCACAGAATGCAGGAGTTGTGGATTAAATTAAAAGTTTGACCATGATAGAATGAAAGTTTATAATCTGCAAACATTTTAAGGCCTGTTTCCTGTGGACACATTCCAAGAGGATTTAAAGCTTTTAGGCACAAAAAATTGTAAGTTTTAGTTTTAATTGTGTTTGAGCATAGACAATGTAGTGTTATTTTACATTTGATTATTCAACTGCTGTACAATACTGCTAGACACCCCAGAAAAACAAAATCCACTAATGGTTTTATTTTCTGAAATGTGCATTTAATCTGATTCACCCCCATAGAAAATAATACGTTTATTCTAAAAAGTCATCTACTCATCTCGGATATGAATTTACATACTTCAATAAATATTACAGAAAACTAAATATTACACTGTCAGTTTTTGGAAACATTATTGTGATCTATTGTGTCCTATGGAAACGTTATTGTGATAAAAAAAAAATCAACCAACCAGTACTAAGAGATAGTCTAGTAATGTCAAATGCAGTATTTCTTCCAACCTTCTCAAATCCCCTCCCTTTTTAATGAAAATAAAGTAATGAAAAGGTATTATAACGACCATTTATTACCGTGGATGAAGGTGGGGGGAGCTGTGGGATGGACTCTTCCAAATCATCTGACTGCAGGTTTGGGCAAAGAGCTGTCAAGGTAAGAGCCCAGAGTCTCTCAGCATCACTCAGCTCTGAGCTCTCCCACCATCTCTCCCTGCTGCAGTCAATATTCACTCACATCAAGTCAAAATAAATTTGATAATTGCAAAAATCACTCTATATTAGTATGTGAAAACGTCTTTTCATACTGAGCATACATACCTGTCTGCAGATGTTGTGGCGCAGCTGCTGTCTTGTAACCCTACTGAACAGCGGCTGTCGTTTAACTTTTTGACCCGCGTTTGCTGCTCGGATTTATTCTCCTCGACTGATAATTTCTTTCTCTTCAGTTTAGACATCGCAGTCATTCGGTTGTGAACACACTGCATCTCTTTCAGACGCACATGACTAAACCAAACAATAAAAATTACGCGGGAGTTTCTTTGAATCACTTCCTTGTTCGCACAAAAGTTTTTTGAGCGTTAAAGCGGCGCACCATTTGCGCAGTCAAATGATTTTCCGTTGTTGAATTATTGCCACGGATTTGGTTTAATATTGTTCATTGTATTTTTAAAACGAAAGAAGTGTGATGACTAAATGTAAATGTGTTTCTTGTTTTATCCTAATTTTGCTTGAATAGGGTTCATACGGTCCTGAATTGTGACGAGGCAGTTTGACGGGATTTTCCAGTCCTGGAAAAGTTTTATAAAAACAAATAAACCCTAAATGTTTTGTACAAGTCATGGAAATTTGTTTAAAAACATATGTGTTCTTGAATATATTTGAGAAGATAATAGATAAATTAGTTCTCTGTGTATGTAACTGTAATTTTTTTCTGTAATCCTTTTGTTTTTTCTCTCTCTGATCAGACCCCCATGCTTAGTCTTTGTTAGCCTATACCATTGTAAGATAGCACAGCATTATCCCTGATTGTATCACCAATCATTGTGGTCTATTTATTTATTTAATTACTATAAATATTTGTTAAATTTTTTATCATTTAAAAAATATCATATTTTTGTATAAAAATTTGCATTTTTTAATTATAATTTTTTTATCATTACTTTTCTTTTTATTATCTTTCATTAGGCAGTGTAAGGGTTTTTTGAAGTGGGTTTATATAAAAAAAATTATCTGTATAAATAATGTCACGTGTACTTGGCAAAAAATAAAGGAAAAAAAATGGCGCGGAGTAAAAAACATTACCACAATCCATTACTTCGTGTACGTAGACATTAAATGGGTTAAATCTGATATTTACCTTTTGGAAATATTTGGAAAAATCATAGAATTTTAGTAGGTAAAATGTGTATGAACCCTGTTTCTTATTCATTAACATTTACCTATACATTATTGAAAGAGGTAATTCAGCCAAATCAAAGCATTTTCCCAAAAATATGTGTTAAAATCAGATTTTTCACCAAAAATCATTCCACTTGCTGAAAAACAGAGAAAGTTGTGGCGAAACTGTGACTCAAAATCAGCCCAGAGTAGGTAAAAACCCCAATAGCACACAGGGGTTAAGGTCTGAAAAAACTTTTTTAAAAATCACACTTACCTCAATTCCTCCTAATAAATTCTCTAAATAACAATATATTGTTTGACAGTTCAGAGGTGTGTTTGTGAAATCAGTTCAGAGTGGATGAAAACATACTTAACAGCAAGAGGTGCCCAAACTCTGTCCTGCAGGGCTGGCGTCCTGCAGAGTTTAGGTCTAGAGTTTAGTTGCCAACCTGTCAATACGTTTCTAGTATGCTAGTTAGAGCTTGAGTAGTTGGTTCAGGTCTGTCTAATTGGGGTTAAAGCTATACTATGAAGGAGACTAGGACAGAGTTTGGGCACCCCTGACCTATAGCCAAGTGACGAAAATGTGGCACTCATCTCTGCTTCACATCCATCAACAACTGTTTTCTGAGGGAAAGGGGTAAATTTGCTCAGAGTATACTGTTGAATTTGAGAAAATTGTCAAAGCATTTACCAAAATATGCGTCTAAATAAGATTTGTCACCAAAAATCATTCCTTTTGCTGAAACACAGAGAAAGTTGTGGCCAAATTAAGACTCAAAATCAGCCCAGAGTAGATGAAAACATCCCCAACAGCATACAAGGTTTAAAAATCTTTTAGCATTTCATATTGACCTATATGTGGCTCAGTGGTTAGCATTGTCTCCTCACAGCAATAAGGTCGCTGGTTTGAGTCTCAGCTGGGTCACTTGGCATTTCTGTGTGGGGTTTGCATGTTCTCCCCATGTTTGCGTACGTTTCCTCCGAGTGCTCTGGTTTTCCCACAGTCCAAAAACATGCGCTATAGGTGAATTGAATAAAGTAAATTGGCTGTAGTGTGTGTGTGCATATGAGAGTGTATGAGTGTTTCCCAGTACTGGGTTGCAGCTGGACGGCCATCCGCTGTGTAAAACATAAGCTGAATAAGTTGGTGGTTCATTCCGCTGTGGCGACCCCTGATTAATAAAGGGACTAGCCAAAGGAAAATGAATAAATGAATGTTTGACAGTTCAGAGGTGTGTTTTGTGTGTCTGTGTGTGTGTTTAAGATGTAAAAGTTTGCACAAAATCAACAATTACTAACTTGTATGTAATTATTTGGTTTCTCTTGGAAACTTCTCTCTGTAAAAATAAAACATCCTGTCCTAGACAACTAGTCCATCACATTTAAATAGGTTGTGATGGGATTTTAAGTACAAAAAATACACAAGCTCTATAATTGGAATGAGCTACACCAAAAATAGCCACTGAATAGCTATGCGTTGATCATGCCGTGATGGAAGAAACCCACACATGCACACCATCAACGTCATTCCATTATGAAGCAACATGTGTGGGGAAAAAAACGAGCAAAGTTCTGATGGCCGAACTAAATGATCCATACGAGGTGCCTTAGTTCTGAGCTTTGGAGAGGCTGAGGCATGGTTTGGAACCTTCTCTCTCCTCCGGATGAGAAATCCAGAAGGTTCTAATGCTGACACTGATGGTTCCATAGCCACACAGTGAGAGAGTACAATAGCAGATGAGCTTTGAGTACGTCTGTTCAGGGATGGAGCCGGAGAGACTGAATCCAGGAAAGAGCGCTTATGTCATTAGAACTGGTGTGAGGCAATGTTGTGCGCCGTTGCCATGGTTGCCTGATGAATGATGAAAAATGTAAAAATAGCGGGCGCTACTCGAGTTCTTCCAAAAGCAAGCTCTCTCTCAATGCACTGTTGAAGAAGATGTGTGAAATGGTGAGAGGAGATTTGGAAAGACGGTGTAGAGGTTTAAGAATGACCAATGTGCTGGAGACAATGTTTCATTTGGACGCCTAATTTAGACTTAAATAAGCACATTGGCAGTGGTGGAAGAGTGCTGGCAAATCATACTATAGTTAAAGTACCATTACTTGCCAAATAATTTAGTGGAAGTAGAGTAAAAATGTGTTTTGTAAATATTACTCAACGTATGAGTAAAAATTAGCCCTTTCAAAAGTACTCAAGAGTAGTGAGTAGTGAGTATTACACTGTAAAAAGCTGTTGCATTTACATCTAATTTGTAGATGTGCGTAAACGTAACATTCTGTAGTGCATTTGGTCATTGCCCAGCAGGCACACAACGTCATAAGACGCTAGGTTAGATTTAGGTTGTGATGTCAGCTGGCCAAAAGTCAATGTCTAGTCAGCGTCTAAGGACAATGTTATTATGACGTCCAATAATGACATGACATTACGTTGATATTTGGTTGATTTTAGGTTGTGTTAGAAAGCAACCAAAATCCAACATCTGATAGACGTCATAGTGATAACGTCCACTCAACATCAAACTGTAACATCATTAGACATTGATATTTGGAATATTTTAGGTTTGACATTAATGTTGGCCTGATGTTGGGTTCTGATGTCAACCCATTTTTCATTTTCAAATAAAATGCAACATCTCCATGACATTGGGGTACAACATCAGTCTGACGTTGTGTTGGTGTCTTATGCCTGCTGGATGTTTAAGGCCATTTTGGTCATCATACAGTAAACATCCGTCATCTTCTCCTCAGTGATATGCATCAAACAGTCTCTCAGTCATTGCGTGTAAACATTTTGGACATCTTCTTGGACACTTTTAAGTCTGCTGCAATTATAAATTGCCCATGTCTTGAGGTAGTACATTATAATGTGATTTGTATAATTTTGCATAACTAGTCTCACCAAAATAGTTGTCAAAATGAATTTGTTTCCGGATTTCAAACAGGTTTCCTAAACATTTCCAATTTCATACTTTTGACATACGCAGAGACCATATAGCAGTGTCCTATTTGTGAACTATTTATGTGCTTTTTATTCATTCATTCATGTTCTTTTTGGCTTAGTGCCTTTATAAATCAGGGGTCGCCACAGCAGAATGAACTGCCAACTTATCCAGCATATGTTTTAAGCAGCGGATGCCCATCCAGCTTCAACCCATCACTGGGAAACATCCATACACTCTTATTCACACACACACATACAATACAGACAATTTAGCTTACCCAATTCACCTATAGCACGTCTTTGGACTTGTGGGGGAAACCAGAGTACCCGGAGGAAACCCACATGAACACAGGGAGAACATGCAAACTCCACACAGAAATTCCAACTGAGGCTCAAACCAGCTACCTTCTTGCTGTGAGGTGACAGCAATACCCACTGCGCTGCTGTGCTTTTATTTTTTTTATGAATATTTTTTGATGGGTTTTTAGACTTTATTTTATAAGACAGTGTAGTGGAGACAAGAAAGCATGGGGAGCAGAGAGAGAGGGGAAGGATCTGCAAAGGACCTTGAGCAGAGAAAGAAAATCTGGATGCCTTGAGCACCTCAGTGCTATATGTCGGTGCACTAACAAGGCTATTGGCACCGACAGGCTCATTTTTTCAGTATATACCTGTTAAATTATTTAGCAAATGAATTAAATTGTGATTCATGAAAAGTGTCCATAAATGTGCACTTTAGAATCTTGCAGAAACTGTCATCAGGGTACTTCTCTCCTGTCCTACACTGTAAATTATTAATCACAATTTACTGTCAAATTTACAGTAACTTACTGGCATATTTGGTTTGTGAATTTACAGTTGGACTGGCAACCAATTTAAATAAATTGTAATTAATTTACTGTGTGCTTGTAAATTAACAGTCTTGCTCGCAACCAAAATTGCCAGTAATTTACTGTAAATTTTACAATAAATTGTGATTATTAATGTACAGTGTGCTTGTAAATTTACAGTATTACTGGCTACCAAAATGGCCTGTAAATTACTGTAAATTGTACTGTAAATTATACTTAATTTACGGTGCGCTTGTAAATTTACAGTATTACTAGCAACCTAAATTGCCAGTAAGTTACTGTAAATATTACAGTAAATTATAATTATTAATTTACAGTGTATATTATAAGTTTTTTATGTACTATATGATTTTGAACCACCATGAGTCTCTTTTTTTACAAATCGCAGATTCAAGTGATCCAGACAGATGATTAACTGATTCAAATGATCCAGTCAGAGTGAGTCTAGTTAACGATCCACTGACTGAAATTATCCAATTAGAGTGGGTCTCCAGCTAAACAATTTACTAACTCAAATGATCAAATCAAAGCACATTCTGGATATAAAACTGTTTGCGTAACTTTTTTTTCTTTAAAACGTTTACACTTTTTTCTATTTACATACATTTTGTTTCTACGTGTTTTTTTCATAATTCAGTCTGCACGGAGATGAAAATTATATTGTTTGAAAACTTTGAAACTCATTTCAAAAAATGGTTGATTGTTCTTGTCATCATTAGATTCATCAGTTACTTTTTATGTTGCCACACATACTGATTTCACTGCCTAACATTTTACACCAGCCACTTCAACAAACACAGCATTTTGCTCTGTTTTGAAAGCACTACAAAGTCACATTAGTTTTATATTGTATAATTAACATGCAGTTTGAAATCCAGGGCTGAAATTCATGCCGAATTAGGAAGAAGCCTCTGCAATTTCTCCTTTAAAATCTCCTTTAAGTCACTGTTCACAAAATGAGTCTGACAGAGATCTTCTCAGCCAATATCTGTTACCAAACCTCTACTCCTACCTATCTGCCAGTATGTAACCGGAGGAATTGTGTCTCCTCCAGGGAGAGATGTGGGCACGGCCTCGCATCAGAATGATTAAGCCGCAGGTCTGCCCTTTCTCTAAAAGGTCACAGCTGTGATGGCTTTGACTTGTCAGAAAGCTGGCACAGGTTGCACTGGCAATGCTGAGAAGTAGAGACTTAATGCCCACCACTAATCCAAGTGTTTACAAAACATCAGCATATCACTGCATACAATTCTGCTGAATAAATGGCATTGCTGTAGCACTTATAATTCATTTCTTCTTATCTGAACCTACCAGATATATGTTGATCCTGTTTTGTTTAGAAGGTGGTGGTGGTGTAGCTTGGGCTGAGAAAACTGGCTGCCAACAATTAAACCTCTCTTAATGGGTGCTCGGTACTGTTCATAACCTTTTAATGGCAACCAGATCAAATATTATTTTTCACACCTCTTTGTTCATTTTTTTGTCAGAGAACTGACTTTAAATAGATTAAATAAATGAATTAGCAAGTCACTGATTCACCAATTCCTACACTACGAAAGCAAACATTCGTAATGTGTCTGCCGTTTAAATTGCCACTGCATAAATTTAAATGGGTAATTGACTCTTGTGGATCGTAATTACTGCAGACATGTCATAACGCCTACACAAAAGACAAACAATCTGAATGCTTTAGCATTTTAGGGCTCTGGCTCTTGCAAAGCTGTTGTTATAGTCACGAAATGGTGTTTTATTATTATTGTTGTTATTCATATGCTATTTTCATCTGTCTAAATAAAGCTTGTAAGTGCTAGTCTGACACTAACCAGTCTGTTATGTGCTAATAACCAACAAAGGAATTGTATGCAAGGACAGAAAAATGTAAACTTCTAATTAGCAAAAAGAAAGTTTGTCTATTTTAATTAATCTTTGATTGGGCTTCCTTTATGATAGACGAGTAATGAAACCATAAAGACATTTTTAATAAAATAAACAATTCCAAAAAAACTTTTGGTCAGCAGTTTGTGTTCACACCAGCCATTTGAATACACTTCCATATACAGTATGTGCACAAATGTGAGAGACAGCAGAGACTTAATGATTATATTTTGGTCAAACTTGCAGGGCTTTTCCAAAATCCATGACCCAAATCCAACTAAAACTTTTGGAAGAAGGAATCTAAGGCACATATCACAAAATTTAATAGCCAGGCAGCATCTTAATTTTACTAGTAGACTGAAGACAACACAAAATATTTTTAATCTTTGGTTACAAAGAGATATATCTCTATATAGGGTTCTTCTCTCAAAAGCGGAAGGTCTTTCTCGCTTTGTCTTCTCTTTACTTTCCTAGTATACAAATGATAATACTATTAAAAGCATTAACAAACTTCTCTTTAGCATTATATATGGAAAAGCAGGCCCCAAAATAAAAAAGCTGTGATATCACAATGTAGAAGCGAGGAGGGACATGAAGTTATTGACATTTTTAGATCTGTCTATGCCTTTAGAATAAATTGGCTAAGACGACGTTTATAAAACCAAAATTCTATATGGTTTTTAATTCTTAATTATATGTTAACTAAAATCGGTGGTCTCCACTTTATTTCAGTAATTTTTTTTGTACAGTAAACTTCTGGTTAAATTAGCCAGTTTTCATCAACAGGCTCTTCTTGCATAGAAGTTGTGTTACCTACACATAGAGGCTTAATTTATTTATTTTATTTATTTGATGATTTTGATAATTTACTGTCTTATGAATGCTTTATGACTGTTCATGACTTTCCTATTCCCTTCAAAGAATATAATACTATTCTTAGAGCTATCCCCACAGGTTTAATGCATCTTGTCAAAAGGTACAAACCCTTGTCACTAGGGCAGTACCTTTTTATGGAACGGAATTGTACCTTAAGACAAAGAAACATAGTACCATTGCAGTTTGTCCCTTTAAGGACATGATTTGTACCATGGGAAACCAAAATTTACCTTTTTGTTCTTAAAACCTGCAGATACAATATTGTACCTTCATTAAAGGTACAAATCTGATCCATGAAGGTACCACTACAGTGACAAGACACTTTGTACCTTAACAGTGTCGAATGTGTTCCTTCAAGAACTGTGTAAAGGCATTTTGTTATATCCAAAATGTGTCAATTTATTTTCAGTAAATATAAAACATCAAATACATTTTTAAACAATGTTTTTTTAAAGTTTATTGTTATGTAAATGCACCTTTTCAGTTTACAATAAAGAATAAAAATTAATTAAACAAATCAAAAGATCTATTTTTTGCTAAACATTTCACAAAACTTTTCACAAAAATGTTACAGAAATGCATTCTGCCATGTACAATATAAAACTTTTTTGTTTAAAATTTCACACAATATCTTTGTAATCACTTAAGTTAATCTAATTTACTTAATTTTAAAATAGGAATAGAATTATGCAAAAGGCCATTTAGTGATTTATAGACAAGTAGTAATATTTTAAATTCTATTCTGAATTTAACTGGGAGCCAATGTAAAGGCCTGAGGACAGGTGTGATGATTTTCTGGTTCTGGTCAGAATCAGAACATTATTTGTACCATCATGTACCTTTTTTTCTGAGAGTGCACAATACAATCCTAAAAATATGAAGGAATCAGCATTATTGCTTGACGGCACTGACATTCATGATAAAAAATATAATAATAAACATATTCATCTAATTCTTCAGCAAAGAAATCATATTGCTCTGCGAGGCAAATTTTATTGGGTTGCATTAATTAATAATATAAAGCTTGGTTGTTGCCTTATAAATAATTTCTTTCTAATAAATCCATTTTAAAATATTGCATAAAATATATCCAGCTAACTCATTTATTTCCAAATATGTTGATGTTCCGAATAATTGTACATTTTGTGGCAAGGATGATGAAACTTTAATACATTTATTTTGTATATGTGAATTTGTTCAGAAATTTTGGCTTGACTTGTATCATTATTTAAACACCCTACCTGTCTTTGCACAATCTTTTAGTTTAAAATAAATTATTTGTTATTACTCAGAATCTGCACATAAATCTAAAAACATTATCTTCAACTTTTCATCTTGTTTGGAAATTTTTTATACATAAACAAAAATGCATGGCCTTAATCCCTACTTTTTGACATTTTCTGATTGAAGTTGACTCACTGCTCAAATCTTTCCGTATGTATAACAACAAAAATGTGTCCGATTTTTGGTTGTCTGTTGTAATGCTTTTAATTGATTTATTTTCATATACTTTTATACACCTGTAATTCACTTAACCTTTTAATTGTCTTTTTTCTTTTTTTAGTTAATGTAGCTTGTATTTTCCCTCTCTTGCATCTCTCTTATATTGATCTCTTGATTGGTTATTGGTTGGTGATTGTATATTTTCATTTATAAACAAAAAAGGCACCATTAATGCCAATGCCATATTACAGAAAAGAAAGAGCTGGTAACACAATTAGCTCATAGTCAATGCAAATAAAAGTGATTTAAACCATTTAATTTGGATGTACAGTAGACATGCTTTGCCAGCAAAACATGTAAGATCAGATTGCTTTAATTTTATATTGAAGTTTGATGTATGTGCGTTATGACTATAACGCACAAATATCAATGCGTTATCACTATAAAGTGCATTTGAGACGTCAGAATTAAATAAAAAATGTTTGAGATTTTTGATTTAACCACATAGTTGTTATTAGTATTAATTAAACCTAAGGCTGTAAGAAATAATGTAGGTCAAGCTCCAGCACTTTGTATAAATAAACTGCAAGCAAACAAACAGTAAACAATCTTCAAATTGTGTCAACCCTGTCATGGACAAATTTAAAGTAGTATAAGTATATTTTCTCTGCAGTGTGATTATCTACACTTATGTTTCCTATTTTTCTTCATATTGTGTTTGAAACAGAATGTTGTCAAGCTTAACATGTCCACCCTGTCATAGTGAAATGTTAATTATTATAATACAAATTCAGAAATAAAAAAAAATAAAAAGAGCTTAAATAGGGAAACACTTTACCAGCTGTACTCCCTGTCATTGTCCAGCCTGTCACAAATCCTTGTGTTATAAATTTGTTATTGACACTTAATTTATTTATTTATTGTTAATTAATGTTTTTATGTTACAGCACTTATACACAAATACTACAGTAGATGCAATACATGAGTGAACAATACAAACCTTTTAGCAATATCTGTCTCAGTCTATATAAAAGATATCCTTTTAAAGTCCATATAATGGAGCTCATTGATTGTTTGAAATAAAAATACATGCCAATGTCCACCCTGTTATTTTGTTTTCCACTGTCATGTTCAACTTTTATGAAAATAAACAAATTATTTATAACCTCAGCAAAACATCTTGCGTAATTTCCTAATTATCCAATAAGGGCCAGGTAATATTGTTTGAAAGTTTGACAAAATATTTTAGATTTTAGGTTTTATTTTGAAAAGAACGTGCAACGATTGCATATTTCATTGGGAAATAAATGTTTTGTCCATTATGTCATTAATATAAATAGACTTTTTCCATTATCTAAAAAGTTGGGTTTGGTAAAGGAACACATTACCTTTCTGAAAATATAGATTATATGGTTACAGTGTGCACAGCAAATGTTTTAACCCCCTCTGAACAAAGGCAAAATAGGCATGGGGATGCCAATGAGTACATAAGAGGGTTTCTTAAAGGGGCATTTACCACATTTCAAGGACATGTACAAAATAATTAATAATATTATGAAAACAGAGTAAAGGTTATAAAAATTACTTATTTTAATAAATAACTTGTTAAATACAATAAGAATATTTAAAAATCTTTTTATTTTGATCAAATTTACTTAGACTCAATGAAGTTGGCTGAGCAGTGTGTGGGACATACCAAAATCACATCCATTCAATGAAAGAACATGGCAAAAATTGACAAAAGTATTTCAAAACACATCATTTTTCCTGGATCTGTGTAAAGGTTTAACCAATTATATTAAAACATCAGAACTAAATTTTTTCGCAATATGTTCATAAAGGACTGATTCAATCTTGTGGGACATTAAAGGCACTTTATAGGGATAATGACCCTTATATATGTTTGATCTGAGCCTTAATATCGTATATATCGGAGACGTTTTCCTCCTACAAATGGTTGGCAGTTTGGTGAACTGATGCAATGCATCAAGGCCATTTGTCCCATTGTAATCCACCTGCAGTAACACACCAGCAGGGCTAGAGGGCACTACTGCAACAGATTACATTAACCTCGCGTTTTCTGTTGGACTCAATCTAAAGAGAATTAATAATAAATCGCTGGCATATGAACAGCACTGTAGTGTCAGAGGAAATGTGCATGAAATAAGTGCCATAACCATCTACAGACAGACATAACAGTCATGCATATACTGATTGAAACCTTAAGAGATGAATATTTATATAGGTCACAGAAAGGCAGTGCTGGATGTCTGTGTGGCATAAACTCATGACTGAATAATGCTTTATTTAATTAAAAGGGAAAACTTGATGATTATGAGAAGAATGATAGTGTAGTGCATATTAGTTTATATAATAGCTGTGATTGACCTAATGATATTATTGGCAAAACATTACAGCTGTTTTGTCATATTATTCAATGTTGTGAAATAATAGGCCATGTGTGTGTTTATTAGTCATATAGCACTAGGACTTTCCCAGTTCAGTGTACTCATTTTGAGTCTAGAAGTCTGAGGAAAACCAAAGCTTACAAACTTAGACCGCAGCCAGTCTAAATTAGGGCGTCTGTTAGTTTCAGACTCCACCCATCAACCCACTAATTCAACATATACTGCCCTGCCTGCCTGCAAAACGCTCTTATTTCCTCCTTTCTGAGATTTCATTTACAGTCTACTAATGTACACTTTTACCAACCATCTGGAGTGTAATTGCAGCCTTGATTATTTTTTATGAGTAATAACAACCTGCAGTGATAAGTGGCTTTTCTGAACACGTTGACTTTAATTAATTAAGAAAGAAATAGTTGTAATTGAAATAACAGAAATTAATGTTTAAGTAAAATAAGTGGAAACAAAGATAAATCCATATGGACAAATCATTTATTTTAATATTATTTTCATGTATACTCTTATGTATTATACGATTATACTTGGTAACCTATTTAGAGCAATTGTTGTGAAATATGTCATATTTTATAACATTGTTATTACATTATATTTCTCAATAATACAATAGATGTTATAACACTGTTATTATATTTGATAAATGTAATGCAATACAATGCAGAAACGTTTTTCTTTCTTATTTCCTTTAATTCTTGTATTCTTTATTTACCTCACCCTTTGCCTGTATCATCTATTCTAAGATTATATGGTTTGAATAAATTATGACAATCATTAAACAAAGCTTTGTTCACTAAATTAAAGACGTAATTATTAGTAGTGTATAAATAATTGCAGTGCTATAATTAAAAAGAAATAAATATTTAATTCATATATATA
>CAIGQZ010033059.1:14151850-14163522 GCA_903798205.1 Danio tinwini | reverse complement strand
GAGAGAGAGAGAGAGAGAGAGAGAGAGAGAGAGAGAGAGAGAGAGAGACTCTGCTGCTCACTGACTCACACTGAACTGCAGGGGCAGAGGAGCGGAGGCGACGCGCCGTGTCCGGCTGCAGCGATCTCTACTCGCAGGCAAAAACAGGGATTTAAAGTTCGCGGATTGTGTATTTGACTCGTAAAATTGACGTGGGACAAGTTCGGCCTTCCCGTGGGATAGTTTTGCTTCAACTTGCGCGCTTTTGCTCGTGTTACACTTGAGTTTTCTGTCTGTGGATATGGACAGAAGAGAGCCCGCTGCAGTGGAAGAAGACGCGCCGGTGGAAACCTTCGTCTGAGCGGGGATTTGATGAAGCCCTGTGGGCCTTCTTGTGCTTGTTTTCACAGACTTGGATTTAGAGACGCAGAACCAGGACCTTTGAGTCGCATTTCTTGCCCTACGCTCGGTTTCAACGACAACGCGCTGCGCGAAACATGGAAACAGTAGCGCGACAGAGTTTCCAGCCTCACCCGGGACTGCAACAAACTCTCAAACAGTTTCACCTGAGCTCCATGATCTCTCTCGGAGGACCGGCCGCGTTCTCGGCCAGGTGGCAACACGACTTGCTCTTCAAGAAGGACGGTAAAGAAATCCCGGAGCCCGTGCTGCACCTCCCCCCGATGCAGCCTCCTCCGGTGATGCCCGGGCCGCTCTTCATCCCGTCCGACCGCTCAACCGAGAGGTGCGAGACGGTGCTGGAGGGCGAGACCATCTCGTGCTTCGTGGTGGGCGGCGAGAAGCGCCTGTGCCTGCCGCAGATCCTCAACACAGTGCTGCGGGATTTCTCGCTCCAGCAGATCAACTCTGTGTGCGACGACCTGCACATCTACTGCTCGCGCTGCACCGCCGACCAGCTGGAGATCCTGAAGGTGATGGGCATCCTGCCGTTCGCCGCGCCGTCCTGCGGGCTCATCACCAAGACGGACGCGGAGCGGCTTTGCAACGCGCTCATTTACGGGGGCACGTACCCGCCGCACTCCAAGAAGGAGTTGTACGGCTCTATCGAGCTGGAACTCACCGAAAAGAGCTTCAAGATCTACCACGAGTGCTTCGGGAAGTGTAAGGGTCTGCTGGTCCCGGAGCTCTACACGAGTCCCAACGCGCCCTGCATCCAGTGCATGGACTGCAGGCTCATGTACCCGACCCATAAATTCGTGGTGCACAGTCACAAATCGCTGGAGAACAGGACTTGCCATTGGGGCTTTGACTCGGCCAACTGGAGGGCGTATGTGCTCCTGAGTCCGGATTACACGGGGAAAGAGGAGAAAGCGCGTCTGGAGCAGCTCCTGGATGACATTAAGGAGAAATTTGATTTCTCTAATAAATACAAGCGGAAAGCATCACAAGTGAGTCGCTTTGTTGCGTTTTACGCTACATCCTCTGTTCTAGCTCAGAGTAAACTGTAAGTGCAGATGTCCATGACAAGCAGTTTTACTTTAACTTTTTAAAGTAAGCAAGCAGTGACCACAATCTTTTCCAGTTATATAAATAACTTTTAATTAGATACTTCTCCCTATTTATTTAGGTCACTGTATTAAGTAATTAATTTCACTCAGTATATGTTATTGGAATTGGTGATTCCATGAAGAACATTTAAAATAGTAAAAACTATTCTTTAAATTTTACTCTTTTCTTACACTTAGAAAACCCCTCCAGTAATTTTTTAAGTGTGTAACTGTGCCTAATTCTATGCTGCTACTAATATTGGTTATCGCAATTATGTTTTGCACCTGTGCACTATTCACTTCCAACTATAGCATTTCCAATGTTTTCCATTTGTTACTGACACTTTTAAACGCTATTCATCATGTATTGTTAATCATTTGGCTTTACTAGAAATCATTGGGCTTGTATGTGTGTCAGTTTTCTACTTGGATCATATTCTAGTCATACACTGTAGAAAATGCAGGGTTCCACACAATTCATTCATGTCCCAACACAAATCGATTAAGCTAACTTAACACGTTTAACAAATTTATATGGATTGAACATAAAAAAATAAGTCACAATGAAATCTCATAAATTCTGTTGATTCAACTCATTTTAAATAAGTAGTTTGAACAAGCAAAAAACATTTATTACTAAACATTCTTAATGTTACTTGTAGGGTTGTATATTACACTTAACCATGCAGCTATTCTGACTAGTCAATGCATCAAATAGAAAAGCAATTGAAACTTTAAGGACTGTCTTTTAGTGAAATGTAGCCATATTCTATGTAGTGACCTTTAGATTACTCACTAGTATTAGTAAACAAAAATAGATATTGTGAAAATGGCTTGCCATATATTCATTTGCCTTCAGATGAATGCTTGGAAAGCAGCCAGGAGTGTCAGTACTTTGGTGACACAAACTTCAGTCTCGACAGTAAGTAGTTCTTTGGCAGATGTACAGTGCACTTATAGGGACAGTCCCCTCGGCACAACCTGAGGTTAAGTGCTATTGCAATGCTCCTGAATCACCTCTGCTGGTATTCAAACCAACAATCTCAACGCTGGCAGACAAGATCTTTTAACCGCTAAGCCACACCACCAGGGTGAAATTTGTATGTCTAAGGTTTTGCGTTGGCATATTCCAAGCAGTGTCAGCTTCCCTCCTTAGATGAGTGCTTGGAAATGAGCCAGGAGTGTCAGTTCTTTGGTGACCCAGTCTTCAGGCTCCAGAGACTATCATGATATTGGTTTCCCAGTCCAAATGTTACAACCCGATATCCAGGAGGTGGGAGGGGATGGTGAGATGTGGATTCTGCAGTCAGACATCGGGATACAGTGGCCGTCACAGTGGCCTAAGTGTATTGCAATGAAATATTTAGTTTGACCAAGAAAAAAAAGAGAGAAAAGAAATCACAGAAAGCATGTTTGCATACTGCATATAATTGACCAATGACTAACCCTCAGTGCCGTGACCTCTGTCCCTTTGGCCTTTACTGTAGATACAGTGCTGAGTGTGTAAACAAACAATCATTTAGAGCCATTAAAGGCCAGGGCGCTTGTAGTCTTCATCTCTGTCTCTCTCTCTCTCTCTCGGTCTGTCTAGTGCTTGTTTTTATCATTTCGTTCCTCCATCTGTCTCTCTCGAGCCCAGCATGACTTCCACATGTCCCACAGCAATGGCGTCATGTTATGGTAATTCAGAAATGGGTCGTTTAGCTATCACAGGTACTTGACAGTGGATGTGTTTTTAATGACTGAGCCATTGAGGGTTTAATCACAAGGCTGCTGAGGGGAGGAAATGCTCCCAAGTTTGCTGCGCAAATATACAACACAAAGTTCATTTCTAGATATTTTTGGCAGGAACAATGCGATTAAGCAGTCTCAGGCTGATTGTTTTATGTTTATCTGCTTTGGGTTGTCTCCGGTCTCAGGTTACTCGCATGTGTGGTGGCTCTTCTTACCCCTGGGGCTCGAATGCTTGACTCTTGCAGCAGACAGGGTCCTGTTTGTGAGGCAGAGGATTATAGGAAAAGTTTTTTAGTAGTGTGCCCCCCCCCCCACACTCCAATACACACACACACAAACATTCAGTGAATGGCTGGCCTGGTCATTTGCATGAACTGTTTCCCCTGAATGGAGCTGATGATGCAGGGATTGGAGTATTGTGGTGGAAACGGAATATGAACCAACAAAGAGGTGCATTCACCAACATCTCCTCCCTCCCATCTCTCTGTGATCAGCCGTCGATCACCTTCCCCCACCATCCAGCTCTCACCCGGTTACTTTTTCTTGTATGAATAGAGCAAACCAAACTCTTCAGTATGTTTGCACACATTTCCCGTTTTCTGTCTGTTTTCGCGTTGACGTTGTGTGTCATAAGTGCTTGTCTGATTGAATGGGTCCTTACAGTGAATGACGCTGCCTCATTAACATCGAGCTGTTTCCCTCGGTCTCGAGTGAGACCAAAATGTCCCGGAGCTCTCTGCATTATCACATTATCAGACCCCCCACAGCAGGCTTTTATTCCTCTCAAGAGCTTTCCTGCCTCTCACCACACACAAGAGGGAACACTCTCAAACCGTCTGGAATCGGAAGTGGAATATATCTGTATATCCATCTAGAGAGAGGGAGATTTGGTGTATTTTTACATGCGCCGGACCCCCTGGTCACTCCTTTGCCAGTAAGAGTCAGAGATTTGATATAGATGACTTCATAATGGCTTCCACACAATTTCATTTGCGACTTGGATGTTTTTAGAGTAATACTGAGGCCTGAAATGTACTCTATTTGAATGCTCGAAGCTACACAAGCTCGATTCCAAATGTCGCTGCTATCTGAAATGTGTCAATTTGCAATGCTATACAAATTCAATGCTAGTGAGCATTGTTTGTTCTCAATCTTTAGAAACAATTTATTTAAACCGAAAAAAAGAACGAAATTTTGTTGAGATATATTGAGAAATATTTTACATTGTGATATATTGCAAGATCTAATTTATTCCCAGACGAGCCCCTATTTTGCTATTGAGCAACATAAACTCACTAATGTGTGATTGGTGGTGCTTTGGTGGACTTTTGGTAGAGAAATATTTTACATTGTGATATATTGCAAGATGTAATTTTTTTTTCGGACAAGCCCCCATTTTGCTATCAAGCAACAAAAATCCATGAATGTGGGAATGGTGGTGCTTTAGTGGAGTTTTGGTGGAGAAATATTTCACATTGTGATATATTGCAAAAGGTGTCACGGTGGTGCAATGGGTAGCACGATCGCCTCACAGCAAGAAGCTTGCTGGTTCAAGCCTCGACTGGGTAATGCAAGATAAATGCAAGAGTGTATGGATGTTTCCCAGTGTTGGGTTGTGACTGGAAGGGCATCCACTGCATAAAACATATGCTGGATAAGTTGGCAGTTCAATCCGCTGTGGCGACCCCTGATTAATAAAGGGACTGAATGAAAATGAATGAAGGACTATATTGCAAAATGTAATAGTTTCCCGGACGAGCCCCCATTTTGCTATTGAGCAACAAAAAAACCTTTGATTGGTGATGCTTTAATGGAGTTTTGGTGTAGACATATTTTACATTGTGATATATTACAAAACGTAATTTATTCCTATGATGGCAAAGCATAATTGTCATCTGTTTAATTGTGCTATTGCAACCTTGCAATACAAACATATTTGCCCTAAGGGTTCCGAATGCAATTGATTTAGACAGCAGTTTGTATGTTTGAGCGTTTCTGTCTGGGCTGCATATTCTGTGTGATTGTGACAGAGCTGTTTGGTTTTTGCTGAGTTATTTACAGATCTTACTGTTCCTCATCTGTGAAAAGTAGTCTGGCAGTCTCTCTCTCTCTCTCTCACTCTCTCTCTGGGTGGGGTGGGGTGAAGAAACTTCCTCTTTCTCTACTGCTTGCTGAGGGAAGGTCACAGACTGTGTAGTAACTCAACCTCCTTTAACATATATATGTGTGTGTGTGTGTGTGTGTGTGTGTGTGTAGAAGTGTTTGTGAGAGCATGTCTGTCTGGTGCTTTCAGTCTGCAGCCGGAAGACGTAGAAAGACAGGATGTACTGTGTTCCTCACTCAGACACACACTCATAATTAAGCGCAAAATGTACCTAGCCATTATCTTCTGTCAAGCTGTCTCAGGTCTTTTAATACACAGTGGGTAAAAAAAAGTTGTGTCATCTTTGTCTGAGATCTTGTTCAGAGGGTTCAAAAGAGTTTGGCTGCTTGGTACACAATGCTGCAGCTTGCTGAACTGTAGTATACAGGTTCAAAGTGTAGGCATAGGTGTTGAGTTGGCTTCATGAGTTATCATGATTACTTTATACTGATAAAAATGTCTGGACGTAATTGTCAGGAGTGGTGCTGAATGATTAGGTGGATTAAGGACGAAATCACTTTAGACTTTGTAAACAAGCCTTGTAGGTGAGTAAATGCCTTGAATAGACTCAATGTTAGGCATTTTGATTAATTAAGAATGAATAATTACATGATACGCTTGTTAATACATCACAAATAATCAGTGTTTGTTGAGGATAAACCCAAAATCAAGGTAATTTTCATACATTATATGTCTGGGAAAAGCATTGAATGGACAAAAAGGGCTTTAGATGTCATAATATATTTTTGGTTTTGTTTCTGATGCATTGAATAAAAGTTTAATGTAGACATACATGTCACAAAAATCCATTTTACAGTTGAGTTTGTCCATCTGTCTGTTTGCCCATCCCTTACGAGCCCCCATTTTGCTATAGAGCAACAAAAGCGGGAACCCATGAATGTGTGATTGGTGGTGCTTTAGTGGAGTTTTGGTGGAGAATCTCACATTGTGGAGGTTATCGAAGAGTATCCAGAATGAGGTGTGTTTGGAGGTTTAGTACTTTTATGGTTTGCCTGCCTTTTTTTGGCACCTTTAGGTTAGCTGCAGTAGCTTCATTAATGTGGGCCATACCACTGACTGACATTTCTGACCTCGTTTATCATAAAGTTTTTTTATATTTGATTTTGTATTTGATTTACCATTTATTTTAGATCTCCACTTTTGTTTTTGTTATTGTTGAGTCTGAGGTTTTAAATGGTCAATCTGTGTAAACATGTCACATATGGAAATTTACATAAGCCATTTGATATTTATTGCTCTACCATAATTTATTGCGGTGTATTTGCATGGTTATATTTGCTTGACAAAAATAGCTGTGCTTTTTGTCTTTGTAGTAGAGAAAGCACAAGAAAGCCCATATCATGAGCATTTCCCACTTAGTCATGCATTTGATTTCCCCCTCTGAGTTTCCGGTTAAATGTGGAGGCGTTTTTATCAGGGGTTATTCAGAGAGTTTTGGCAGACGGCATGTTCTTGCCGCCAGTGCAGGAAAACCGCAGCTCAGTGACGGGAAGGCAGAGTTGCGACAGCCGCATTCCAGGACCGCCACTCCCAAAGTGCAGTGAGAGACTGATTATGCAAATGGAAGTATGAATGGGCATGAATGAAGCGTGCCCTCTTACTCTCTCGTGCGCATTTGCTGAGCGTCTGCCGGCATACACTCGCACCTGCATGCTATCATAACTCTTCTCCTGCTGACTTCTCGTCTCCTCCACAATCATCTGTGTTTTTTTCCCTTTCTCTCGATCTTTAATTCCCCCCAGGTGCTGGAAGTGGGTAGTAAACCTCTCTAATCATCCAGTCATTAAAGCAGAATTGAACCGCTCTCAGTCTTTGAAGCCATTTTCTTGCTTAATTGTTCACTTTTTGGAAACAAAGCTACGTAATTTAGTCTAAATCATGCCCTTGATGAACACCTTGCGTGTTCGCTCACTTCCGTCCTCCGCGTTTGGTTCGGCTGACTTGTGATTTTTATTTTGGAGAGAGAGCGAGAGAGAGAGAGAAAGAGAGAGAGAGTGGCATCCTTCCAAGTGCCTCAGAGAATTCTGGGATATCTGATGGAGAAATGAGAGGGTGCAAGAGCTTTGGGAGAGGAAGCCAGTTCCCGGAGGGGATATTAGGTATGTCCCGTCTCATTCGCGAGGCATATCATTCTTAAGCCACACACACACACATATGCACAGCGGACGGTTCATCTGGACGCAGCTCAGCAGCAGCTGGCCTCTGGTATGCATATCAATGGCCGTAGCACGAAAAGCTGCATTTGCACATTTCTCTGCCTCCCCTTCTGAAATGCAAAGGGTTCTACAGGCACGGAGAGTCCTGCAGCTGCCAGTGATATAAACCAGAGGATCTGTCTGAGAACCGAGCTCAGCGGCTGTTCTGAGACATCACAGGTCAAAGTCTTCGTAAGTATGTTCCAGAACTTGGACTCGTGAGGTCAAAGACCTGCAAGGCAGAGAAACGGAGCCTATGTTGTTCAGTCGGTTACTGATATGAACAGGCTTTTGTTTGGATATCCGCAAGGGTCATTTTTATTGTTACGTAAGAGTGCCAGACAAGACTCTCGAACAGTATGAAACTCTGCGAAAAAAAACATGATAATCTGTTGCTTTTATAACAAAGCTCATTCTTCCCACTGATCCAGAATACCCCCAAAAAACTTGTGTTTAGTTCTGGGTGGTTATTAAATTCGACAGGGTTTTTTTCTTTTTTTAGGACTGAGCAGCAGCTGAGTGTTTTAACGATGCTCCTTTAGGTGCTAATTAAGATATTTCAAATAGTCCGTCACCGACAAGCCCGAACTGATGGATCATAACTGTAATTAACCGAAGAGAGAAAAAATGTGGCTTTGTTTTAGAGATAAGATGCGAACATCTCCCTGGAACAATTGGGAGCGTAATTGCTTTTGTGGCTCTAATAGAATGCAAATGTAAGTCAATTCATTAGTTTTTTTTTACATTAACAGTTCAGTTCGTGTGTGAAGATTTGCGCTTGGCTTATTTGCATCCTTGCTAATTTGATCAGTTTTTCACCTCTTGAGCTGAATTTTCGAATCAAAATGGCACTTATTCAGCTTTACTGTTCAACACTATTTAGCAGCCTCAGTGGGAAGTATGGCATTCTCAGGTTTTATTTTTTCTATCAGTTACTTTAAAAGATGCCTGTGAGATCAAATATACTTACGTATTAGGCTTCATTCACGCTTGGTGACCTATTTAATTTGCTAAATTGAAAATGAGGATGTGAGGGATGCAAGAACCGTCTATTCAATGTGTTGTCACAACTCACAACCATTTATTTTTTCAGCTGGAAGTGTTTTATATAGGCAAAGTTCCAATGTTTTGACATATGAATAATTGATCGCCATGTACATACTAAAAGAGAAGAGACTCTACTTCAAGCCCAAATCTCAAACTAATTTACATAAAATTAAATAGGCTGTGTACTGTCAGTTTTTTTATCTGTTCTTTTAAAATCAGTTTAATAAAAGTGACAAATTAATAAAATTATAAATAAAAAAATAACAATGTAGTAGTAATAATAAATATTTAATTTACATAAACACAGATAATAATAATAATAATAATTATTAATATTATTATATATATTTTTATTATCATAATTATTATATTATATTATTATAATTATATTATTTTTTTATATATTTTTTGTTATTATTATTGTCATTTGTATTACTTGCTTACTCTTAGGGCCATTTTATATTGAAGTTTATTTTAAGCTGCACCATATTGGTGTTTCGTAACATCTAGGTTTTATGAGGTGGTTTGTTAGCCCAACACTCAACTCTCAACCTGGAGGACCAGGACATATACACATACACTATGGACAATTTAGCTTACCCAATTCACCTACAACACATGTCTTTGGACTGTTGGAGCACCCGGAGGAAACCCACGCAAACACATGGAGAACATGCAAACAGACACAGCCAGTGTATAATAATAATAATAATAATAATAATAATAATAATAATAATAATTAATCATTCATTTTGAAATAATGAAGATCAAAGTCTTAAGTATGTTCCAGAAATTATGAGGTCAAAATAAAAATAAAAAATAAATAAATGTAATGAAACAATTATTAAAAATTGTATAATTTATGTATTTTCTATTAAAGTTTTAATTGATTTGTTTTAAAAAATAAAGTGTTGTTTGAATTTATATGAAGTTATATTTTTTGATTTGAATAAAAAAAACAATTATAAAATAAAACATAAAATATACATAACCAGTTTCAAAATATCCCCTTCCTTCTTAGAAATGTAATTTTGGCCAAATCTAATGTGAGAAATAGCTACTAATAAATGTAAACAATTGAGCATTCAAATAATCAAAGTGTGTGACCTGTACATTTCACAACATTCCAAATTAGCCAGTAATGAAGTTCCAATCTAGTTAATGCTCTGCCTGCTAGCAAACTCGCTAGTTTTTGAAACTCAAAGCACTGCAACTCAAGAGAGCTAACCTGAAGCCCTGGCAGCCCACACAATCACAGGCCTTCGAAGAAACCTTTCGATTTCAGTTATATTGCAATCGAAAACAAGCGACAGTGCCTTAATATGCTCTCTTACATAATTTTCCCTCGTCATAGCCTAAGCCGTGTTGTGACATTATATCACATGCGCTTGCTAAGCCTCCTAGTCGCTCCGGCCCTTCCCCAGGATGCAGTAGCCCAAAATCTCATTAATGTCAGATGGAGATAAACACAGATAAAAGAGAGAGGTTCATCACAGGCCATCTTCTCTTTTCACACTCCTTCCACCAACCCCCACACATCAGTCAGCCCGGGCGGTGTGTGTGTGTGTGTTTGTATTGGCTGGCCTTTGGGAGAGTATTCATATACCTGGGCGATTGGGATGGATGGGGGAGGTGGAGGCCGATGGCAGACAGAGGAGTGTGGGATGGAGGAGGGAGATTTTTTTTTCTCTGTCTGGCATTAACACGGAGGAGGGGTGGGAAAATAGATGCGTTTCAGGGGATTTTCTCAGTTACTCTGATTGTCTGGATGCGGTAATATGTAAGGTGTGAGGTAAATGTTTGGTTAAATATGAGACACTGCAGGGAAAAACACAATTTTTTCCATGCGTCTGTCAAAAGCTCCAAATATGAGAAATAAATCTAAGCGCAAAAACTCCATAAAACATTTGCAAATAAAGCCCTGTTTCTATCCAATCAAAATACGTTTCTATTCTATCAAATTATGTGCCCACTTTGATGACTGACTTTGGGTAAAGGATTTTAGGATGACCAAAGTATGTCCATTAATGGGGTACCATCACGCCCCAGTTCCCATGCACAGAAAAATTGACTTTTCTCTATGTAATAAAGTAAAGTAAAGTAAAGTACTCTATTTAGCTACGTGGTTTTGCTGGGAAAAAATCATGTGACTTTCTTGATCTGCATTTATTCGATAAATGTGTTTTCATTAGGGCTGCACAATATATTGTTTAAGCATCGATATCGCAATGTGAACATTCGCAATACTCACATTCGCAATACTCACATCGCAACAAATGCAATGTTGAGTCTGAGTTATAGTTGGCCCGGAGCTACAGAATTGTATTTAATTACTGTATTTATAAGGAATTTATATGATTTATGCAAAAAAAAAATGTCCAAGTATTTACATTTTAAAGTGAAAATACATTTTTTTACAACTTTAATTTCTTTAAATGTTGACATTTCTTCTGAAGTTAAAAGCAAAACAATATTTTTACTTGATCTAAGACGTTTTCTTTTAGATATTTGGAATAAAAATGAGAAAAAAGTAAAGAAAGAAAGGCATTTTTTAGCATTGCTATCGTTCAGTTTCTGTACCTGAACACTGTTAGACTCCTCAGAAAACTGTCTAATAGTGCAGTTCAAACTATCTTGTGAAACTGTACTCATATCGCAATATTTGTCGCAGAAAAACAAAATATCGCAATAGCAGATTTTTCCAAAATAGTGCAGCTCTAGTTTCCATTGTAGTTTATGTACTTTATTTTTATCAGACTACTCAGTTGAGCGTTTTTATGTGCATTTTAATATGTATGCACATCTTAGTGTTCTCATTAAGGTTTCATTCAGACAAATAGCTGAATAGATACATGCCTATTTTTGAGAAATGTTTTTTTTTTCAGTCAGTGAAAAGAAAACGTCTTTGCGCTTCATAGATATTTACATTAGATGTCGCCTACGCTATTGTTGTCCATTGGAAGGAATACGTCAATAGAGCCGCCATTTTAGTACAGGGTAGCGCTCCTTTGAAATGAATTTGGGACCAAGGTGCAGTGGAGGACT
>CAIGQZ010033059.1:14131815-14145223 GCA_903798205.1 Danio tinwini | reverse complement strand
GTGTGTGTGTGTGTGTGTGTGTGTGTGTGTGTGTGTGTGTGTGAATGTTAGTTAGTCTAACCACACAAAGACTTGCTCTCACACCCTGGCTAAATGAACAACCACAACGCTGCGGTCTGAAACAAAGCACGGCTCTGCCATTGATGTCTCCTGCGTGTTTGCATTTCTTTAGGAGGCAAATCAGTGTTTTTGTGTCATTTTGTGCGCGTGTGAATGATAAATAAAGGGAGGGTGCGGACCTAATGTTGAGGGACACTCATGGTCACGAGAGGGGTTTTGTGTTTGGGGTGATGAAGAGCACGCCAAAGGTCCCACTTCTCATCCTGAGGTTCAACTAGGCTCCTTTTGTCCTTCGTATGCTTAAAAAGAATCAGCTGGAGCTCAGGAACAGGACTAAGACTAAAAGACAAAGCCCAGACTTGAGACTATTGTCTTGGCTTTGGTCTTCACAAGCCCTGCTTAATTTTTTTTTTCAGGCTAAATGTCCATTCCCAAGGACAACATCATTTAAAGTTTTAATAGTCATTCTAATGCTGTAAAAGGGAGGTTTATTATACAATTTCAACAGAGACAACACAGCTGAGGAATTACATTGTTGGTTCGGAATGTATCCAGCAGATGAATGATATAAAATGCTGACAGCCAATAAAAAAAAAACTTAAAATAAGCTTGAAGGTTAAAATTGCAGAAGACATAACTCATTTATTCATTTCGGCTTAGTCCCTTTATTAATCTGGGGTTGCCACAGCGGAATGATCCGCCAACTTATCCAGCATATGCTTTTACGTAGCGGATGCCCTTCCAGCTGCAATGCATCACTGTGAAACATCCATACACACTATTCTCACTCATACACTACGGACAATTTTAGCTTATTAAATTCACCTGTACCACATGTTTTTGGACTGTGGGGGAATCCGGAGCAACCGAAGGAAAACCACGCAAACAAGTGGAGAACATGCAAACTCCACACAGAAATGCCAACTGACCCAGCCGAGGCTTGAACCAGCGACCTTCTTGCTGTGAGTCGACAGTGCTATCCACTGCGCCATCGTGATGCCTGCACGTTAATTGCTATTTGTATAATTACAGTTTAACTACAAATACCCTGGTAAATTGGTTGTAGTTTTTTTTTCTTTTTTTAGTATAGTTAATTTTCAAGGGGTGCTTATAACAGACATTAGCATGCATTGTTGTTGTAGATGCTAATATACAGTTGTTATTTTTATAGTTAACGTTTAATGCTTTAATATCCCTGCTGAAAAAACAGCATATGCTGGTAAGGTATGTTTTGATGCTGGTTTTGCTGGTCTCGATGCTGGTCCTGCTAGTTTCAGTGCTGGTCTCAATGCTGGTCTTGCTGGCCTGAGTGCTGGTCCTGACCAGCATTGAGACCAGCAAGACCAGCATTAAAACCAGTAAGACCAGCATCAAGACCAGCACTGAAACCAGCAAGACCAGCACTGAAACCAGCATCCAGACCAGCATCAAAACATACCTTACCAGCATATGCTGTTTTTTTAGCAGGGTTAATGTAGCATTAACAGAGAAACAAGCAACAAAAATTGTCACATTTTACATTCAAATAGCACTGTTCACTTTCAAAATTACAAACTGTTGTGTAAATATTCACTTAACATCTGCAAGGGAATGTTTTTGCTAGTTGATACATCAACGTGTGTTCTCAGGCGAGTGTCAATTGTATTTCAGTACTTAAGCTAATGCTAACTTTTTTCTCCTCACATTTTCTGAATACGTTTGAAATTTTGATTTCTTTGCCTCAGACACAACAAAATAATCATTTCCTCACTTCCTGGTTTGTGTTGCTAAAGATGGCTGCCAGTTAAAGCCCTGTGGCTGTAGTGGAGAGGCAGTGCTAGGCGTGACACAGAAAGCTTGTCATTTTGTTCTTTGATTAAGGGACGCGGTGTATCAGTTCCAGCCTTAAAGCCTGCAGGCTATTTTGGTTTTGCTGAACAGGTAACAAAAGAATGTCTGTCTCTGTTCAACAGCTCCCTTCCCCCGCGCTTTCTCTTGCCGGAGCCTCTGCTGTCAAGCGCTAACAATGGCGTGCTAGTCGGTGGCCCACATGAATCATGTTGCGGTTTTCAAATCATTTCACATTGCGGTTAACAAATGATATTTCATTTTCAGATTCACAATTAGTTAAATTGATTTATGAGACAGATGCCGGTGGGGTGCACGACCATTCAGAGTTCTTATTGAATTACATTTTTTATACGATGTGTTTACCTGTAAAGTACAGGAACACAATCTGTTGCTCATTTTTTGGTTTTATTAGACATATTATTAGAAGGTCCAGCAATTGCACTATTAAACCATTGAGTCAACATATCAACTTAAGTCAACTTATTTTTGTTCACTTTACTTTGTTTTGTAATCAGGGTTAGAAAACAATCATATCATGGTTTATAAATATAAGCCTATTTATTGGTTATCAGCTTTCAAATATAAAAAGATATTGGTATCAGCCAAATTTTCTATGTTGTGTATCCTTAAATAGGAATCCTTAAAAAGAGATTAGACCCCACTTTAACCAATCTGAAGTTCAGAAAGAGTTTAAGAGTTGACGGAGGTTGTGTACACAAATGTCTGTGTGTTCTCGGCTTACTCCAGGTGAATTAAAAGCGTTGGAAACAATGGCATTTAATACCATTAGCATCCGGGCTACCACTGTGTCTTTGGTTAGCGATCGTAGGTCATAGATCCCTCGCAATTAATACTATTCCAGCCTGGTACCACTCCTCCAAATGAGCTGACAGTGGACATGCTAAATAAAACAATGTGTGTGAAATTAGAGCTGTGTGTATGTGTGTGTGTGTGCCCGTAAGGGAGGTAAAGGCTCAGGTTAAAGCCACACGGCTCCCCCTGCGCTTGGCGCTAACCTGCAGACGTCCTACACCACCACTACAGTGGAATCCATTGATTTACTGTCTGAAACCACTCCTCGCCTGCCCACGCATGTAATCTCGCTTTGAAAAGGACTGTCACACACACTCACATGCAAACACAAGCACACACAGACATGGAATCGGAGAGAAAGCCGAACACAATCTCAGCCTGCTTTTTCTTTCCAAGAGGAAATTGAGGATAATTGTACCCTCCAACTAGTCCGCCTGGTTTTAAACGGGCATCCTATATCTGACAATACTTTATTGTGTACTTTCTATACGGCTGTCTCATTGAATACATAGTCTGACATAAATCGCACCAGTGGAGAGATCTAATTACAGGTTACTACTATTTACATCTGCTCTGTGCAGACTTCTGTAGTACACTTCTGATGTATCCCCTCTCTCTTTTTCACTTTTCACTTTGACCTTTATCTCACTATTAAGCCTATCAGTCTGTTTAATTATCTCTTTACCTTGGCTTCTAACAATCTGTCGTATCAGTAGGTCAAGGTAGTTGCTGTTTTTTTACAATTCCGTGTCAACAACATTCTGCTTTCACACACTTAGTTCAAGACTATACTCTATAAATCTGCACTCCTATTCAAGAAATAATAAGATTATATTCATGTTTATTTATATAGCGCTTTTACAATGTAGATTGTGTCAAAGCAGCTTAGTATAGACGTTCAAGTAAATTGATGGAAATATGTCCATCCAGTTTTCAGAGTTGAAGTTCAGTTTAGTTCAGTTCATTGTAATTTAATTTTCACTGCTGAAAGTCCAAACACTGAAGAGCAAATCCATCGATGCGCAGCTCCACAAGTCCCAACCAAGTGACGACAGTAGCGAGGAACAAACTTCACCAATTGACGAAGTGAAAGATAAGAGAGAGAGAGAGAAACCAGGCTCTGTTAGGCACGACCATTTCTCGGACATTATCAGAATAGCTATTCCAAAGTTTAGGAGCCGTAAATAAAAAGGCTTGACCTTCTTTAGTAGACTTTAATATACTAGGTACTACCAGAAGCTCTGAGTTTTGAGATCTTAAAGAGCGGGTTGGATTGTAACAAGACAGAAGGTTGGTTAGATAAACAGGAGCTAGATTATTTAAAGCTTTAAAGGTAAGAAGCAATATTTTATGATCAATGCAGAACTTAACAGACAGCCAGTGTAAGGAGGATAAAATTGGGGTGATATAATCATATTTTCTAAACCTGGTAAGAACTCTGGCAGCTGCATTTAAAGTTTATTAACAGAGCATTACAGTAATCCAGCCTAGAAGTCATTAAAGCATGACTTTATTTTTTGCATCTGAGATGATTTCTAAATATTAAATAAGCCTCAAAGAATTTACGCTGCAAGAAAACATCAGCATTGTGTAGGTGTTTTACCTGTGTTCACACTACAATGGAGAGCTAATTTTTATATTTGATCAAATTCAAATTGCATTACACATCATTTTAAAATAAATTAAAGTGGAATATGTACCCCCCCACCTGACAAATCAGCAAAGGATGAGAAATTAAAAATGTTATACTTTCTATATGCCAAGAGATAGCAAAGGCTCTTTTTACATTTTTTACTTCAAAGAAATCTGTCCAGAATAGTTGAATGGGGTAAATAGTGTCTTTTCATCCCATTCATCTCATTTGCTCCCCCTTCCATATCACCATCTATTGCTCCATCCATCTCTTCACAGACGCTAATGGACGCATTAGCCTGTGTTAGCTTCAAGCGAGCTTATTATGCAGCCCAGGCCTTATCAATTCACTTCTGTCTCAATTAGCATCAGCTTCACACTGTCTCTCTACGGCTGCGAGGAGCTCCATCGATCTACGACTCAATGTATCTCTTGAATGATTTCACTCAGACCTGGGCGACACTTCAAAAGTATTCATATTCAAAGTATAAGCATATTTAAACACTTGATACTTCATAATGACCATAAATATGATTGCTATTAAAGATATATAGATGAGGTGTCTTTTAAGGCTGGCAATATTTCAGTTTGACTGCGATTTGGCTTTGACCGAGCATAAGTGGTTCGGTCGATCGCAGAGTGGCTTTTAAAACAAAACCAGAGTGAAATGGCAAAGCCGTTCTTCAAGCAACGATTACATAAATTTTGCAAAAGCCTTGTTGTTTCCCTCTAAGTCTGATTAAAGTGCAAGGGCAATTTGTTTATCCGCTCACGCCCTTGTTAAAGTCTGTGCATGTGTGGGGGTGTATGGCCCTGAGATCTATTGATTGCTGCAGGAAGCACATTCTGATGTTACACTGGGCTTCCTGAATTTGATGCCTTCTCCTTAGACGTCGTATGTGAAGGCATTTTGACTGTGTGTGTGTGTATGTGTGTGTGTCCGCGAGTATTCTTACCTTCTCTCAGACACAGAGACAAAACAGCTCAACCTCTGTCCTTCCTTAAAGACACAACAGCTCTCCAATGACACAGACTTCTGTCTCGCTTGGCCACAATAATAGGCTTCAGCTCAGTGTTTTCTGAATAACTCTCCAGCCACACAGCCGCCACATTCTCTATATTATGAAATGGCTTTTCCACAAGGTAGTGCGCCATTTATAACTGAATTGAGGATGTTGTAATTCCAGTTGCTGAATTCAATTTTCGTTGAGGTAGCAGAGAGGAGGCGAAATAGGTTTTCTTTGACAAACTTTGACAAACCTTCATTTTTGATAAAGATAAGCTTAATGATAGGTATATAGACAGACAGTTATGAGTAAAAATAAAAGTAAAAGAAAGGATTCAAGCCAGAAGGTTTTTTTTCTTGAGTGTGTAGTTTTTGGCAGCAATGACAAAAGAACACACACTCTCTATGTCCCTTGTGCAGGGACCTTATTCCAGCTCTGCCTGCTTATCGGATGAAATCGGACCCGTCTCTTTTCTGCTGCTCAAACTGTCTCCTGAGGAGGCCCAGATCACTCCTCTGCCTGGGTGTAGCCGCACTCACTGGGCCTCGGCCAGTTCTTCCACTTTCTTGGGCTCTCCATTTACCTAAGGTCTATTCAGTTTGTTAGACCTGCTCTAGATGATCTACACAGTGACCTGAAACAGGGATCTTGAATGTTGTCATTGCAGGCTAGTTTGGCTCTGGCTCAGACCAATGGTATTTTACCACAGTTTAATGTTTTCAGTTGGTAAGCTTTTGACTGATGTTTTGTGCAGAGCCAAGTTATTGTTTTTAAACTTGGTAGATAGGTAGAGATGGTTAGCTAGATTGATAGGTTAGTGGGTAGAGAGGCAGATTGGCTGGTAGGCAGATCGGCTGGTGTGTAGAGAGATCAGTAGTTTGAAGGACAGGAAGCAGTTAAATAGATGGACAAGGAGGTAGGCCAGTTGGTATAGAGTTTGGTAGGTAGGGTTGACTGGTAGGTTGATAAGTGAGATGGTTGGTAGGTGGGAAGGGAGGTTGGTGGATAGACTAGTGAGGTTGAGAGGTGAGTAGATAATTAATAAAAGAGAGTCCCAAAGAAGTAAATAATGATAATGTTATAAGATATTATCGCTCACTTCCTCTTTGCCTCTCTTTCCCTAATTCTCATTCCGGATGGATCTCTCCTGTCCCCATTCACAGGTCCCATCCCCCTCGCCCCTCTTTTATGCCTGTAACAGTAAGCCTTGTGATTGTGCCCCAGAGCGAAGGCTCTCCCTGAGCTGAACTCATTTGGAACAGAATGCTGGCGGCTTCCAGGGAAAGAGCCAGCATGTTCTAGTCAACCTGCTGAGCGTTCAGCGAGGCCAACACTACTCTGAGACTCATGAACACACACATACACACACACGCATATAGACACACAGATGTCAGCACAACTCGAACAAATACACACTCCAATCAAAGCTCCTTTGTACTGTCCTCTCCCAAAGACAAGGGCTGCCAAACAACATCAGCAGCACCAACAAGCGCAACAATTCGCCATCCACAAAAGCCCTCACCAAGCAGGAACTGTTGAATTTGCTCAGGAGCCAGTTGTTGGAACATTTCAACACTGTTAACCAACTTGAAAGGAATCAAAAGAGCAGATTGTAAAGCAAACTCATTCAGTAAAAGGCGTGCACTTGTGTTTTTCTTCTCTGTGCTCATTTCAAAAGCCCGGGCTAAGAAAAAGCCTGCATGGACAGTGTTTAATTTCACATTGACACTTGTGTAAACAAGCAATCCTCTCAGCCAAAGGTGATCGCTCGTGTGAAATCATTGTGTGGAAACCGGCAAATAATATCAAGCAAACCCTATCACGTACTGGCTTGTTGTGTGTGATTGACGCCGCATTGACCAAGGATGATCACAGCCATTCACCCACACTCGTATTTAATGGCAACTGAGTTCAGGATTTGTTTGGCAAGTAAATTGTGCGGCTGAACTTTGAAACCTGAGTTGGGGCCCCAGACGCAGAGACGGGGAAGTGATTGGGCCAAGCAGAGCATGCATGCTGATAAATGTTTATTTAGTTTTCGATAACATATCGGCCAACCTCTTCAGCTTCTGTTGAGTGGAACTGGCTCGACTTCCTGCCTCTCTCTCGTTAATCTCCTCCGGCCCATGATAGAAACAATCTATCAGAGTCAAACTATCACTTGATCGCAGTCAAAGACCCCATAGATTGTCTGTGGGAGAAAAACACCATTCTCATAGTTAAGAGCCTGAATTTTGTCTGGCTTTAAATGTACTGACTTTTAAAACAACAGAACCACTTTGGGTTCCACAAGAAAACTTTCAGTGATGCAAGATGCCATGGATGTTAGTGCCAATGCCAATTAGGAACTTGTGTTTTTAAGAGCATTAAAAATACAGTCCTAAATGGCACGTACAAGAATTTATTGTAGGGAAAGTGCCAGTTTTGTGTACAGCAGCGCTCAGACCTTTTCCTGCTGAGCGTCTCAGGAGTGGTATTTCCTCTGTGAGTTCAAATATCAGGAAAATGTGCGTCTGTGTGTTATGTGCCTGCCCGTGCACGCCTGGCTGTCACTAAAGAGGTATAATTCCAAATACCTCTGTGACAGGAGAGTTAATGTGGTTGCTAAGCAAATCTGAGCTTCCTGTGCTAAATAAGAGTTCCACTGACTGCTTCCTGGCTGGTGGGCCTGAAATGCACCCTCACACAATCTCCTACTCTGCTGCAGACGTGCGGCGGTAAAGAGGGCTTTGCTGGTGTGCTCATGCAGGGAATAATTGCATTACAGAGGGGGGTTACCCAATTCATTGTTTTCATGCTGCATTCATTTGACTGGAAATGACCATTTTCCCAATTAAATAATATAACATTTGGTTGTCTGTTAATTGACCACTTTCCTGTTGAATTTATTTATTTAAACTTGGACTCTCTGACCTTTTTACTACTCCGGCCAATGCTAAAAATGACACTAACCATTACAGCATGGGGTTGCGTAGGCATCTGTAACCCTGTAAGGTAACATTACAATTCTACCGTGCAGCCATGCAGACATGCAAACCGCATGTGTGTGATGGTCTCGCACACTCAAGACGGCTAGTCGCTCGTTCCGTGAAAGCCAATCCCGATGGCGTGGGTCAACTGTCCATCATGCTGGAGTGAGGTTTCATAGTGCCCAAGTTCTTTAATTACAGAAGTGAAGCAATGGAGCCTGACCAAGGATCAGGGTGTAGCATGCGACAGGGTATTAGCTTTTTATCAGGTGATCTGAGCTTGCTGGCTATGTAGTAAGTCATACATTAGAAGTCTTTTTGTGGAATCGATGTGTATCTGATGTTGTTAATTTTGCATTTGTTTTGATAATCATTTCTCAATGATATTTCACTTCAAAGTAAAGGAAAAATATTGTACACAGGGGCCAGAATTCCCAGCAATGCCACTGTCTATGCTCTCACATTTTTAGAATAAGACGCAATAAATTCTGAATTATTCTCCAAGGGCTTGTAGAGTTTGAATATTCAGATTTTAAAAGGTTATTTAGGGTTTAAGAGTAAAAGTGTCATCAATTAATGTACATGTCTGTCAGTGTGTAGGTGGGGTTTTTGCATCTGCATCTGTGTGCTTGCTAGTGTGTGACCTGATTCAGCTAAGTGTGGCGAACTCTCTCTCGCTCTATTATGGATCAGACTGCATAACAGTGCGCCTGACAGGCTCTGCAGTGCCATGCAGAGTAGCCGTGCCTAGTTTATTGTAATGCTTTTACGCATGGCTGCATTTACTCTTCCCTCCTCCCAGTGACTGGCCTCAGCAGGATGGCCCCGTAGAGGGCAGATCTAGGGCTTTTTAAAGACTGATATAATCTGCGATATTAATGGGCAGATGTGGAGAGATTACACTGGACCCGAGGAGGAGAGAAAGGGAAAGGTAGGTTATTCCCAACAGGAGGGATCTGGGATGCACTGGTGGCTTTGATCACAGGTCATCTCTTAAAGGCAGGTCTTTTGACAATCTCCGAAGATGTTTTTCTTCCTTTATTTAAAAAAAACTGAACATCGAAGGTTTGAAAAGCAAAGCTCATTGTCTCTCTCTTTCATTTTTTCCCCAACTATTACTCACTCAACCCTGTTGTTTGAAGGCCTGACACACCACCACAGGCTTGTCACTCCAAATTACTCAACCCTCTTTCTTTTAATCCCTCCATTCTTTGTCTCTCTATTTTTTTCTCTCTCTCTCTCTCTCTCTCTGGCTCTTTTATTCTTTTAGTCCAGTTCTCTGCTTCCAAGTATCTTGACCAGTGTGACATTAGCTTGCATTCAATGGCGCGCCTCACCGTATCAGCAAGCGAGAGATCTGTTCTGAGAAGTGGACGACATGAGAGATGGAGGGCTGGGAGGGGGAAGAGGAGAGGCCTCTGTTGTCATTGAGATAGGGCTGAAACTGTTTCCTTCAGCTTCAGAAAGAGGCCCTTGCCGCTGGTCTTAGCTTATCATGCTGCTAGCAAAGCACCTTTGGCCTCAGCGGTGATGTTTGTGCCTGTGTGGCTGCTCACGTCGTGGGAGTGGTAGTTCAGGACTGCCTTGCACTATTTTTACTGCGGCAACTTTGTTTTACTCAGTGACTGATTGGAAATGATAGAAGATTCTTGTATTTATTCACAACCATGAAAATTTTTAGTTTTAAAGGGGCTATATGTATGAATTGTTGTGCATTAAATTGGCCCATTATTGGCAATATGTGAACAGCTTATTTAAACTTAAAGAAACGTCAAGTTTCTACTGTTAAACAATTGAGTTTGTATTCAGCTGATCTCCAGATTCAGCGGGAGCACTTTTAGCCAAGCTTTGGTGAATGATTGAAAAAGTTTGTCTAAAAAATTTTAGATAATTTCCTATTTAAAGCTTAACTCTTCTGTAGTTACATTGTGTACGAACACCAACGGAAAATGAGGAGTTGCTATTATCCACACTGTAAAAAAATCCGTAATTTCACAGTTCATTTCCGGCAGCTGGGGTGCCGGAAAAAAAACTTTAAAAAACGTCCGTTAAATTATAGAAATTTACCATAAAATAACGGACATTAAATTACAGAAATTTCCTTAAATTTTAATTTCTGGTAAATTTCTGTAATTCAACCTCTGTTATTTTACAGTAAATTTCTGTAAAATACCCCAGCTGCCGGAAATGAACTGTGAAATTACGCTCTCATTCCAGCATAATAATCAAGGACCTTTGCTGCTGTATCATGGCTGCTGCAGGCGCATTAATATTACACTGAACCTTTCCATAGTTTGCTAGCTGGGGACTATTTGCTGGTTTGTTGCTATTATTATTAGCATCTACCAAAAGTAAAAACTGCTTTAGGCTCCACATGTCCTAACATTTTCTAACTACATATTATGCCCAATGTACACATACACCATACCTGCCAACACTCCCATTTTTCCCAGGAGTCTCCCGTATTTTAGACCCATCTCCCGTCACCCTCCCGTTTTGTTATTTTTCCCTGAAAACTCACCCCGCGCCCGGTCCTCATTTTTGGTCCAGTTTTATAGCACCTCTGGGTCGCCATCTTTGGTATAGTATCCGATCACGCACTCTGAACCTGTTCCATACAGTTACTAACACCACACTACAGTTACTAACCCTGTTCTCTACTGAGTATTCAGACAAACACCCCTTCCAAGACCCCCTCTGACATTCCCCTGGAATTTCAGAGACAAATGTTGGCAGGTATGACATACAGACACCTGAAATAGCACACAATCCTGGCACCTTTAGTATAGGCTAGTTTTGCTTTGGGAGCACCAGTCCTCATTTGCATATTTAGGACGGATGGTATGCAAATGTGGATGCAGCCAGACTCTCCACCACAACACCACGCTCATCACACAAGGGGAGTTTGCTCTCCGAGGAGGAGTCCAACTCGCAAGAGAGTTAAAATTACAATCAGAAGAAGATTAGATAATCAATAGGTTTAATCAATGCTCCTGTCTAATCCATCTCAGTTGTGGCCTACCGGTGATATCACCTCCAGTCAGTGAGACCTCTCTCCAGGTTGCGGCAGCAGCCGGTTCTCCGCATCTTTAAACCCACTAAAGCCGCTTTTCAGATTATCGTCAACAACAGGTAATCAGCACCTCAACTTGGCACGAAAGGCTTATCAACCACAAAGTGCACACTATTCACTTTAACAGCCTTCTCTATAGAAACGTTCACTTCTAGTGCAATTAAAGAATGTCCGTCTTCGTGTTCAACCGCAGTCCCTTGAGGCTCACTTCAGTTTAGCGTGTGTAGCATTATCATCAAAGTTTTATTTTCCTTCTCAGGAGTCATACAGATGATATTGAGCTTTAGTTTTGTCTGCATTTCAACAGGTTAACTGTGTTGGCCTGCATTGCAAACCGCAGGGATGTTTTTGTGTTTCATTATGCAGGATTATCTGACCAGCTTGTAATGATTTCATCCCCCCACCTTAATGTCCTAAACCAATAGCATTAGCCAGCTGTTACATGCATCTAAAGATCTGGCGTAGAGATTCAGTGTAATTCACTGAACAAATACATTTGGTACCAAAAAAAAGTCCATTCAGAACACCTACGATCATTGATTCAAGAGACAGAAAACCCGTTATTTGAGCTCATTGTAATACAAATGTGCAAAATTATGGCAGTATATTTGATTATGTAAAGCTGTAAACCAGATGTATAGCTTTGGGAATGGATGGTAGGGAGAAGTTAAGAGGCAAATTAATAGTCACTTAATAGCAATCATACGATAGTGTAATGCAGTACATTTTGGTGTAATGTTTTCAGTCATAAATCATTTCTAGACCTTTAAAAGTTAATGCTTTGTTTTCTTCTCTAGCTTTTGTTAAGCCCTGTGTTTATGGTAAATCTTGTTTATGCTTGCTTCATTTGTTGTTGTGCAAACCAGTGCAAATGTTGTTTGCTCAGTCTTTGTAGAGATTTATCCAAAACATATTACGAATATATATGGATATAGTAATGTAACTATAATTATAAAAATAAATGCAAAATAAATTAAGAAATAAAAAATATATAATATAATAATATACATTTTTTATTTAATAATTGTATATATTAACATTATTTTAATATTTTATGTAATATTATTATTATTATTATTAAATGTAATTATATATCTTTGTTGTATTATTAATATAATTTATAATAATAACAATATATATGCATTGACATTATTTTATAATTATGTCTTTTTAGCATTTTTACGTAATTATAAATAATATAATATCATATATTATAATTATATTACATTATATTATTTTATACTAATATTCTATTCTATTCTATTCTATTCTATTCTATTCTATTCTATTCTATTATATTATATTATATTATATTATATTATTTTATATTATATTATATTATATTATATTATATTATATTATATTATATTGTATTGTATTGTATTGTATTGTATTGTATTGTATTATATTATATTATTATATTATTTCTGCTATATTATATAAATATTTTAAATGCAGTTTATTATTATTCATTAAAATAAAATAATAAAATCTAATTTAATTACAATTTTTTGTATATTTTCATATTCTTATCATGTGCAAAAAGTGGACAAAAATGTAACATCTTTATTCAAAAACGATCGATCAGCAGTAGCAGACTATTTCAGTTTGCCAATGCAAACAGATTTGAAAACAATTGCTGTAAATGAATGATCACAGATGTTGTTAATTGAGAGGTACATTTAAAGTTGTGTGGCAAGATGGAGGATCATCTTCTGATCACAAAAACCTGTAAAGTTTCTCCCCGTAACAAAAGTGCAATTGTCCCAACTGCCCCCTTTCTCTCAGTTTCCTTTAAACATGAGTTTGGGGCTCATATTTCTTTGTAATGAAGGGCAGAAGGGCACATGATGAAGAAGCTTTTCCTCAGGCAGGTGTTTGTGCTGCAGAAGAGAAGAGAAGAGAAGAGAAGAGAAGAGAGGAGAGGAGAAGAGAAGAGAAGAGAAGAGAAGAGAAGAGAAGAGAAGAGAAGAGAAGAGAAGAGAAGAGAAGAGAAGAGAAGAGAAGAGAAGAGAAGAGAAGAG
>CAIGQZ010033059.1:14091942-14122423 GCA_903798205.1 Danio tinwini | reverse complement strand
ATTCATTCATTCATTCATTCATTCATTCATTCATTCATTCATTCATTCATTCATTCATTCATTCATTCATTCATTCATTCATTTATCCATCCATCCATCCATCCATTTATTTAAATGTATTTATTCTATATATATATCAAGTCCAGGGAGTCATTCGTTTAGAAATTTTTTTTAAGAAGCAGAATTTTTACAGTTAAAAAGTGAGAAGCACTTTTAAAAACATTATCTATGATTTTTACATGATTTTAAAAATAAATTCTGTATGATAATCTTAATAAAACGTGATTTTTTCATAACAACTAGTTAGCCTTGTACAGCGATTCTGTGGATTTACAGATATTGAGACCTAATTAAAAAAAACTTATAAAAGATGTCTTTCAGAAAAAAAAATCTCTGAGAGACAAGCTGTGAGTCTTTCTGTGAATAAACGTGTGTGTAATTGGTGGTGTTCTGGGGAACAGACGGCAGGTTTTATGGGCTGAATTCCTCTCCGCTTTAACTGCCTGTAATGAGCTCGACACACTGCCCTCCACCACTCAAAGAGTTTGGAGAAAACAGACAGAAAGATGCAGCGAGATCTGCAAATAGGTGCAGGAATATGTGCAGAGGTCTGTGTGTTTTGCGTGTGTCTATGTGGCGCTGCGCAGCCTTGTGGTTTTGCGTGGGTGGAATTTGTTTTCCTTTTTTATTGCGAACTAAAATGTACGTGCTTAACAGAGTCAGCTTCAGGCTGCCTTCCTTCCCTTCAACTTCAGAGATGCTGTTTTTTTTTCATAAAACATGCAGGGAATAAGTGCTGTATGTGTTTTGCAGTTCTTTTTGTGTGTGTATGCTGTGTTAAATTAAGTAGCTAACTAACTTTTCTATATTTATTTTTGTTCTTCTTATTATAAACATATCTTTCCTTGTACTTGTACATGTGTGATGACAATAAAGTTGAATCTAATCTAATCTTTCAAACTGGTTGTCCTTACACTACACAACAATTGCATTTGTGAATAGTAATTATTATTATTATTTAAACAATATATATATATATATATATATATATATATATATATATATATATATAGTAGTCATTTTACTATAATAAAAAAATATTTACATTAGAAATAATAATAAAGTGTATAATAATAATAATAATAATAATAATAATAATAATAATGTATTTTTAGGTAATATTTTAAAAGTTTATCTAAAGGTTTAATAAGTTTTAAAAAGTAAAGAAACTAAATTTGTCTCTTTTTCCTTTCTTTTTTATGTTTCCGAACCTGCTTTCTGCCATTTCTAGGTAAGTGTCACACTTTTTTTTATTATTTGTTCTGATGAGTTACTCTGAATGTGGAGATGCATAAGGATGTGTGTTAGACCGAAGCAGGGGAGGATCTGGGTAAAATGGTTTTGCGGTAGTGGCTTTTGCAGTGCACGAACACACAAACACACACACACAAAATCAGAAAGCGTAGTGAAAGTGGCTTCGAGACACACACCACACTGACTGCTGGTTTACCACCCGACTCTGTCGGCCTGAGCAGAAAGAGCACCTAGCAGCGCACCTCTCTCTGGTTTTGGTTTTTGAATTCTTTGTGGGGAGAAAACCAAATCAGAAACATTTCTTGTAAAGAAAGTGACATCCGAACGCAGCAAACTGATATAGTCACTGTAGGAAAGTATGTTTTAAATGAATGTTCTGCTACCACTGCTATCTTTCAACGTTGTCATGTTGCTGTACATCTTTGCATTGGTAAGCGTGTAAATATGTAGGACTGAAAGGGAAATGAGTATATTTGGGTAAACAGAATCACACAGCAGCTTTTTTTGCTTTCAGAAATGATCTTCTGAGCAGTTAAAAAAAACAGGGCTAAAACATGAACGAAGGAAAGAGAGAGAGAGGGAGAGATGGGGGAGTAATCGCACTACTAAGTGGACATCTGATAAGGCCATTCTTCCTTCAGCAAATCTATTTCCCCTTGAAAGTGTCCGGGCTTAATGTGTGGGGCTAAATCACGTTCATCATCATCATGTAGGTCATGAAGAGCTACACAACTCACATCTCAAAAATCGAGTTTCCATCCTATCATGAAGCAAATCTTATTTTAACCTTTAAGATGAGACACTACATGCAAAAAAATCATGCACTTGTCCAGGGGCGGACTTAACCAATAAGTGAGGTAAGCAGCCGCTTAGGGCCCCGGGGAAGTAGGGAACCCCGACCAATGCCAAGAATCCTCTATTAATCATATAGCTCTAGTATACATTTTCTATTATGTTGTAAAATCTGTCTAAAACTGTTTTTAAAAGATTTTAACTTTTTTCAAAACCGGGGGCCCCTATGAATAATGGAACATTCCTTCCGTACTGCACATGCACGAGATGTGAGCACTTCAATCAAAGACTACTGCCAGCCAGTGTTGCCATCTTAGCGACTTTTCAGACCCCCCTAGCTCCAAATTTTCAAAAAAGCGACTAGTTAATGTTTTTAGGTGTTACTGGAGATTTTTAAAGACTCTTATGTGTCCGTGCTGTATAGTCTCTAACGTTACTCTTCGCAACGAGCTGCGGTTGATGCCGTCAGTCTCTCCCCCGCCTCGGAGCACGCAAAGGCGGCACAGTGCAACACAGCCGTCTCTCACACCGGCAACATTGAAGACAAGTCATTCCTCTGCTTCTCCTCTGTTTTAAATGTATTAATTTAAATTGATCGTTTATTCTTTTCTTGCTGATGTTCACAATCACAGAGATTTTAGCGACACAAGTCCACCAGCGATCAGAGTAGAGGTAGGTAAAGTCTGCAGGAGTGAGAATTTTGTGAACATTTGAGAAAAAATTCAAAATACAACAAACTATGAAACGCAGCTTCCTCTGCGATGCCAAAACATCTGTCAGATGATGAGCGCTGTGAGCTTCTTAAGAGATTGAGGGCCTGTTCAAATAACATTTCCCAGTGAAACAGCCGCCGATTCACAAACAGCAATTATTTAACTTAAAAATGCTGAAAAGATTATTTTAATGGAATGTGAATTAAATTTATTTAAATGTTTTTTATTATTATTATTACTATTAAAATCTAATCACAAAAATGGCTAATTAACTGTACACCAGGGTGCCCAAACTCAGTCCTGGAGGTCCGGTGTCTTGCAAAGTTTAGTTTCAACCCTAATCAGACTCACCTGGGCTGGCTAATCAAGCTCTTACTAGGCTTTCTAGAAACATCTGTGCAGGTGGGTTGAGACAAGTTGAAGCTAAAATCTGCAGGACACCGGCACTCCAGGACCAAGTTTGGAAATCCCTGCTGTACATAGTTTGTGAACTTGTTTTTTTTTTTTGTGTAAATTTATTTATTTATTGTTTTTAATTTTACGTTAGGAAGATAAAGTTTCCTTTAAATATTTTTTTAAAAATGCTGTGGTCATTGTGAAGAGTTTGGGCTTTTTGGTTTTTCTTTTCAGTCAAATGGATGGAAAACATAAAAAAATTTCACTTTAAAGTGATTCTTTTGTCGCATGTCATAAATTTGTGTCAGTAGATTTCAATACCGAGCCATTAATCTCCACTTCAGCAGCATTTACATAGAGCAGACTTCATTTAATGAATCAAAAGCGTAAGTAATTATTATTCATATTCATATTATTATTCATATATCATTCATTATTATTTATATTTTACCCTGCAGTGTCTTGTTTTAAAGTCGGTTTGTAATGGAAGCTAAGATTATCCTTTTTTACCATATCATGATATACATCCAATTGAAACAATTGAGAACAACAAACGTAGGCTGGCGCATGATTTCGTCATTTGGGAACCAATTGGATCGTAGGTGGATTGACATTGCTAACAAAATGGAGGAAGATTTGAATGCCAGTTTGCACTCCATTGTGGAGGATTAACCTAATACTGAAACAACCATCAGCACCTTCCGCTGCAGAATTTTTTCAGTTGCCCTAAGATGACGAGAACGAGGAGTTAAATTTTATAGACAAAATCATACCATATTAGTTTGAATCAATACCTCCCGCGAAGGCAAATCAGAAATGAGACGCGTACAGATAGCCCCTCCCTAAATGACTGAAAGCCCCATCCTAAAGGCATTTCATGTGACCAGAAGTGAAGAAAAGTCATTTTTGAGGGAGGAGGGAAGATTATAGATATTGATTAAAGATTTTGACTGCAATTTTACTAAATAACAAGTATTGTGTATCAGACACAACTATTTTTTTTTTGCTTTCATGCAACATTAATCAATTATTTTCCCCCAATTCTGCCATTTCCAATTTCTCCATCACTCATTTCTGATGTGATACTTCAATATGTGCATTAAAACAGCGTGATGGAACCATAACTACGACCACCTTCACTCCATCCTTCTTCATCACCATTCAGCAAGTGTACAGTGGATTTGACTTCTCTTCTGATGGTGATGTGAGGAACTTCAAGAAATAAAAAGAGCTGACGGTAGTTTGCGGTGCTCGTGTGAGTGTGTGTGTGAAGGAGGCAGGCACACCCTTGTGGGTTTCTGTATCTCTCAGCTCTCATTAAAGTTTAATGGCTTCCTCTCCTGGCTGGCACGAGGCTCCACTTTTCACTCAGTGCGCATGCAGGAGAAAAGCCTGAAAGAGCGAGACGTGAGTGTGTGCATACAGAGCAGGTGGATCAGAGCGGAGGACAGGAAGGACTAATGCTGACGCGCTCGTGCTGGCGTCTGGTGCGCAGAGAGAGCGAGACGCTGCTGATGACGCTCTTCACAGCTATGCTCACATCATTGATGGCATTCTGTGCTTAACGGAAGTGCTTTGACTTTTGCTGATTTGCTAACCTGTTAATGTCTTGTTGAAGCTTCTTCATTTGTTCAGACATGACTGTGATCGCTTCGGTGGTGCTTATGGGAGATTTGGGGTTAAGTGTGGATCTGTTTTTGTTCTTCTATTTATCTTCGTTTGATAGTTACTCTCAGTAAAATGAGGCAAAATGGATGAGAAAAAGTAAAAGAACAAAAGTGAAATGCACAATCTGATGTGCTACAAAATAGATTTGGCAAAAAAGTGACTCCAAATGCTTCACCTCATTGGTCAGACAAAAAAAAAATTGTATCCGCAATTAGGAATATTTTTATTTGATTAGGAATTATTTTTATTAGGAATAATTTTATTAGTATTACATTTGTTACATTTTTAGGATTGGGAAGTGTTGCTCTATCCAGAATATTCCAAGTCTCAAAATAAAATCCAATTATCATATAGAAACTTATATTATAGCAATACCAAAACTGAAAAAAAAAATTTAACTGAAATATATAATAATAATATTAATATTAAAAATAATAATAATAATAAAGGGACTAAGCTGAAAAGAAAATGAATGAATGATAGTTTATTATAAAATGTAAAACATGTATTAGTTAAGGTAAAGCAATGTTTTCATGTCATTTTTAAATATTTTTAAATAAATTAGGAATTTACCCATGGCAACTGTGTCTACCTCGGCCCACTAGCCTCAGTCAAGTTTGGTTTTTGGCCCTTCATAAGAAAAGGTTTGGATACCCCTGGTTTGCACTATTTACAATTGACTTTGCTGAAGCTATTTTTCTTAGCATGTTAATTTGGTATTGGATAAAGTGTTTAAACACTAAAAAAGCAAACCTTTTTTTTCTTTAGAAGAGAATAAAATTTTTTTTTGTCATAAAGTAAGCCATGCTGCTCTGATTCCATCTTTATAGCCGAACTTTACAAGGCATTTGGCTTCTGCAATAGCATCACCTGAAAGAGCCTCAGTTTTTCTTATATCCTCTCCGGCCAGTGATTCTGTGTACAGAGATAGAGAGGAAAGGGGGGAAAATGGGGAGAAAAAGAGGGCAAGAAGAATGACGCTCTGTGATTGTGGTGAGCAGCGGCCATAACTGAAGCAAAGTGAGAGCAGAGAAAGTGAGCCTGTCGCTTTAAGAGCCTGCAGTTACATTGCAGAGAAGGAGGAGATGGAGCATCTGTAGTCTGAGCCTGAAGCCTTCTGGACAGACTGATCAAACTACTGACTTTTTTCACAGAGAGAGAGAGAGAGAGAAAGAGAGAGAGAGAGACTAGGAGAGAGGTAATGCTGGCTTTAGTCCATGCCCTTTTTTTACTGACCTTGCTTGCACAGAGAAAATCTGACGGAACTGAAAAGAGATAATTTTACATTGTTAGAAAGACTCTAGTTTGATGGACTATACACAGGAGATTAGTTTCTTTTTGTAATGAAGAAGCTGCGTGAAGCTTATATTGCTGATATACACACTCATACACTCCAAAAAATGTCTTGCTTGTTCAAAATACTTATTTAAAATAAAGTCAAACAACACAGTTATTGAGATATTTTGACAACTGATTTTTTTATGTTTAATCCACTTAAATTTGTCAAATTAACTTAACCAGTTTGTGTTGGGACAACATGAATGAAATGTGTGGGACCTTGCATTTATTTTTACAGTGTACAGTTAAAGGCAAAATTATTATTCTTTTAATTTTTTTTAATTATTTGACATTTTTTTAATGTTTTGTCAAATAATTATATAAAGAGGATTTTTCTTTTACATTTTCACAGTATTTTTTTTTCTTTTAGATAAAGTCTAATTTCATTAAGTTTTAGTTGGAATAAAATCAGTTTTAAGTTTTTTTAAAGTCAATATTATTAAAGAGATATATACAGTTGAAGTCAGAATTGTTAGCCCCCCTGAATTATTAGCCCCCCTGTTTATTTTTCCCCAATTTCTGTTTAACGGAAAGATTTTTTCAACACATTTCTAAACATAATAGTTTTAATATCTCATTTCTCATTTCTGATTTATTTTATCTTTGCCATGATGACAGTAAATAATACTTGACTAGATATTTATCAAGACACTTCTATACAGCTTAAAGTGACATTTAAGGTCAGGTTAACTTGGCAGGTTAGAGTAATTAGAAAAGTTATTGTATAATGATGGTTTGTTCTGTAGACTATCAAAAATATATAGCTTAAAGAGGCTAATAATTTTGACCTTACAATGATCTTTTTTTAAATAAAAACTGCTTTTATTTCAACCCAAAATAAAACAAATAAGACTAAAAAAATTTAGCTACTGAGCAAACGACTGTTATCCAATGACTTGCCTAGCTGACCTATCCTAAGTCTATTTATATATAAATCTTTTTTTATATTGTATTTAACCAAAAAAATATATTTGCAAATATGTTTATTTTGAACTCTTCATAATATATTTTATAGCATATGTAGTCATTTTTACTTTTTACAAATCATTTTACTTTGATGACATTTTCAAAACTTCTAGGGACATTTATAAACCCACAGCTTAGTTTTAAAAGCATTGTGGTTTCTAACAGATCCTGGTAAACTTTTGCATAAAGCACCGTGCCGCCGTTCTCTGACTAAACAGCCTGCGTGAAGTGAGCAGTTGTGAGTCTGAAGTGCGCAGTGGCTGTTGTGAGCACGAGTCCGATGAGAGAATTAGACCTGATTGCTCAGTGTTTATTCAGGGACTCCACAGAGAACCACTGTGTTGTCAAGAGCTGTTTTGTCATGCATGCATGCATACACACATACACGAATTTACACATACACACAACCATTCAGTCACACTGGCCCCACTGGCTGCTAAACACATCTGATCGCTCGTACACCAGCTGAGCTGTTTTCATCTCATTTGAGCATGGCTTATCGCAGCTCAAACTGTAAAAGAATTAAATAAATAAGACAAACTTGTTCCGTTAGGTCCACTTAAAACAAGCAAACAAACTTTTTTTGTGAAAAAGCCTGATTTTAAGTGGTAGGTCCTTTAAGCCTTGTAAATAGCCAGCGTTTTGATTGATTAACGTAATTAAATAAGCAACAGCATCAACATTTACTCACTATTGTATAATGTTGTATTGCTTTAGTGTTTTACCCCCCCCCCAAAAAAGTGATTTGCCAAACAGTAGCTGTTTCCATCCAAAAAAGCAAAACTGCATTATCGCATAAGATGTGCGAATAAAGCAGTGTTTCCATCCAACTAGTCAAAGAGAACAAAATCATCACTTCCCGATTAACGGGCACCAAATATCAACAGTAAAAACAGAATTTTCTGAGATTAGAGAAGCTGTGTCAGTCTTTTCTTTATTTATAAATAACTTGGGTTTCAGAAGACACGCATTGAAGGCATGGTGGCATTTGAAGATGCAGAGCAGAGACACTCTTGACAGTTCTGGAGGTCATTAATAAAATAATAACACTAATACTGAAACAGTTAAGGTGTTTTAGAATGGTTTGTCTATTCACACGCATTTTTTCATCACATGATCTCAAATAACAAAATCATGACTTTTTTTAATGCTCATACTGGAATTTGTTCGGTAAAAGTGTTTCCATCGTAGTTTATGTGCATGTTTTTTATCGAATAAAAAGTTTATCCTACTCAGTTATGCTCATACATCTTGGCATTTCCATCAACCGATTTTTCTTTGCGCATATCCAAAATGCGCTTAAAAATAGGTGGATGGAAATGTAGCCAGTGACTCCAAATGCTCTTCCTCATTGGTCGAACTAAAAAATAGTTGCCACCCCCAGGCTCACACGATTGATTTATTAGAAACCAATATTGAAATTATTCAATTGTTTTCATTTAAAACATTTATGGAAAAAAACTTAAATTATTTAAAACGACTAATAAATGTAAAAAATAAATAAATAGAAATAAACTAAAATATAAGATTTTTACATTGAAGAACTAATATTGCTAATACTATACATATATTAAAATATAATCAAATTTAAATAAAATAAAAAAGCACAGATTTCTTAGCTAAATACTATACATTAATATAAAAAATGAAAATATAAAATCAATTTCTTATTCAAAATACTTATAAATACTTTTTAAAAATGTATACAAATGTGGAAAGTGTTGGCCTAGCAAATTAACTAGTGTTGGAAAGTGTTGGCCTAGCAAAAATTAAAAGTAAAAATTTTAAACTAATATGTCTACTAAAAATACAATAATGACAATAATAATAAAAAATAATTGCTGGTAAATAAACAAACAAATAAATAAATACATGAATTAAAAAAAAAATAATAAATAATAATAATAATAATTAAAAGGCAAAAATATTTGAAAAAACTAATATTTACAATATTAAAACCAGAATTTAGGTTCACTTATAATGCTGCTAAAGTATAAAAAAAATTTAATTGATAAAAACTTATTTTTCCATCATTTTGTGAAAAGGCCCAATTTTAAGGGCTGGGTTCTTTAAAGCTATCTAAAAATCCACTGTTTTGATTGGCTAATACTATTAAATAAGAAACAACATCAAAACATGCTAGCTATTCCATATTGTATTGCAATACTATGCTTTATAAAGCTTTGTCTGTAACGAGGAGGACATTTTGAGCATTGACACTTGCAGGAGGTTTTCATTGAACAAGGACCTCCTATATGTCAATAGATGAAGGCAAATTTGATTTCTCATATCATGACTCCTTTGGAAAGTCTTTGGGCTTGATGAAAACACATGATGTATGGTACACGTGCTGTAGGAGACACACAGTAACTGGTGCGCTTGTTTGAGGCATGTGCAGTATGAAGGCATGTGGAGCGTAAAGGGCAGAGAAGTCTGGCATTACCCACAATCCCCCACCGCCTGCACTCACCCCCACCTGAGCGCCACCTGCTCATCTGTCTGTCCTCACACTACAGTCAGAGAGAGCAAAGCCCCCCCCCCCCCCACCACACACACACACACGCGTGCGCGCACACACACACACACACACACACACGCACGCACACACTTGTCCTCCTCCTCAGCAGTCACAACACACTGTGACCCCTGCACTTCCCCTGGCATGGTGATACACAACCCACACACACACACACACACACACACAGCCAAATGCACATTTAATAAGTACTGCATTCATTGAGCATTACTTATTACATATACATCAATGTTACAAACCAACCAATCAATTTGTCCCTTTGGTCAAACTCATTCTTTGATAAGACACTTGCAGTAATACAAAAAATATGATAATTATGTAACTTTAAGCCTATTATTATTATAGTTAGTTACAGTTTTGTAATTTTTTATGTATAATTTTAAACAAGTTTAACATACATATGATTGCAAATTTTTGGATCACTATAAAATATAATAAAGATATACACTCACCGGCCAGTTTATTAGGTACACCTTACTAGTACCGGGATTTGGTCCATATTGACATGACAATTGCAGCAGATTTGTCGGCTGCACATCCATGATACAAATCTCCCATTCCACCACATCCCAAAGGTGCTCTGTTGGATTGAGTTCTGGTGACTGTGGAGGCCATTTGAGTACAGTGAGCTCATCGTCATGTTCAAGAAACCAGTCTGAGATGATTCGTGCTTTATGACATGGTGTGTTATCCTGCTGGAAGTAGCCATCAGAAGATGGGTACACTGTGGTCATAAAGGGATGGACATGGTCTGCAGCAATTCTCAGGGAAGCTGTGGCTTTGACACGATGCTCAATAGGTACCAATGGGCCCAAAGTGTGCCAAGAAAATATCCCTCACACCATTACACCACCACAAACAGCCTGAACTGTTGATTCAAGACAGGATGAATCCATGCTTTCATGTTGTTTACGTCAAATTCTAACCTGATGGTTGTGCATGAAAATCCCAGTAGATCAGCAGTTTCTGAAATACTCAGACCAGCCCGTCTGGCACCAACAACCATGGCTTGTTCAAAGTCACTAAAGTCCTCTTTCTTCCCCATTCTGATGCTTACATGCCTAAATGCATTGAGTTGGTGCCATGTGATTGGCTGATTAGAAATTTTCGTTAACGAGCAGTTGGACAGGTGTACCTAATAAAGTGGCCGGTGAGTATATACTAAATATGTGCAAAATGCATTTTAAGGCAGAAAAAATATATAAACTTTAAATTAGGTGTATTTTCAGATCTGAAATGTAATTAAGCTGCACAGTTTAATTTTTAAATATGTTTTTGTTTAATGGTAAATTGCTAGTATTGGATCAGCATCTGTCTTTATCCAATCTGTCAGCTGTTTCTCCTCTCCATTTGACTTCAGTCCATTTCCCAGCATGAAAGAAACACAGTGACCAAACATCCCTTTAAACTGAGCTCCCACTTAATTGAAATGCTGTTTACCGACAGAAAACTTGTAAAAAAAAAAAAGTAAAATATAAAAGCAAGAATCGACTCTGTTAAAGAGTGCAGAAGCCATCAGGAAAGCTTTACAGGCTCTTATCCTTTCACATCCTACTTTAAACAGGAAACGACTCAGACTAAATGGCTTGATGTTCCTCTTGCTGCCATATTGGGTGTTGATGTATGTTTCCCCTTTTCTGCTGATCCTAGTCCAGTTTTTTTTCCCCTCAGAAGAAAGTTATAAGTGAATGAATGGAAAAATAAAAACAGGACAAGTGTGAAAAGAAACGTGGAACAAAATGATGTTACAAAGAGTAAAAGAAATGAACTAGTATTTATCACCATACGTCCCCAGCTGATTGATTACATTAAGAACTGCAAACATTTTTACATATGCGAATGAGATTATATTTACATTTCTAGCACAATAAGCCGAATATTTGAAGTCTGATTCAAAAGTTTTGACATTAAGGCCAAACAAAATCGGAAAAAGAACTTAAAGGACATCATTTTGAACCAAAATGGCCAAAACAAAGTTCTTTTTGAGTCTGTTTTGGCAGTTCCAAACTGCTCACCAAAGCAAACTTTTTGGGGGAGTTCCCAGCAGGCACAGGGCGTCAACATGACGTCAGATTGATGTTGTACCCCAACATCATGGGACGTTGCATTTTGATTGGAAATGAAAATCGGGTCGATGTCAGAACCCAACATCAAGCCGACGTCAATGTCCAACATCGGACAGACATTGTGTGTACGTTACCAATATGACGTCTATCAGACGTTGGATTTTGGTTGCCATACCTGACGAATAAATCTCAGTATTTGACTTCAATATGACATTTATTTAGATCACTTTCCAACGCAACCTAAAATGAACAAAACATTAATGTCATTTAATGTTGTTATTGGACGTCCAAATAACATTATACTTAGATGCTGGCGACCTAAATCTAACCTTATATCAACATCTTATGACACTGTATGTGTGCTGGGTTTGTTTGGTTTATAAACATCTTTGAGCTGCCTATGTCGTGGAGCTCTGCCTTCTTTGACGCGCTTCATATTCTCGCAGTTCATAGGCAGACAGGAGAAAAACATCCAGCACAACAACAGCAAATTAGCAACATAAATAAACTGGAGGGTCGAGTAGCAGTGCTGGTACAGTCAGATGAATTCACACCTGTACTATCGCTCGTGAAAAGACCAGATGAGAAGCAACATCCTGTGTCTGTCCATGGCAAATATAGAGCAATGTCACATGCCGCTGTGGTGCTTCTCACTGGAAGAAGGCTTTTTGTTAGATGTTTATGAAACTGTTATTTTCTCTCAGCCGCCATTGCTGTTGTGTTTAGCAGTACTTAAGCTGCACGACACATTTAAACCTCGCCTACCGCTGAGCCGGGATGCTGGAAGGTTCGGAAACAGTATACCATCACAGAGTCTTTTCGAACTTCATTTCCCTCAAACAAAGTACAGAAAATAACTCAGTTTGAAGTACACCAGCGCCTTTAGAGTCAAAATATGTGTGTCTCTTTTATCAGTTCATAGTTCTGAAAATACAGACAGAAAAAAAAGCCTAACATTTTTTAGACCTAAATGTTCATTCATTCATTTTTCTTCGGCTTAGTCTCTTTATTCATTAGGGGTCACCACAGTGCAATGAACCGCCAGCTTATCCAGCATATGTTTCACACAGAGGATGCCCTTTCAGCTGCAACCCAGCACTGGGACATATCCATGCGCACCCATTCACACACATACACTACGGCCAATTTAGTTTATATTCAATTCCCCTATAGTGCATATCTTTGAACTGTGGGGGAAACCAGAGCACCCGGAGGAAACCCACGCGAACACTGCGAGAAAATGCAAACTTCACACAGAAATGCCAACTGGCCCAGCCGGGACTCAAACCAGTGACATTCTTGCTGTGATGCAACAGTGCTAATCACCGAGCCATCATGTCGCTTAACCTAAATGTTATAATCAGGCAAATTATGTAAAAATATTAAGAATTTTATAACTTACAATAACTTTATTGTAATGGAAATCTTACTGTAATCGAAAACGAACACAAACTGATGAAGTACCACTAAAGAAACACTTTTGCACTGTAAAAATTGGGGTCTACACAATTCCATTATATTATCCTAACACAATCTGCTTAAGTTAACCTAACAATGTTGGCGCCAATAACCTAGTGGTTAATGCATTGACACATAGCACTGAGGTGTTCACGGCGACCCCAGTTCGATTCCCGGCTCGAGGTCCTTTGACAATCATTCCCCTATCTCTGCTCCCCACTAGGCATGGGATGATAACGGTTTTCAAGGTATACCGCGGTTTGGAAAAGTCAAGGTTTTCATACCGCCAAAATTTTCTCTAATACCGTTACTAAGGTATGTGTAAAACTTTTTTATTTACATTTTTTTTCCAGCAGAAAATATATCCAAAGATGCCATTTTAAATTGTAATGAAATCTGTGTTTTTGAAACTAATGAAGATGGCAGACGTCAATTATTCATTTTCATTATTTGGTCTGGCACGTTTACTGCTCCAAAATATTATAAATGTTTCTCAAATTCAAAATATATTGTGTTTTTTTACACAGACATTTAAAAAGAGTATATTTTACAGCAGTAATTACAATACCGTGATACCGTGAAAGTGTGATATTTTTATCCAAGGTAATCATACTGTCAGAATCTTATACCGGCCCATGCCTACTCCCCACACTTTCCTGTCTGTACATCGCCACTGTCCTATCAATAAAGGTGACCCCCCCCACATTTTTTTTACTAAACTAACTAAACTAAATTTAAGTGGATTGAGCATAAAACTGTTAAGTTGCACCCAAAGTAGGAATTGTGTTGTTTCAACTCTTTTTGAATAAGTAGTTTAAGCAAGCAGTAAATGCCATTTCTTGAGTGTGTGTTTTGTACATTCACTTTACATTCGACTGGAAAGTGACACTTTATTAAAAGACCTCAAATCTAAAAATCGACAGGTTCAATGTAAAACAAAATGTTATTGTAGTGTCTGGCCTTAAAAAAGCGCGATTTGTGGAGCTCCAGCGCGAGTGCAGGCGTCTCTGGGAGCAAATGTGAAAGAATGAGCTCATTGTTTATAGTTAAAACCTGGTGCAAATGTTGGTCTAAAACGCTCCCAGCTGCCCGACTGCTGTTGGCTGAGCGTCTGGCAGGAGAGATGGACGAGTGTGGCATGAGGGCGCAGGCGGTGTTCATGTAGGCCACTGCTCATCTGTTTGCTTTTGTTGGGTCAGTCAGACTGCAGGCTTTTGTTCACACCGTGCATCGCTCACATCTGGCTTTCAAATCCGATCATGATGTAAACGATGAAACGTGAGCTGTTGGTTCGGTATGCTCTGTTTACATCAACATAGTGGACTAATTATCAGGGAAATTGGTTTCTGCCTTTTGATTGGTTCATTTACACTGAAAATCAGGTTTTGCTTAAATAGTTTTTTTCTTTTAAGGTTTGATTTGTAATTTAAGATTTGTTCATTTTAGTACAACAAATGAATGCATTTATACTTGTTGGTGTTTGTTAGTATTTTTTTGAATGAGCTTTCAGTTTTTAGCTATTTTGTTTTTATGTTTTTTTGCAATCCTTTAATGAATTTTATCTTGATTTTATTTATATATTTTGTACATTTTTGTCTTTACTTAAGTTTGTTTTTGTGATTTTATTATTAAAAAAATCTTTATAAACAACTATTTTTTATTTAAGTTTTAGATTTGATCTATTTAGTGTATGAACTTAAACAATTATTTTAGTTAGCTTTTTATTATTTTGAATAAGAATAAAAGCTTTTATTTTTATATTTTATTTTGTACACTTTTACTTAATTTTCATCTAGATTTTTTTCATATATTTTATTTTGTACAATTTTGTCTTGATTTCAATTTGTTTTTGTGATTTAGATTTTGCCATTTTATTATTTTAAAAAATCTTTATAAACAACTATTTTTATTTATTTTTTATTATTCTATTTTTGGTCTATTTAGTGTATGATCTTAAACATTTATTTTAGTTTGCTTTTTATTATTTTGAATAATTTTTTATTGTTATTTTTTTGTCTTGATTTCAGTTTGTTTTAGTGATTTTCTTTTTGTCATTTTATATATTTTTTTACATTTCTTTATCAACTTGCATAAAAGTCATTTTAGTGTATGAGCTTAATCATTTATTTTAGTTAGCTTTTTTGTTTTGAATAAGAATAAAAGCTTTTATTTTTTTTTTTTGTATTTTGCACACTTTTAATACATTTTTTATCTTGATTTTATACCTATATTATTGTTTTTTGTCTTGATTTCAGCTTGTTTTTGTGATTTTTATTATTTTACTTTTTCTTTTTTATACAAATAGATTTTATTTTATGTCATTTAGTAAATGAATTTAAACATTTATTTTAATTAGACTTTTTTATTTTGAATAAGAAAAAAAGCTTTTAATTTTATATCTATTTTTCACACAAGTCATTTTATCTTGATTTTAGTTTGTTTTTGTTATTTTGATTTTGTCATATTATTTTTCTCTTTAAAAAAATTCTTTATAAAAATAACTATTTTACTCTTTTATTTAGAGGTCTTCAAACAACAAAACAGTTTGAGTCAGAAAATTTGAACAAAGCCACACGTTGGTCGGTGTCTGAAGACAAAGGCTCTGTGGTAACTGGATGAGCCTGTGCACACTCTGTTACCAAAACACACACCACACAGACCAAAACATCCTGTCCAACAAGCTCGCTAAAATGCAGCCCTGCAGGTGCAAATGCATACATTTGAATGCTTTAAATCGCAAAGTGTCAATGACAAAAGACAGGTGAGAGTAGTATGTAAACTTTAGTTATAAAACTACCAGTACCAAAGCCTTTATAGAGTCTGTTTGTGTCACTCTGGATCAAAATGAGAACAAATTATACATTGAAATTTATCCATGTTTAAATCTGAAAATGTTAAAGATCTGCTGGTTATGGTCAGCTACAGTTGTGTGTAAAAAGAGTCACAGAGAATCAGAATATGGATATTTAAATCATTTTTCCTCTCCAAGTTTAGTTTTATTAAAGTTTTTGATTCTTTTATTAAAAATTTACATAAAAAAAAAACTTTTTAGCAATTTATTACAGGTTTATAAAACTATATTGTTTTAGCTTTTGATTTTTTTTATTTAATTTTATGGCCTTGTGGAAATTATTTTATTATAATTAATAAATAAATAAATTATTATTATAATTATTATTATTGTTATTATTGCCATTTTACATTATTAGTATTGCATTTATTTTTTCATTGCAAGTTTTTGATTCTCTTATTTTTGAATTTCCATAAAAAATATTAAAGAAACAAAACTTTTTGGCAATTAATTGAAGGTTTACAAAATTACATTTTTAGGGCCCTATAACATCTATTTGGCCATATTATCTATATTACAATTTTAGCTTGAAAATTTAAGGGCCTTGTGAAAATTATTTTATTATAATTAATTATATTATTATTATTAACCAATATTTTTTTTCTTAAATTCCATTTGATCTATTTACATATTTCATACTTGTTCATAATTGTTCATAATTGTTAAATAAATTGTTCAGAATTGTTAAATTAATACAAATTTATTAACAACTTAATAAAAATAAAATTATATTTTAGGGCATTAGGAAAATTATTCTATTTGAATTAATTATTGTTTGTTTATTTAGCATTTGCAATCAAATAGAAATAATGAAACATGCAATTTGTCCATTCATTAAAATGTGTACATTTTCCAATGGGCTCTATGCACAGCTAGAGTTTCATAGCCAATAATAAACTTTCGGTAAAAGCTTCATGTGACTATTTTCAATTTCACAAGGTTGTTTTTACAGCATCTGAGTTGTAATGTGATTACAATACATTTAGTTAAATAGACTTAAGCATTCATTTAGTTGTTCAAGCATGAAATGAAACAAAAGACCACTAGCGGCATCAGTAGCAACAGGCCAGCACAGAAATTTAATTGAAAATACTGGGGTAAAATAAACTGGCGGGGGGAAATGGAGTTTAATGCAGTGCTTCTTGTCCGATCTGAAACCCACTTCATATCGTATATCTAACAGACAGTGAAGATCACTGATTTTTAGAGAAATAAGATCTTAAACGTGACAATTTTGTAATAAAAAACAGTACACCAGAAGCCCTTGGGCTGCCTGGCTGAAAATTAAAAGTCTGTGTGCATATAGCCCATTTATGCAACCTAATACATATTAATGATTTATTTTGCAATAATAATATACAAAGAGCATTTCAGAGCTATACATTGACTAAAAACATTCTTTCAAGGCGACATCTAAAAAGCAACGTCCTTTCCATTTAGGGCTTTATTGTATTGTTTTCTTTTCTTCAACCTCCCACCTCTCCCGGTTCTTTTCCCGCGTCTCTTTTCCTGGTGTGGAAAACACACTCGTCCATCGGCAAGCCAAAACCCAGGCGATGAGAACAGCAGGAAACACGGCCCTCTCCCCGCACCACTGTCCCATCAGAGGAAGGAGAAACCGAGGCTCTGAGAGCGTCCCATAGTAAAGGAGACAGGGGAACCTTAGGGAGGGCAGTGTCAATGGAAAATCCTGCCTCTTGCCAACTCACACTGGTACATCCTACTTCTCTCTCTCTCCCCGTCTCTGGCTTCTTCCGCTAGTTTCTCACTCAGGGTTTTACTGAGCACAAACTGCATCACAGGCTGGGGGAATATAAAAGCGGAAGCCGCAGCCAAGCCAAGGAACGCACTCTTGAGTCAATGTGGAAAATTATGCAAAGCCTCTTTATTCCCCCCCGTCCCCCAACCAAATGCTTTCCTTATGCGCAATTGTGAATGGAAGTTTATGTTGCAGTAAGCATTTCTGTCATAGAAAAGTTGGGATCGTGTCGCTGCAAGAAGCACTTCTGAATCGGAATGAATAGGGCGGATTGTGGCTACATTAATGATGTGGCATTTTCCTCCATCACGTGTTCTGTTGCGATTATGCGAATTGGAGATGGTTCGTCTTCGCATTGAGCCTCTGGATAATACCATTTTGTTATAAATCTTGTAGGATTAAGGATGGTTTACACCAGAAACGATCACTTTAATGATAACTTTTGGCATCCAGATTAGCACAATAATGTAAAGGCTGTAGTTTTGCGGTCTGGAGCTTTAAATGTTTGAGCTGTTCGATTTGAATGGATTCTGATTGGCTGTCAATGTTTTTATTGTTCATTAACTTGGAAAAAAAGTTTTGAAAGTGATTTCAATGGTAGCGTTTCAGCTATTGTTATAGTTGTGGCAAATACTAAAATAATTTTTTAACTAGGGCTGGACAATATATTGTTTCAGGATCGATTTCACCATGTGATCATTCGCAATATTCACATCGCAGGATCTGCAATGTTGAGTGTGTATTATAATTTATCATTTGCATGTGTTTTTGATGCCTGTGATTGTAGTTTGATTTTAAAAACATTCAGGTATAAGAAATTGTACCATTTGTGACCTCAACTGTGAATAATTGTATTGAATTATTTGTATTATTATCATTCAGTTACTGTACTCGAATACCGTCAGACTCTGGAACTGACAAAACACTTTTCAATTGTATCTTTCTCATGATTATATTTATAGATTGTTATGCATGAAATTACCCACAACACATGCAAATACAGAAATGCACTGGAAGTAGCACAGACAACAACGAAAATGTGTCCGGGAACCCCAAAAGGTTTATAGACTGTTTATTAGATTTTCAATTATCCGTTCAATCGAGGTCGATTTTCGGTCATTCGATGGATCATTCCCCTCCTCACAGTTCTATTAATCACTGCTTCTTTGAGGTCAACCTGCTCATGTTGGTATCAGATTTGACAGTATCGAGTCGACGAGTCCTTTCCTCCTACTTTTACTAACCATGACTGCCTTCTCGAGTGAATTGCTATGCATGGCTAAAATAGGATCATTTCTGTTTGATAATCTTGGCTTCCAGCAAGGTCTTTGGCTTGATGCACCCTATGACTGCTTTATTGGTGATTCCCGCTGTCCATGGGATGCGCAACAGGTACTTGTAGAGCTGTGCATCGATGGATTACTCTTCAGTGTTTGGACTCTTAGCAGTGAATATTAAAACACATTGAACTGAACTGAGCTAATCTAATCTAAACTGAACTTAAACTCTGAAATCTGAACTACACGGTTTCAATTCACTATAATCTTCTATGTGAAGCTGCTTTGACACAATCTACATTGTAAAAGCGCTATAGAAATAAAGATGAATTGAATTGAATTGAAACAGTCTTCTACAGCACCACAACCCAAAGGCGTCGATCTTTCTTCTGTTTCTCTTCTTGATTGTTTGGGTCTCGCCATAGGTTGCTATGGGGAAGATGGGGTTGACTAGCCTTGCTTTAGTTGTAGTGCTAACATCCTTACTTTTCCTATTAGATTTTACGGAGATGCAAATAGTAAACATTCATTCATCAATCTCTGACTAAACATGTGCATGAAAATACTCACAACACATGGAAATACAGAATCGCCCTGCAAGTACCACAGACAACAACAAAAATGTGACCCTCAAAGTTTTATAGATTGTTTATTAGATTTTATGGAGATGCACTCCCAATGCAGAATCATGACAATCCATATAACATTATAAATTCTTTCCAAATAGAGATATGGAGTTATCTGGTGAAATTGTATTTATATCGCAATATATATCGCAACATAAAAATATCGCAACGTTAGAATTTTCCAATATTGTGCAGCCCTACTTTGAACTATAATTGTATTCATTGACGTAATAGTTATTGTTCTTGATGTGAACGTGCGAAAAGTTTTCAAACCTATAAACAAAAGATCAGGACATTAGTTTCACTGCGTTTTAGACTCTTTTATGCAAGCATTAGGTTTAAAGAGTGAGCTACATATGTTCCTCTGTCTTCTTTTTCTTTAAACACGTTTGGATATCAAAGCCACAGATAAAACAAGATGTCACAGAGCACGATTTGTAGCAACACTCTTTGCAAAATGCTGTTTTGTAACTTAGCAGTGGACTTGTATGGTGGTTTTGAAACCTGTCACACTCTCGCAAATCTCTTAGCATGTGGAAGTTAATATGAAGAAGCCAGTTAGTCAATTGGCTCTATTGGTATTTTTAAGCTTCTTAACAGAGTGTGACCTTTCACCTTAAAGTCTATGGTTTGAACTGAGCCACAAACAGCACACATCTGAAAATAAAAAGATAGATAAATCCCCTCTATTTTGTCATTGAAAGACTTCAACCATCAATTGGGTCCATCAAAATCCAGGAAGAACTACGTGTTTCATTGGGAAAGCCTCTGGAAGCATGGTACCTCTGGACATCCGTCATCTTTTCCATCTGCGGGCTAAATGCTTATGTAACCAAGACAAATATCCATTTTTGTGGGCTTTTGTCATTCGAGTGGGTTTGAATCAGAAAGGCCAGTTTTTCCGGTTGAATGCACGCTCAAAATTGTGTTAGCATTCAGGAAGGTTAACCGCAGCGCTCAAACTGAATTTACACCCTCGCGTGGCGTCAATGATTTCATCTTTTATATTCCTTATATTTCTCGCTCGCGCTCTCATTTCATGCGCAACCTCATCACACAAATATTAACGATCCCCAGGAGTTTGGGAATGACGTCTGTGTTCGGAACTGTATCCTTCAGAACTGGCTGAGCTGAAGGAGAGCGAAAGACAGGGAGAGGAATAACAGGACTGGATGATAGATTTGATTTGGTTCTGTTTGTAGAGCTGGAGTTTGGCTTAGGCAGACTGTTATGTCGGTTTCCATGGAGAAAAACACTCGCTCTGCCAGACGCTGGAGAGTACAAGAGCGAAAGAAGGAAACAGAGAGAGAGAAGGGGAGCGAAAGAAAGCACAAGTCGGAAAAAAAAAGACGAAAGCCCATCCAAGAATTTGTAGGGTGTGGAGATGGACAGTGTATCTCGCAGTGCTGAATGACGAATAACGTGCAGACGCAGGGTCTCGCACATATTCTTTTTCACAACGGCCCCCCCAAAATGTGCTAATATGAAATGTTAATGAAACAAGATGAAAGGCCAGGAAAGCTTCTTTTCCTTTTCTCCCCTCTGCCGCTCCTCTCATGATGCATATGCTCTGTGCATGACATGCTATCTGTCTCTTTTATGAGGTGAGTTACAACTCGCTCCTGTCTGTCTTCATGAATGAGGGATGAGAGCCATTAGCAGAGGGAGAAAAGGAGAGATGGAGCTCCGAGAGGGATGATTGATGCTTCGAGTTTTATTCGACAGATTGAACTGAGGCAAAGGTCAACTTTTAAAGAGAGCAAGGCTCTAGAACCCAAGGCACTTTCATAATTACTGTGTGTTTTAGTGTGTGAATGTGTGCGTGTGTGGCTGAGGAAATTAGATTTAGTGTAGGTTTTTAATTTAAGGGGGATTTGGGAGGGTGGATGTGAACATTTGGGCACGTTTACATGATAAAGCTTTTATGTGTGCTATTTTTCACAAACAATTTGCCTTATAAAACTAACTATTGTTTGTAGTCAAGGTCTAATGATTTTACGATTTGTTAAACCACAATTTTACTACAAATTCCACAGTGAGATTAGAATTAGTATAGCAAAATCATGGTTAAATTGTGGTTAACTACAAGGTTTAAAACCAGTTTTAATTTTCTTAAGGGAATGTCAATGTTTTATTTAATATTTTCTTTTCCTAAATAACAGTAAAGTTCAAGAGGGTTAAGACAGAGATGTTTTAATAGTTTCCTTGATTTTGGGGACTCTGGTTGACATTTTAAGATGCAAATTAAGTTTGCAATCAACCAATTGAAGAGTATATTTTGAACAGATTCATTTCTGTGATTCAGTTATAATTAGTTTAAAGGGCCATGAGACCTCCGCGTCTCAGCAGGGTGTTTTTACACCTCCAGTTTGAAAAAGTCAGAAAAGTGAGTCCAGCTTTGTTTAGGTGGGAGTGTTGAGTGGCGAAAGAGTGAAGGGTTTGTATGAAAAAGAGAGCTTCATTACGTGCACTACAGCTGATATTCACACCGGCAACACAAACACAGACGCAGGGGAGATAAACAGTGATTCAGATTTACAGCGGATCTGAGAGCTGTGTGAAAGTGGAGAATTTTCAGTCCATAATATTGCAGTGATATTACTGTAAATGTAGTAACTAAATCATTTTGACTAAGGTATGTTTTAAAAAACTGAAAGAGTACTGCTGACGTTACCAACTAACTTTGCCATCTGAATAAACAAAAACAAAGAAGATTGATCACACACCTACCAAATTTGTAGAGACAGGACAATCAACACAAACTGGAACCGCATCTTTTTTTTTAAAAGAAGACGAGTGGTAAATTCGAATTTCACCATTTCCAGATGCGAAAAGCTCTCGGGAATGTTTCTTACAAACATGTTTTTGTCGCTTGTTAGCAGACCACTGTAATCCACACATGTGTGTCCACATGCGAGCTTTGCTCTCATCGCGGGGAAATGGAAACAAAACCTTAATTGCGGCATATTTATAAACACTTGACGACCCATGTCTCCAAATAATTCTACTACTACTAGTTTGAATTACAGCTGGCAACACAACGTGGCATCTCTCTGAACACTGTAACAAGTAAAAGGTACTTATAATTAATGAAGTTATTAATGAAGTTGCATCTCGTTCCAAATAGAGTGCGCTGATTGGTTCTAACAAAGTCTTTCTCATGAATTAATGACAGATGTGCTGAAAACTCAATGGCGTCATGTTGTACAGACAGCCAATCTCCAATCTCTCATCATCAGGATATTGCTTCAAAAATTCTTTTTAATCCGAAAGAACGAATTTGCGCTAAACAACGTAAAAACAACCAATTTTCACATTTTATTGAAATATATGTGTCATAATAGTGTTTTTAGTAATGTGGGACATATATGTGGGATATATATATATATATATATATATATATATATATATATATATATATATATATAAACATCTCAAAAATGTTTTAATGTTTTGGTGTTTCGTGACCCTTTAATGAAGTGATTTTGAACTCTGTTGACAAATTACATGAATCATTCATATTGTCAATTTCAAATAACTGATTCAACGATTCATTTGTGTCATTACTTAAATTGTTTTCATGGTAGTTTTCAATATTTTAAATGCTTTATAAGACAATGTATAGATACAGTACAATATTGCTGTTTAATGCTGTATTTTTACTTTGGTGCATACATAAAAAATACATTTTCAACTGTTTCACAAAAAAAAGTGTTCTTTGTGAATGAAAACCACCATTTCAGAACAACGAATATCAAGAATTACTTTTTAAAGCGGTGATTTTGTATGGGTGTCTTTCTTCTTTCCCAGTCACAGTCTTAAGCTTTCGTTCTGCCTCACTGAAGACTTTCGAAAGGCAAATTTACATTAAACAAATACGCAGACACGCAGATGTACAGTTGGACACGCCTTGGTACTTCAGAGAGACCGAGAAAGAAAGAAGGCCTGTCCCTTTCTTCTTCTGCTTGGGTTTGTGAGCGAGGGAAAGGAATTTCCAGCTTCGTGTCTGTACGTGCACGTCAGCTATCAGATTATCATCTCAGGGTTCAGGTGTGCTCAGGTATGCAGCAGCCCTGCATAGGACTTGAGCAATGCCAACACCATCATGCCCACTTTTAGAGGCAGGTGCACGCAAACAAACACACAGCAGACAAGCTCGCACACATCCACCGGGCTGGCACTCCCTTTAACTGCACTGCTGGAGCAAACAGGGCACAAATCTCTTGACACACAGACATAAGCACACGCTGATGGCCACTCTTTGCTTGGTGCTGTGTCGGGCATTGCTATAGCAACGTCAGTGGCACACTAGAGCTGGCAGGATTGTGTTTGCTTGGATGCATGGGAGAATTGCTCTCGTCTGGACCCTTATGTTTTGGTCAGTGGATTAAGATCACATTTTGGATAGCGCTGCCATTTTTGGCTTTGCCTCTAAGTTTCGTCTAGGGGATGTTTGTGTGTGCGGGATAGTTTAGTCTGCAAAAGAGGTATGGGAAATCTCTTCTGAAGATCAGCAAAGTGCCTTTGTTCTGTTTCTAAAGAAAGATCTCCCTGAATGTAGGTTACAGTCACTATAAAATCAGTTTTTTAATGATATATTTTTACAATAATTGTATTTATTATAAATAATTTGTTTGTGCACATCGCTGTTGCACTCTTCCACTATTGCAAACAGCGTTGGGTAAGTTACTTCAAAAAGTAATAGATTACAAATTACTGACTACAAATGGAAAATTGTAATCTGATTACATTACTAATTACTTCATGTAAAAAGTAATCAGATTAATAATTATTCTACTTTGAAGTTTCTTTTAAAACAAATAATGTATACCTTAAAAAATGCTAAATAAAGTCTTTCAGTAATTTAATATTCACTGAAAAACATTACAATGGGTGGATCACAGCAGCTTGACATATTGCAGGGGTGCCCAATCTCGGTCCTGGAGGGCCAGTGTCCTGCATATTTTAGTTCCAACCCCAATTAAACACACCTGAATCAGCTAAGCAAGCTCTTTCTAGTTATACTAAAACTTCCAGGCAAGTGTGTTGAAGAAAGTTGGAGCTAAACTATGCAGGACAACGGCCCTCCAGGACCGAGTTTGGACAACCCTGACATATTAACTTGACATATATAAAGACTTAAAGAGTTTGCCCAAAACTTACAATTCTCTCATCATTCACTTGTTCCAAACCTGATTATCTTTTTTTTAACACAAAGGAAGACATGAAGAAAACTGGATACCTGTAATTATTGACATCCATAGTATGCAAAAGCACTGCAGTGTTTGAGTGTTCTGTGTTTGTCTGAAGTAATTAGTTTACCGAAATGTGATTATATCATATAAAGTATGAAGCTGACCGGTCAGTTCTTGTTGCATGACTCGCAGTTTTCAACTAGGGCGCTTAGAAAATGCGAGCAATTGCAATATGCACTTCGAATATTTGTGCGCAAGCCGCTCGCCTCCATTGGAAATAATGAAATTGCGTGTGCAAAAAACTCATTATGTGAGCGGCCCCATAATCAGCTACGCTTCTCTTCACATTCTAAAGATACCTTCACTCCCAATCCAGCACAAAACTTCAATTCAGTCTGTTTAGGCTGAGTTGGGCCACCGTATTTTTGGGCGCCGGTGTCGTCTTTGGTGATGAGTATTGTCGTAGAATGCGTTCTGTTCAAGTGCTTGAACAAGTTGCTGGTTGAGTTATAAAAGCAGTCGAAAGTTCTTTAGAGACTGGACATAGACTGTAATTTACAGCAATATGTTTGTTTTTACGCTCAATGAAATCAGAGTAATGTCTGTATTTCCACTTGAAGAAGCAAACACTCCTGTCAGCAGCCATTTCAGCTGCCGTTCTTCAGCATTTTAAAGTGCATGCTTATTAGCAAACATTGCAGCAGAAATCGTGATTTAAAAGAAGCATTTTTTCTTTTAAAAACTAAATTTGTGACACAATTACACAGACTTTAGTAACTGTAATCAAATAACACAAATATAAAATGCAATTTGTTACATTACTACATTCCTAAAAAATGTAATTAGAATACAGTAATGCATTACTGTGGAACGTGTTACACCCAACTCTGATTGCAAATCACATGACATCGCAACAGAAGGAAAATAATCAGGTTTTGTCCTACATTTATCCTTGTTTTACTTGAACATACATCACAATAATAAAAAATGACACATTTTATTGCATGTTTACTCTATATATTTAAAAAAAAAACATTTTTATAAAAATCTGCCCTTTCTAATGTTGTGTTGACATGAAAATGCTTCCAAAAATCACAGCCAATCAAAACAGGTTAATGATTAATTACTATTTATGTGAAGCGGTTCAATGAGATCTGAGAGTGGGCGGGGCTAGAGTGGCACAATGTGAAAAAACATCTTGCTTGTACAAATCTAAAAATCACAGCCAATCAGCACCGGCTGATGATTAATAAACATTTATGCAAAGAGGTAGATTGGACCAATGTGATTTCATGGTGGGCTGGGCTGCCACACAACGTATCACATCTACATGAACAAAAATCTTGTTGCTTGTCAAATTTGTGTAGTTACGACTATTTATTGGCGTAGATGCTTTTTATCAGACAGTGTAATGTGAATCAAATATGTTTAAGTGCTCTTTATCTCGCTCTTTTGAGTCCTTTATTGCAGCAGATTTTTAAAATAGTAATTCATACAACTTCAAGCGTACGATACGATAAAAGATCACTATGCTTTTAAGCAGACTCCTTCTGCGTTCGAGGAATGCGAGTGTGGATGGAGTGAATGAATAACTGAAATGTGTTTTCTGATAGGGGTGAGGACGAGGTCAGCGCTTCCTTATTTTCTGCCGTTATAATGTCAGACAGACTTTCCTGCATTGAAACATTCTTCAGCAAAATTGCTCTTTCTGCCACCACTATTGGCACACACATCCCAATACACACACATACACTGAGAAAATAGTCATCTTCCTGTCTGCACACTAAACGGTTAGCAAGAAACGTGTGTCTTCAGAACTGTGGAGCTCTGGCAGGTTTAATTGACCTGCTCTGGGTTCGTTCTAGGCATCATTTTACCAGGTCAGACTCGGTGTGAAACCAGTAGACTCGAAATGAAGTATGTGATCGTGAGTAATCATTACCAATCTTTTAATCATCAAGTGTGAACGCATCAGTTGATTGTTGTTGTGCCAGTCATAAAAACCCACCAAACCTGAACCATAATGACATCTTTCTGCTTGCTAAAAAGAATCTTTAACTGCATTTTGGGACTTTGCCTTTATTAAACATATATATATTGAATGTCAACGATAGACGTGAGGTTAAACAGAGCCACCCAGACCGAGAAATTTTTTTCTTTCTCTTTTTCTTTCTCTCTTTCAGTCTGTCTGAACATGTTTGCAGTAAATTGTCTCTCCCCTCCGGCAGTCACATAAAACCAATCCTTTTTAATTAAGACCAACTCCAGTGAGAAAAGTGCCAAGCTTTTTTCCCCTTTCCTATTTTTTCTCTCTCTTTTTTTCAACCACAACATCCTGCCTTTTTACTCTTTCTCTCCTCCTCCTCCTGCTGTTATTTCTTCAACACCTCCCCTCATCAAGCAGAGCATTAGTGTCTGTCTCTCACCCTTCATGTTTGTTTTGATACAGAGCAGATGGATTTAGGATTTTCTGCGACCCCCGGACCACTCAGTGCTTGTTTTTTTCTTTACATCTATTCCTTTATTCCTCCTCCTCCTCCTCCACTGCTTTTCTTTTTGTTTCAGCCAAGTCGTCAAACTGTGAGTGTAGATTTGGGGAAGGACTTTAACAACATTATAGAATAGAATATTTCACAGCTGGGAGTGGAAAAAATACCACATTTGTATTTTGTAAAAACATTATAATGATAAATAGAATCTCTCTAAAGTTTTAGTTCAAATGACTCCTTTTTTGCATGCTAATTTGCTGTCTACAATGAAATAATTTTTTAAATAAGATTATGTTATTGATTTTAGAATGGTCTTTACCTTATATCTAAACCTACATTTCAGATTATTATTTTATTTAATTTTATGTGGCTGTCTACAATAGATTTTATTTTATAAATTAATTTATTCATTTATTTATTTTGTTTTATTTTATTTATTTGTTATTTTATTTTGTTTTATTTTATTGTATTTTCTTTTCTTTTATGTATTTCTTTTTTTATTTTATTTTATTATTTTATTGTATTTTATTATTTTATTTTATTGTTTTACTGTATTTTATTTTATTTATTTATTTTATTTTTTTATATTTTATTGTATTTGTTCTGTTTTATTTTGTTTTATTTATTTCTGATTTATTTTAGTATTTTATTGTATTTTATTTTATTTTATCTTATTTTAGCACAAGTAGGCATCAAAGCATTCTGCAGATCTGCTGGGAATCCAGCAGGACAGTTGAACTTTTCGTGCCCCCTCAGGCTTGCCCTGACCTGGCTTTGGCGATCAGTTGTCCCCTTCTCCACGTGCAGTTTATAGCAGCCTTGCTTTCTTCATCCTGATTAGGGTTGGGGGCACAACAACCGGAATGATGGCTGTAAACTTCAGACTGTTTACGACTCAGGACTGGTCAGTCACCTCTGAATGAACCCACCTAAAACAGAGAGAGAGAAAAAGAGCATACGACCCCAACTTCACCCTCGCTTTTTACAGGCCCGCTTTTTTTTACAGCCCTCATCGGCCCTTTGCACTCATCCCTCACACCCTCTGTTGTTCTTCCCCCTCTCCTTTTACCACTTTATTTCAGTTTTTCACTGTTTATCAGTTTAACACCTGGTCCTTCCATTGGCGCTGTGGTCAGTGTGTTTTTAAAATGATGCCATCTCTAAACTGTCATAAACATAAGAGCTCTGAATGATCTGACAAGCTTTATTGTTTTTGTATGTGCATGTGAGCATTTTGTACATCGAATGTCTTTTTGGGTTTTAAAATGAAATATAAATTCATACAAATATGTTGTAATATAAAGCAATCTTATAAAATACAGGCAGCAAACTCACATAATAATTGGAAATGTTATTTTAAAATGTAATTTTATAATTGGAAATCCTATCCTAAGTCTTTTTGTCGTTGTAAGAGCAACAATAATAACTTGACTTCTAGTTGATCATTTAGAAAGGCAGAAGGTAGATTTTTCAGACGAATCATCTGTTGAACTGCATCCTAATCATCACAACTACTGCAGATGACCTATTGGAACCCGCATGGACCCAAAATTCTTACAGAAATCAGTCAAGTTTGATGAAGGAAAAATCATGGTTTGGGGTTACATTCAGTAAGGGGGCATGCGAGAGATCTGCAGGGTGGATGGCAACATCAACAGCCTGAGGTATCAAGACATTTGTGCTGCCCATTATATTACAAACCACAGGAGAGGGCAAATTTTTCAGCAGGATAGCACTCCTTTTACTTCAGCCTCCACATCAAAGTTCCTAAAAGCAAAGAAGAAGGTGCTCCAGGATTGGCCAGCCCAGTCACCAGACATGAACATTATTGAGCATGTCTGGGGTAAGATGAAGGAGGAGGCATTGAAGATGAATCCAAAGAATCTTGACGAACTCTGGGAGTCCTGCAAGAATGATTTCTTTGCCATTCCAGATGACTTTATTAATAAGTTATTTGAGTCATAGCAGAGATGTATGGATGCAGTCGTCCAAGCTCATGGGAGCCATACACAATATTAATTATTTTTCCACTGCACCATGACTTTATATTCTATACTGTACATTATTTCTGTTAAGTGACAACTTTTGACAAAAAAAAAGTCATTCCTTACTGTCCTAATTAAATAACTAAAAATCAAGGCATGATCATATTTTAATTTGGTAAAATAAGCGTAATCTAGAGGCCTTTGCCTTTAATATAAGCCATTTCTGATAGCAAATGATCAACTAGAAGTCAAGTTATTATTTGTTGTTCCTAAAACTTGGATAAGCGACAAGACTTTTGTCAGGTAGTGTGTGTATATATATATTATTCTCAGTTTTTAATTCTTGACAGCTAATAAACATACTAAAAAAAATTAAGTAATTAATAATTTGAACTAAAACTGTAGATATGATAGGGATAAGCATAAGCCTATAAAATAGGCACAAAAAACACTTATTAATGCCAAATCCAGGCCACCCATAATAACTAGTGGGAGCAAAAAGTGAAGTGAATGGGTTGAATTTGACATATTATGCAACTGTTCAGTAATATAGTTTACATTTTGCGAGTTAAACAATCAATCAAGATGCTGAAAAATGCAATATCCTACTGCAGTATATATTACCCTAAGCAAATTATTAAATATATGCAAATTAAGTTGGACGTACTTACACATACACAGTTTTCAAATATAAAAAATACACTAATGTGCATTATTTTGATGTCAAGCATTTCAGCGTTCAGTGTGTGTGTAAACCTGATGCACTCAGTTGCATCACATTCGCCCCAGTTCAAGTAATCAGACATTATTGACATTCGGAAAAAAAAATGCGGTTCATCTGAGGCTGCGATGCACTCACAGTGTTTTATGGATTTAGTTAGCGCTGGTGGTGTGACATGTAGCCGTTAGCAGTGGTCAACACAGACTGTGACTTTAACACACTGTGTCCTGCACTGCTGAGTTCACGCTCTGGCCCTCTGCAAACCAGCAATCAATTATCAGTCTAGCCGGAGCAAGGCCAGGACACATGAGACCTGTGTGTGTGTGTGTGT
>CAIGQZ010033059.1:14046171-14060336 GCA_903798205.1 Danio tinwini | reverse complement strand
ATATATATATATATATCGCAGAATACAAAAATTTATATAATAAATATTAATATAAAAAATATATAAAATATTCAATATCGAGTGACACAGTGGCACAGGTGGTAGTGCTGTCGCCTCACACCAAGAAAGTCGCTGGTTCGAGCCTCGGCTGGGTCAGTTGGCGTTTCTGTGTGAGTTTGCATGTTCTCCCTGCATTCGCGTGGGTTTCCACAGGGTGCTCCGGTTTCCCCCACAGTCCAAAGACATGCAGTATAGGTGAATTGGGTATGCTAAAATTGTCCGTAGTGTATGAGTGTTAATGAGAGTGTATGGATGAGTTGTGGCTGGAAGGGCATCCGCTGCGTAAAACGTATGTGTTGGAAATGTGCTGGAAAAGTTGGTGGTTCATACCGATGTGGTGACCCCGGATTAATAAAGGGACTAAGCTGAAAAGAAAATGAATGAATATTCAATATCATGCAGCCCTATTTTTTATTGTTCATATATCATGCTAGTTTGCCAGAAAGTGACATGGGAGCACATTGGTTGGAAACAATGTTCAATTTCAAATGCTTTATTACACATTATGTGCATTAAAAAGGCAGTTCACCCCAAAAATGAAAATGCACTCACTATTTACTCACCCTCTAATGTTTCCAAACATTTATGAGAAAATATTTTGAAGAAAGCTTAAAATTTGAAACAGTTGACTTCCATAGTAGGAAAAACAACTCCTATATGGAAGTGACAGGTTTCCAGCTTTCTTCAGAATATCGTCTTTTTTGTTTGAAGGTTTGAAACAAGTAGAGTGAGTAAATGTCAATATCATGCTAGTTTGCCAGAAAGTGACATGGGAACACATTGGATGGAAACAATGTTCACTTTCAAATGCTTCATGATACAATATGTGCATTAAAGAGACAGTTCACCCCAAAAATGAAAATGCACTCACTATTTACTCACCCTCTTAATGTTTCCAAAAATTTATGAGAAAATATTTTGAAGAAAGCTTAAAATTTGAAACAGTTTACTTCCATAGTAGGAAAAACAACTCCTATATGGAAGTTACAAGTTTCCAGCTTTCTTCAGAATATCTTTTTTTTTTTATAGTTTGAAGGTTCGAAACAAGTAAAGAGTGAGTAAATGACAAATTCATGTAGTGTACTGTCCCTTTAAGTTAATTCACAACTTTGGTTAAAAGCTGTAATCTGATTAGCCACTCAAAATCGCTCTTCTCTTTTATTTTTCAGTAACATCATCGCTTTCCTCGCTCTCCTCCCCGTCGTTTCCCTCCTCGAGCTCAGCTAAGGACTTGAGCTCTCCCTCCGGCCCTGTGGCCACTTTACCAGCAGTAGTGACACCTGTCACTGGACCCCCAGAGGGCCCCCTGCTGTCTGGAGGAGAGGGACACGCCATGACTAACCTAGAGTCAGAGCTGGAGACACTGAGACAGGCGCTGGACAACGGCCTGGACTCAAAAGAATCCAAGGAGAAGTTTCTACATGAGATCGTGAAGATGAGAGTAAAGCAGGAGGAGAAGCTCGGATCCGCATTACAGGCCAAACGGAGCCTCCAGCAGGTACACACCCAGAGACATGTAATATAAAAACAAAATAAAAGGGAAACGTTTTTAATAAAATCCTTTATAATCTGGTGTTATGTCAATTGTACCAATGAACAGTTTATGCAAGTTAACAGCGCATTGGAGATTCTATACTAGGTTTTTACTAGCACATATCATATATCTAGTTAACTTTATCACAACAGAAATCCACAGCACTAAATTGTTGTAGCACAAGTGCAAAGTCAAACTTTCTTTTTCACTCATATATTGTTCACATGATCAGCCACAGTAAATGAAACTGAAAAGGGTGCCACTCCTATTCAGCTGTGCAGTTGTATTCTTGAGAAATTCAGAGCAGCTTAGTGTTAATGTACTGTTAAAACATGACATCTTGTAAAAAGTGTCAATCCCCCAGTGCATAATGAAAACTTTTCTGTATAGAAATGTTTGGAAAACTATTATTTTGCTAAATGATGTGTGAATTAACTGGATTATAGTAATATATTAATGATTTACTTTTGAATTTAATCATGTTTCTTAAATAAGACTTATATATGTACATTAAAGCAAAACAATACATTTTAATATGGTTAAAAAATTTATTTTACATATTATGTTGTAACATTTCATCAGTTGATCGGTTATATTAAGAACTGCAAACATATTTTGTATTACAAGATTTCTAAAATGTTGTTTAAATATGCAAATATTGCATTCTTTTTATTAAATATAAATTTACTAATGTACTAATTTGCACACATCAGAACACTGAATGAAGTCATGTACAAATTTATTGTTTAATTTTTGTGGAAAAATTTTTTTTAAAAAACAGCAACACCAAAGGCAACACAAAGCGTGTAACGTTCGAGCTCTTCATCAGACTGACATTTGATTAAATTGTTTAATATTTGTGACAAGATTAGTCACACATGATTAAAAAATACTGCGGGCAATTATTTCTAAAATAAAATGTTGATGTATTTATTTCGAACAGAAAAATTATACACAAAACATTTCTTTAAACAAAATACATTTCAACACGGTCGAAATGGAGCGGGATGAAGCACAAGCTTATTATTTTTTCCACCCCATTACTACAAACATCATTCGTGTATTACTTGTACCCCATTTAACTTATTTCTTCTTTTACTTGTCTCTTCTTTTTACATAAGACATATAAGCTTTACATGAGCTTTTACATTTTACAGACCCAACATAGACCCAAAAAAATACATTACAGTATTGCAAACAGCCATTAATTGAATTTCATCATACCTTTCTCATTTTATTCCTTTTCAATCACCTCTATTCATCCTTATATTCCTTTAGTAATATATATTTATACAACTTTTATTAATTTATTGATTAATATCCTGACATTGTTTGAGAATCTGTTCCAGACTGTTCCATAATTTCACACCACATACAGACATGCAGTTTTCTTTTAAGTTGTTCTTGTTTTCAACCTCCTAAAATGTCGTTCTTCTCTCAGATTATATCCCCCTTGTCTTTCTTCAAAAATCTTTTGTATGCATTTTCGGAAGTAATTTATTCCTAGCTTTAAACATAAATTGTGCTGTTTTAAATTTAACCAAATCATTGAACTTAAGTATCTTCAATTTAAACAAATAAAGGATTTGTATGCTCCAAATACGCCCTATTTTCTATCAGTCTAATTACTTTTATATAATATAATCAGGCAAATGCGTTATGAACAAACCCTAGAGTACAAACCTTCAGAATACAGCTATTAATAAAACTGTGAAGTTGGATGTATGCAACTACTAAAGTGAAGATTTATGGCTCGGTGTAGTTGAAAAATAAAACATTTGTAGAAAACAGTTAGAAACTGTGCTTTTGCCTGCAGTGACTCTCCTTAATAGAGTGAATAATCACAGGTTTATTCCCCTGTCTTTCACAGGAGCTGGAGTTCCTCCGTGTTGCGAAGAAGGAGAAGCTCCGTGAGGCGACAGAGGCCAAGAGGAACCTGCGCAAGGAGATTGAGCGCTTGCGTGCAGAAAGTGAGAGGAAGATGAGAGAGGCCAACGAGTCCCGTATGCGGCTGAAGAGAGAGCTGGAGCAGGCCAGACAGCTGCGGGTCTGTGACAAGGGCTGCGAGGCCGGACGCCTGAGGGCCAAATACTCTGCGCAGGTCAGTTTAACCACATATACTGTTTCCAAGATAAGCCTTTTAAGAGCTGGCCTAGTAAACCAAAGATTGCAGGTTCAAAGACCTTTGAGCGCAGATTCTTCCCGAGTGACTGTCCGTGTGCTGGAAATGGTTTGGGATAAACAAGTGTGGGTTTATGAAGAGCAATTAGAAGTTTGCTTCGACTGATGACCTCCACCCACACACACACACACTGTCAGATGAACTCTCAGACTGGGTGTGGCTCCGCTTGTCTGATCAGATACGCTTCATTTCTCAGAAGGAAACCGACTCACTTCCTGTCAGGGATGTGTGTTTCAGACTAAACAAGAGCGAGACGGCACTGAGATGTTTGGCTGCCAGTGTTTGTGTGTTTGTATGTCTGTGTTTGGCTGCAGACATGCTGCATTTTAAGAAGCTAGCTAGGTTCTGTTATTAGTGGAACGTAGCTATATCAATGCGATTTCAAAATGAATCAAGGATGTTTAGCTGATTCTGTTCCTCTCTCTGCTCCCCACACTTTCCTGCCTCAACTATATTAAAGTTAAACAATAAGAAACAATTGAATTTTTTTTTTCCCTGAATAAAAAACTGATTTCCCTAAATCCCCTCTCTAAAAACATCTGACTCTAATATGCCACAAAAATTAAACCAAAAAAAGAACTACTTTATTCAACGTTCTAACGTCTGAAAATTTGTGCACATTTAGTTAAAAATAATGTTATATTTGCATATTTAAACAACATTTTAGAATTATTGTAATACAAAATATGCTTGCAGTCCTTAATGTAACCAATCAACTGTGTAAATGTTACAAAATAGTATGTATAATCTAATATGTAAAATATTTTTTAACCGTATTAACATGTATTGTTTTACTTTAATATACATTAAAGTTGAAAAAAAAAACTGAACTGCAATTAAAGTTAAAATGATTGCATTACAGCAATATATCTTTGCACAGTATGTAAAAGCACACACAAAAAAAGACAAAGTAGTTAAAAGTAAAAATTAATAACTTAAAAAACTCATAAAATTGACAAAAATCCACTGAAAAAAAAGAGAAATAAACTATTTTCACTCAGACATTGCAGATGTAGTTAACCACCATTATGTTGTACCATAAAATGCACAAGACGTGTTACTCATACAGTTTTGAATGGGGAAAAGTGTAGCGGTCAATACACCTGGAGCCAATCAGCGATCGCTATAGACTGACGATTCTCCGGGGGAGGGGCTCGGACCAGACATACATTTTCTGCAGGTTTTCTGTGATTTAAGCGTTTACGTCTGATTGACATGGGGCTTCAGTGTCAACGCTTGACAGAGGGCTTGTCTGAAGTTAGGCTGACGCGATTGTCATTGCAGCGTCAGCCAATGAAATTAGTGCGCAATCAACTACTGTCTGAGTTGGTGTATTTGCATAAAGCGATCTGATCTGCAGACAAATCTACAATACAGTTCGGCAACGCCTGACGCTACCTATTCAAAGTGAATGGGAAGCATTGACGCTGACGCCCAAGTGAATGGGGCATTAGAACTGAAACTAAAGCAACAGTTGTTTAATTTTTTTAGGGATTCCTAATATAAAATTTAATCAAAAGCTTGGCAAGCAATTTTGAAGAATTTAATGTTTCCCCATTCAGACAGAATGCCAGAGCATACTGCCCGAGAGGCAGTTTCAAAGATGGCCACAGAGTGAAACAACTTGCCTTAAAGGGACTTTGTTTGTACCAACTGAGAACCATAGTAATTTTTTTCCTATTATGAAAGTCAAAGTGTAATGTCTAGTCTTCAACATTCTTTAAAATATGTAAAGTAAATATCTGAGTAAACAATGACAGATTTTTCACATTTAGCTGACAAAAAGTGCATTTTGTCACACTGCACAATTTACTGGCCATTTTATTTATCTTTATGTGTTGTACTTTCAGATTGAAGACCTGCAAGTAAAGTTGCAGCACGCCGAAGCAGACCGAGAGCAGCTGAGAGCCGATCTGATTCAGGAGCGGGAGGCGCGGGAGCACCTAGAGAGAGTGGTCAAGGAGCTACAGGAACAGCTGTGGCCCAAAAGCCCCAGCAAGAATGGCACAGACGTGGCGCACCCACCTGCCAAAGACTCCAACAACTGATCCTCTCTCTGTCTCTTGACTCCGCCCCAATCCACAGCAACTCCGCCCTGATTGACAGCACCAACCACCCAATCATGACAAACTAGCATGTGGGTGAGCCCCGCCCACCCGCCTCTCAGCCAGCGCAAAAGCAGAGCATTTTTTGAGGGAAGTTAGACAACGAGAGCACTGAAATGCACCTCGCCAGATGTTTGAAAATAAAAATGCAAAAATCCATCAGAAAGAAAGAAGACAATAGCACAAAAGCTAACTGTGCCTGAAACTGAATACATTTTCAAATGAAGACTTTTCTATAAACTAAATTGGTGACGACAAATTTTACGTCAGTTTTTAAGGAGATCTTAGCATGCTGACCGCCCAACATCTTTTTGAAGAGACAAGGACTCACCATCATCATCGTCTTCATCCATTTTGAGGAAAAATCACTTCAAAATAAGCTATTTAAGAGACTTAGTGTGTATGAGATAAAAAAAAACTTATAAAAGCCTCAAATTTACCCCTCTTTTATATGTATGTACATGTCACGCTGGTTAAAAGAAGCCATGGAGACAAATGGTTACACACTTGCATCTTTAACTTTGTTAAAGATGGTCAGGAGAGCGTTGGAGGAGAGCTAGAGGTGGCTAGAGGAGTTCAGCCCTACTGAAAGGGAGCGAGACTTGAGTTCAAGTAAGTGTTATGATCAAGCCATGAGCACTTTCTTTTAATGGCAAACAAGCTGGCGTGTGATTGGGGCTCAGAACCAATTGGCGAGGAGTTTTGTAGCTCCTGCTCTCATTGAGGGTTTGGGTTTTCTTCTCGACGTCACACGCAAGGGCTGAGGTGTTGACGATAGTCGGCCATTTTGAGGAATAAACTAAAAGCATAAAAAACTGCTTCTAGGGCAGGAGGTGTCATGTGATCAAGAACCACAAATTGTTCTTTTTAAGTAAATTATAATGTAAATATGAAAATGTTTCTTTTGCTTTGTTTTGTTTTTTACTTTACAAAATAATGAATCGCACTTTGTCATTATTACAAAATACTGTCTAAATGCATTACGCTCCCACACTCTCCCTCACATTTATCTCAGAGCGTTTTTTTAGTATTCCTAAGTATAAAATTGAAATAAACCTTTTGTTAATTATATGCAGTTCTAATAAATGCAATGTAATCATGTGTTTAAGACGAACTATTGTAAATAAAACGCAAGATTTAAAAAAAAAAGTTTTACATGCTTGCTTGCTGAACGGAGCGCAAAGCCGTTTCCTCAATCTGACATTATTAATGAATTCATTTATCATAGCTATCGATATATGATTATAATTGTTGCGAAAGTGTTATTGTTACTGTCCTACAGGCTTCGAACGGTTTCGAATCAAATTTAAAACCGTCTGCGATGAATAGGACACACGAATCGGTAAAAGCAGTGTTTCTCAACCACGTTCCTGGAGGACCACCAACACTGCATGTTTTGGATGTCTCCTTTGTTCATCACAGCTCTTTCAGTCTTTCCTGATAAGCTGATCTGAATCAGACGTGTTTGTTTGAGAAGACACGGAAAATGTGTAGAGCTGGTGGTCTTCCAAGAACGTGGTTGACAAACACTTGGTAAAAGGGAGTCTAAATGTTAATGCAGGTGCTCCTCTCAGCTGTGAACAAGATGATGAGGATGAACGAATGAATGAAAGACGGTCACACACTTAGCTGGGAGAGATTTTGTTGAAAATACATATATTTTTAAGTGATTTATATACATTGGGTACAATGCAATCAGAATGTATGTTACATTTTGGCTCTTTTTGTTGTTGTTGGATGTTTTTTCAAGATTGTGTGAATATTTTATTGCGTATGTTCCTCCTTTCAATAGCAAGCTTATGTAATTTCTTTCATATGCATGGAATTTTAAAGAAAAGTTAAAGTCTGCCATTCATATATTCATTATTGGGCATTAAAACTGTATATGTCATTTTTTTTTATTGTGTTATGCAATATAAAGCGTTGTTTTTAACTACAAAGGAAAAACAGAACCCACTTAACAAAAATTCCAGCTCTTGAACGCAACATTAATGGCATTACTCTTGGGCTAAAAACAAACCTTATGTGCATATGCAATGCTGGAGACCCGCAAGTGCCTGTTTTAGGTCCATTGGGGTTTCTAGAAGTGGAACAATTATTGAGCCTGTTCCTACGCTGACCGACCGGTCAGATGAAGAGAACAAGACGTCCCATTTGCACTGTCATTTGGGGAGCTTTAGTGCTTTTTGCACTTTTAGGCTCACCCCATTTTGCCACAACTTGACTATCACTGCTTAGGAGCAAGCCGCAGCTTATTTGATAGGTTTTAATGCCAGTTTGTCAGTATTCCTTTGATATATTTTTCCTTTGAAAGTTTATGACTAGTTAAATAAAAAGAAAAATGCATAGCAGAATTTAATGCACCAATTGCCACTGGTAAAGAAGAATTTAAAATCTTATACTAAGATAGCTTTTTAAATGTATGTTGGAATAAATAAACTCTTTTCTTTCTCTGTTTTTAAGAATTAAAAAAGTATATTTAAGAGGTTACTTTTTGCTATAGATATAAAAAGAGCCTTTGAATCGATACATTGCAGGCTACGGCGAAGATGGGGTCTAGATAAAGCTCAGTGTCTTAACAGTAGCGAGAGGCTGTGCATTTTTACAGACCAAAAAAATCATTCATAAAAGAAATAAACTTTCAGATGAGGTTGTTTTGTAGTTGTTTTTACAAGCAAATTGATATGTGCAGTTCACTTTGTTCATGGTTTTCTATAAAAAAAGGGAGAAATTGATCACAGAGGCTCCTTTGCTCCCAATGTAATACTAAAAATGTGGATTTTTTTTCTAAAAGAGCCATTTTTTGCTAACAAAAAAAAAGCTAAAACACAGCAATAACAACATCACTGATGAATGAGGATCAGGATTAGCCAGTTTAACGATGAAAGTACAAATTCACCAATGTATATAGCTGTTTTTTTGTTCATTTTACAAGAATTGTATCATAAATGTATATTGTGTTTCTTTTTTTTTCAGAATGAGAAAACTTACATCATAGTTGTTATCTTTTACATTATGTTTTATGTTTAAAGCAAAAAGAAAATGTTTTATTTCAAAGGTTGTATTCCCAGCGCAAGCATATTCAGTCCTTTTTTCTGCAATGTTCAGTAGAAACGTTTCATTTTTCAGGTTTTCAATGTTTTAAGTTCAACTAAATATCAAAGACATCAGTTCTGGTTGAATCAGACGTTCAGATTCTTGTTTTAATCTGTTCTTTATTCTCCCATGCCGATATATCTTAGCCCTTCACTGCTGCTATAACAATATACTATAAACTTTGCAACTCTTGAAATTATTTTTATGTAAGAGATTAATGTATGCTTTCTTCTTCTACTGATGCCGCTTATACAACTTGGATCTGGCCAATTTCTCCCCCTTAGACCTCCCTTCTCCCCACACATGGACTATAATGTAAGATAGAGAGCTCTATGAGATTAGAGTTGAAAGTAGTTCGGCTTATATACTGCAGTGTCAGGATGTACAGTGTATAGACCCATAATCCAAAATAAAGTTTTGTCCAGAAATCTTTTGTTGTGTTTGTTATTGCTAGCCTCTGTGGAACTGCATTTCTTTACATCTTTGAAATAGCTACTACACTATACTTAGAAGTGTCTCTAGACACACTTTCATTTTTTAATATTATTATTCAGTTCTGAATAAACATTCTTTCTGCTCGCAATGTTTTGATCCTGCAAAGAAAATCTGTTCAGCTTGTAGAAAAAAAATGGATGTCTTGGAATGAGATCAAAGTAGTGCTTTTGTCATTGAAGGTAATATGGCAAATCACACGAGGCAATCAGATCAGGGAAGCATGCTAATTAATAATTCAGAAGGCACAGGTACAAGTGCATAGAGGAAAATTCATTTTATCAACACGAAACATTTTGATGTCATATACAGCATTGGGTGTAATTAGTTACAAAATAACAAGTTATGGTGCTCAAATCTGCTGAAAAAGTAAAGTAAGATTTTTTTTTTACAGTACTTATAATGTATACTGGGCATAAATTACATAAACAGTTGTAAGTCAATTCAAAGAAGCAGAGTAATATGTATTTATCAGAATAATAAAATTTTCCATCTAAAGAACACGTCATTTATCAACTGCATATTTTAATAAAAAAACTATTTAGAAATTAGTTTACGACAATATAAAAGTATTTAAATTTAGAGAAGCAGAGTAGTTGTACATATTTATATTTTTGTAATGTGGATATTTTGCATATTAACATAATTATAAATGATTGAAAATGAACAATTTAACTAAAGGATTTTTAATTTGTCCAACAACTGAACATGAATAATAAACAATGAAATTTAAACTCATGCTTGTGTGTGTGTGTGTGTGTGTGTGTGTGTGTGTGTGTGCGTGTGTTATTAAAAAATTTAGTTTTAAAATTTTAAACATAAACGTAATAATATATTATAATAACCACAACCTGTTAGTCTCACAGTTTCTATTGTTTATGCATTGACATTTATGTGGATTAGCATTTAGTCAAGTAAATAAATTATTTATTGACTAACCAAGTTAATTTTCAGACAAAGTAATTAGAAAAGCAATTTAAATACAGTTGAAATTGTATAATAATTTTTTTAATAACTTACCCACCCATTTGACGTATAGAATTAACTGTAATTCAACTTTTTTTTAAAAAATACGGTACACAGTACTGTGCAAAAGTCCTGAGCCACCAGTCATTTCTATATCATTTACTGTCAGTAAGAAATATCCTTTTACATTTCCAAACATAATTTTTTCCAATAATTGTTATAATGCATTACTTTTGAATGCACAGGAGTCTGACATCAATTAATGTATATTATTAACTAGATTATATCAAAAGGAATCCTTTGCATTTGAAATACTAATATTTTATTAACTAATATTTTAAACTATACATAGACTCTTTGATAACAACTGAATTTATTGGTTTGTCGAAAATGCCTCTTCTCGTCAAATTCAGTTTAGACCTAAGCAATTTTCAAAGCAACACCCCAAAGTGTAAAGGGAAAAAAGTGATTAAACTGATTGATTTGCATTAGTTGATATTAATGTCGGTCAGTAATTTAACATTTTTATCGTAAAATAATAATTCACCATCTGACCCTGTGAACCGTAAACACCACCTACTTTCCTTTGATTGGTCATCGCAATCTTTCTGACATCCTAACAAACAGTACAACAGTACATGAATACAAGAACGAACCCTTATTGACTCCCATATCTTTCACTAGAAATGAGAACAATTGGCCTAAGCTATTTTGAAAAATAAAAGCGTTAGCATATTTAAAATGATTCACAAAACAATTTGTTGTGAAATGTGAAGTACACAAGAAAACATGATTGAACAATGAATTATACATGTATTAAACATAACAGTTGAAAGTGAAATTAATATTATATTGTTAGGCCATTAATAAAGAATAACATTTTATATTAAAACAACTAGGCTAAAGCAAAAACAATGCATTAGTGAAATTAATTCATTTAAAGTTGGGTGAATTTTTAAAGCTGTCTTAAGTTCGTCCCTAGTCTTGTTTTGTTTCCTCAAGAACTGGATGGATGTTTCTTGTTGCAATGAGAAATTGTGCTGTTTTGAACGTGTCATTGAACAGTCATGGTATTATTGAATCAGTGGACCTCGAGGGATGAGCAGCAGTCAATTCCTGTTGACCCTGTGTGTGACTGAATGTCTGACCTGACACACTCCATTCTGATGAAGACTGAGTGATAGGATGGAAAATATACAAACCTGAAACATTATCAGTCCTTGTTCTGTCTGTCTAGATGCCACTTTGTCAAAAGATGAAGATAATTGATGAGCAGAAACTAACACAACCAAATATGCAAGCAGTTATTTCAGAATATTCATTTGACTTAAAGGTCCCCCTTGTTGTCTATTTTGATAGTGCTGAAAGATGTCCCACTGTCACTGGTTTCTGACATGTTTAGTTTGATTAAACTGAACTCTGGTGCAATTACTATACTTTTTTTTTGGTTCATTTTGAATAATGCACATTTTTCAGACCACTTGGAATTGGGAATTCTTCCTATTACAATTGGTAAATAACGTCTTGAGCGGTGTAAGAAGTCAGACATTTAACTTGTGAACTAGGGGCAGATCGAAGAACCCTGACTTCAGCGAGAAACCATTTGACATCACTTTACAGATGGTCGCTAGTTCTGCTTTAGTAAGATTAGCATGGAGCAACTTTATGTGAAACATAAACAAACTTATTTATTCAAGTTCAATTTATTCACATATGTTAGCAGCACAAAATAACCAGGAACCCTACTAATAAACTGAGAACCCTATTAATTCTGAGATGATATATAGCTTTATAGTGTAATATTTCATGTTTTCTGTCAGCTGTATTCAAGCTAGTCCTGATCTTAGTTACTTGCTACGTTTTATGCATTCACAATGGTATGAACCGCGAAAGGGGTGGTCAAATGTATATTTATCTATTATTTTAGTATTAATATTATTATTTAAGATATACATCAGAGCAAACTATTTCTCACTATTTAAAGGGCTGACCCCCATACCTGTTTTAATATCTTTCAGGGAGGATCAAGCATTAATTTGGGCCGGTCAATCCCCTCCAAACCCCATGTAGTTCTCACCCTGGTCTGGACTATTTTTGTATTTGCGTGTTGTGAGAATTTTTCAGCATGTGTGTTATCAAATTAATATTTTCTGCTTTCTGTTTTCTCAATTTGTTATTGTTTTTCAACTTTTCTTAACTTGCAGCTATCTCAGCCACCATACAGACTCCTCAAGCATACCATTTTTTGTTACAATAGTATTGCTCATTACAGTTCAGTACAGGTGTCAGAAAAGTGGTTCTGCAGCAGCAGATTTCTATTTGACATTATAGATGATGAAGAAATTCCCACTCAGCTCACAAAATTGTTTAAGATATTTGGTACAATCCTTAAACTGTATGTTATGTATGTTTTTACCAAGCTCAAACATGAAAATGGCAGCGTGGACCATGATTAAAGGTGTTTAAACGTAAATGGACTTCATGCAAAACAAAATGTAAGTGTGAAATCTGTAATGTTATCAGCTACATTTACAGAATAAAACAAATACTTACTCAATCTGAGTCAATTCAATAAATCCAGAAAAGCTGAGAAATGTTCAGTAGCATTTTTATCATAACTGTATATTTCTAGTCAAGTCATGTCATGTTTTTTAATAGAAAATATGCATTCACCTTGTCTCTAGCACATTTCAATTAAGAGGCTTTTCATCCCAGATGGAAAGCGATCACATAGAGAAGATAAGTAAACAGTTTCCCACAGTTAGTGATTCCCCAGCACTCATTTCTTTTTTCCTGTTGCATCCCACAGTATGAGGGCGCGGCTCCTCTGGGCTTCGGTTAGCAGCCATTAAACTCCCACTGTGGCTGTGAGTGTATGAACGTGTTAGTCTGAAGAACCTTCCTGTAGTTGGGTTACAGATCCTGCCATACTGTGGGCTTAGAGCTTTTACAGGATAAAGATAGAAAAAAACGAGGACTCTAAAAGCATCGCCGGTTTTAAATGAAACCGAGAATGAGAGATGTGTAAAAGTTGAGATAGATTTCACCACACACAAACAAACAGCGGTCATGATGGTTTCTGAAGTCAAGCGATAGTTGTATGTAAAAAAGCTACTGCAAAAAGTGTTTCTCAGGATTAAAACGCGGAGTAAAAATATCTGGTCATTAACAGTTCACATAGTTCAGTTTTGAACAACACAATACCAATGTTTTAACCCTCTGAGGTTTGAGGGGATTTTGGGGACCCTAAAATGTTTTGACTCCCTGACATTTGTGCTAATTTCAGTTACTTATTACATAGTACTGGCCAACATGTATTTTTTTATATTCAGCACAAACTGTGCTACAAAAATAAGAGAAATATTGATGTACATGCTTGCGTTTTTTAGAGAATAAAAATATAATGCGTCATTAGTAAGTTTTGGAGAATAAAATGTAGCTGAAATAAGGTCCAAAAAACACACTGAATGGGACTAAATAAGACTTTAGTAACCAGTTTTGTAGGCTAGAATATTTACTTCACAATTATGTGAATTTTTTTTTCTGACGCCAGTTTACATGTCGCGCGCATTTCACATGGACGATTGTAATAACAAAGTAGCTCGTGGGCATGGTCTCATTAAAAATAATGAGCTCAGACTAAAAAACTAGACAGTGTTGGTTTCATACAGATTACTTTATTAAACAATATTTGTTTTCAACATGCACTATATATATATATATATATATA
>CAIGQZ010033059.1:14021119-14036783 GCA_903798205.1 Danio tinwini | reverse complement strand
TACTCATAATGCAAACCCACTCACCAACACACACACCTGTAATGCATGCACAGCCACACCCACACATACCTAGACAAACACTACGCATAGCCTACTTCACACAGCCTTCTCCAGCTCTCACTTATCAATTTAATGTGATAACTGCAAATTGATTGTCACAGTTTATGTTAAAAATAGATGTTTACATTTTCTGAAGATAATGTGGGTGGCGTTTTGCTGCACAGGATTCATTGTAAGCAGTAGGTAAATGGTTGTTACTGGTCTTTCATCAGATATGAAGTATTACATAAATAATAAAATAAAATCATAAAATTTTATTCAGTCTGAATAAATTATTTTCTTTGACAAGTATTGGCTGTCATTGTGTAGAGAGAGAGAAAAAAAAAAGAGTATGTCCAAATATATCTTCATTTGTCTCAGACGGTTTGACCCTTGAATTATTCCATTTACATAACAACAAATAACCTATGATATCATAGTCTACTTATATTTTTTTTACATATTTTTCATAACCTTATATATTCAAAAAGTATATGTATATATTTTTTATTTTAATCCACAATATTTAATGAGACATAATAGTTCTTTGTTAATTATGCTAATTTAAGAAATACTCATGCTATGGCGGTTCCATTGAACCAAATCTTTTTCTATTGAATCAATTCCCAAAGGGCACTTAAAAGATTCATTCACAAACTAGAGAGTATGTACGGATCTTATAGTTTCTTTTTATTCGTTTTTTTTATGTCGGAAAGAGTCTGCAGTTAACAGAAGTCGTCATGACTGTAGATCAAAAAGAGTCAATACGAAGTGAATAATTAGGATCAGAGCTCGAGTGGAGATTTGGATTCCAGTGAAAAGAATTTGACTAATGGCGCAAAAAGTAAGAAGCTAATGCATAGTTTTAGCATTGTTTATGAAAGACATTGTAGATATACTAATCTATTGTGAATATACACTATTGCAACAAATTCTGTATCAACACCTATGGATGATACAATTCATCTGGTCATGGTGTGTTTCCTCTGCAAACATTAATTCAACTGAACTAGCTTAATCCAATTACAGCTGTTTAGACTTTCATTATTACCATTTAAATGATTTGGAATTAATTATTCATCATAAGAAGTAAAAAAAAAACGTAGATGAACTGATTCTCAAACCTTGAGTTTTGAGGATTTGACTAATGGTGCCGACAAGTATATAATGCAAGTTTGTTTTGCCGTTTAGAAAACAAAAATCTTGTTTAGGATTTACTCTTTAAAATACTAAAATGGTTACAAAAAAAATTACATTGTGTAATTAAACCACAAATCAAACAATGTTTTGCTAACCAGAAAAAGTTGTTTGTAGTAAGACTATGGTAATTAATGCACCAAAAAATCTACTACACTACACTCACTTCCCTCCGTTATCAAGGGTCACCAAAGCAGAATGAACCTCTAATTACTCTGGCAATTATGCCCTTCCAGCCACAATACCCACACATTCTCCCATTCACACACTACAACCAATTTAGCTTATCTAATTCACATATTCCGCATGTCTTTGAACTATGGGGGAAACTGGAATACCTGGAGGAAACCCATGCAAACATGTAGAGAACATGCAAACTCCACACAGAAAGCCGGGACTCGAATCAGCAACCTTCTTGCTTTGAGGTGACAGTGCTGAACACATGGTTACTACATTTTATTATAATAAAGCTATGGTTTATTTTCATAAGGGATTTGAAACTGTAAAAATAACTTTCATACCAACAGATAGTAACATATCTTTTAAAGGGATAGTTTTCTAAAAAATGTAATTCTATTATTGATTACTCTAATGTCATTTCAACCTTCGATCATTATCGGAACATACATTTATTATAGATTTTTTGAAGATGTTTTGGATGAAATACAAGAGCTCCTCGATTCACCATAGACAGCAATGGTCCCAGCTTGTTCATTGTTCAGAAAGGTACCAAAAACATGGTCAATACAGTTCAGGTGTCTTCAGTGGTTCAATTGAAATATTATGAAGCTACGACAGTGCAATAACTAGTTAGTATAATTATAGTTAGTATTGTTAGTATAGGGCACGCATTTATGAGAGCTGAGCGCTGATGTAATGTAACGTGTATTTATATAGCGCATTTATTGTGGATGCCCATACACCCAAAATGCTTCACAATCATGAGGGGGGTCTCTCCACCACCACCACCAGTGTGCAGCATCCACTTTGATGATGCGACGGCAGCCAAAGGACAACGGCCCCAGTGCGCTCACCACACACCTGATATAGGGGAAATGAAGAGACAGTGATAGAGCCAATTCAGGAAATGGGAATGATTGGGAGGCCATGATCAGTAAGGACTGATGGAGGGAATTTGGCCAGGACATCAGGGTTACACCCCTACTCTTTACGAGAAGTGACATGGGATTTTTAATGTCTACAAAGAACCTCGGTTTAACATCTCATCCGAAAGACAGGGCTCACTGACAGTATAGTGTCCCCTACACTATACTGGGGCATTAGGATTAGCCCTCTGCTGGCCTCACTAACACCACGTCCAACAGCAACCCAACAGTCTTGGGCTGCAGGTTGGTATGGCTGTGGCAGTATACCCCAGATGCCTGTGTGCTAATCCCTCTATTTGAAACAAAGCACAGTGGATCTGAGGTAATACATCAGTAGTGCAACCGAGTGAGTCAGGACCATTGCGGTATATAGAAGATGAGGGAGCTCTCAGATTTCATCTGAAATAATATCTTAACTTGTATTTCGAAGATAAAAGATGGTAACTGGAATGCATTGAGGGTGAGAATTAGTAACAACCGAACTGTAATTTTTAGGTGAACTAAACCTTTAACTGTATAATCGTTAGAGCAGTGGGATGAAATTCTCTAGATTCACATTAATTTATAATTAATTAAAACTTTAGAACATCATCAGTATAGTTATAATCATCAGTATAGTTATGAAGTTATCAATATAGTTAAGTTGTTTTTAGACTAAATCTGTGCTTAAGGAGCAAGCTGTCTACTGTCAAAGTTGATATGTAGTTGACAATATACGGTATAAGAATTCATTATATATATATATGTTTCTTTATTTAACCAGATAAAAAGCCATTTAGATCAAGATCTCATTTACAAGGGTGACCTAGCCAAGAGGTCAGCAACACATGACGTATTATTAATAATAAACAGAAAATTAAGATAATATAAAAATACAGTTTAGTTGTGCAGCTATACCACATTCATTCATTCATTCATTTTCTTTTCGCCTTAGTCCCTTTATCAATCTGGGGTCGCCACAGCGGAATGAACCACCAACTTATCCAGTAATTGGGATGAGCTCAGACATTTTTTGTTCAGACTGAAGAGTATTCCAGAATGAGGGAGCAGCATGACTAAAGGCCTCCCTATTTCAGTTCAAACCCGGGCAACAGTCAAATGATAAGATTCACTTGAACGTAGGGCATACTGACTTTTTGACTTATGAAGAAGGGAACTCAGGTATGAAGGCACCAGTCCCAGAAGAGCCTTGTAGACCAGAGTTATCCAGTGGGTGTACCTTCTTACATTCAGAGAAGGCCACTCAGGTTTGGTATACAGTTCACAATGGTGAGTTAGTTAGACAGCCTGTAACAAACCTCAGAGCGCTGTGATAAAGTTTAAAGGCTGAAGAAATTTGGTTGAAGCATTCATATATAAAACATCCCCATAGTCAAGCAATGGTACAAATGTTGCAGACACCAAATGTTTACAAGCTTTAAGAGAAAAGCAGGATGCATTTGGATGGTAAAACCCAAGCTTAACTCTCAATTTTCAAACCAAATTTGCTCCATGTTCTTTGAAGGAAAGATCCTGATCAAAGTAGAAAGCCTAAATATTTATAGCTGGACACTAAATTTTTTTTGTTCACCTTGGGCAGTGGTAATTAATGGTTGGTTCTGCACAGGAGTGGGACAATTTGTGAAAATCATTCATTTAGATTTATCTATGTTTAAAATCAATGTAAGATCCTTAAGACAAGACTGAACGATATTAAAAGCAAAGGAGAGCAACAATAAATTACTGTATCATCAGCGTACAGATGATAAAAGGCATTTGGAAGGTTGTCGCACAAGTTATTAATGTAGATAGAGAATAATATAGGCCCTAATACCGATCCCTGCGGCACTCCTTTGGGCACCCCAATAATGTAAATAACGCAAATGTATTTTAGCAATGCAGTCATGATGTAAACTGAAATAAATAAAAGGATAGTTATACTATATACTTCTATAATGCAAATATGTGACATTTCTCTACATGTCTTACCGTATCCTGCATACATTGCCAGAGAGATCTGCAGCTGTGGAAGCCACAAACAGATAAGGTCAGTTGGTTGCTCAGCTGTCAATCATTAGGCAGGTATGCAGTCTTTGCTGTTCATTATTCCACACAATATTGTCTTGTTTATTTTGCTGTCTCCGTATACAGAATGCCACATACTGTATGTGGTAGGCTAACCCTGTGAATAACAGTAACAGTCCTGCCAGGCAACCAGGTCAGCATGTGTGCGTACGGTATATTTGAAGACAGGAAGTGTGGTTTCTAATGGATAATGGACTGACAGGACGCATCATTAGCCACAGTACTACAGTGTCTGACAGGAGTTACACACACGTTGTATACCCATTAGTTCTGACTGTCACGTCTGTCTCGCTGTCTGCCTGTCTTCCTCTCTTTCTCTCAGGTTGTCTCCCTTTTCCGTACACTTTCCGACAACTCTTGAGGTTTCGCTGTCTGTCTGTCTGTGTCTCGCACACACACACAGCTGCTGTTGTTCTCCTGGCTGGATGAGTGTCAGTAATCATTACCGGTGTCAGTCTGTGCCCTCAACTGCTCCCACAGAAACCATAGAAACCAGCTCTGTTCCTCATTACTGTCAGAGAGCCAGGAACACACGCAGTCATGATATACTGACAGGATCTCTCAAATAATATTTGCATTCAGAAAAGGGCTTTGCCGTTAAGTTTACCATCTACAATGATTATTAGAATAATCATGCCTTCGCATATGTGCTGCCTTTGATTTTTTTAGCTGAATACATTTTTAATGCAACTTCCCTGGAGGTACAAAAAATCTGAATCTTTTACAAAAAAAGCATGCTTGTTGAAGGGGGTTTTTACAGAACACCATTTTCAACTAAAACAGGAAACTTTTTTGCGATATTGGTACTTCAGGGCTTGAAAACACAAACTTTGTAAAACAAATTTTAAAATGCAAGCTATTGCAAACAATATTGTTTTCAGTGTTATCACTACAGAGTAGTGAATTTATGAAAATGGTCATGCACATTCTATAGGCATTGGTGAGTAATGCCAAAATTGTCAACCAAATCCAAACACTAGAGCTGCACGATTAATCGAAAAAAGACCACAATCTCGATTTGACCCTTCACCATACCTGTCAACCCTACTGTTTTTCCCAGGATTCTCCCATATTTTACAGTTCTATCCCGCTATCATCCCATAAAGGTATTTTCCTGTATTTCTCCCGTATTTTCTTTCTCTGAAGGGTGGCAATAAACATTAAAGAGCAGAGTCTCCCTATATGCAACCCATACTGCCAAACCACCAGGGGCCGACTTTTGCTCTTAAATGAGAGTCTGTTCTGTGCTTTCGCTTTGTTTAGGCATGAAAACACTTTTAAATAAATATAAAAACGGTGGGATTCCCTTTCCTTTTATTACAGGTGCCGTCTCCCCTTCATATGCAATCCTCAAAACAGCCATATAGGGGTGCATGACTGTCAGGTGACGCGCTCCATAGTGATAAATAGAGGCTGTTTCCCAAACAGATTCTGTATACGCGTTTTGAAACAGAGCGAAAGTCTGGGTTTTGAGTGTGTGTTTGAACAGACATATACACATAATTAATAATAATAATAATAATATCTAAAGATGTCGATCTTGGTGTTTTTTTTTTTCAAACACAACTAATTTCGTCCTAAATGAGCATAAGAAGTCAATCGAATGCTTTCTTTATAATGTTAGATTTTGCATTTTTAAAGTGACAAAAAGTAAGAGACAAAAAAATATCTAAATAAATAAGAGATTCATTCGTTGCTCTTTAATCAGAATGTGTAAGTTATACAGTGAAGAAACGGCTAATGAGATTTTATAGCTTCATTTTATTTCATTATAATAGCTATTCATTTTAATAAGCTGAACTGTTTGCTAATGTATTTGCTGCTAATGTATACTATTTATTTTTCTTTTGCAAATAATAAGAATAAAACATATTACTGACCATTTAACTGTTTATTTACAAAGAAACAGCTCCAAATCAACATATTTAGTAATTTGGGGATTTTTTTGGGTGGTGGGGCGTTGGGGGAAACCCTTATTATGGTGGGCATATCCCTTGTTTTGACATCCCAATGTTGACAGCTATGCCCTCCACACAATCTTAATCCAGCATTTCTATGATTCAGTCAATTATATTTTCTAGTTCGAAAGAAGTATAAAGGTGGTTGCACAAGTCTTCACATTGTTTTACATGCATTGCTCAGCAACATGGACACCTCCAAATGGCGTTGAAAGAGTCACCTACTGTATTTATAAAGTATAATTCACCCAAAAATGTAATTTCTGTCTTAATGTGATGATGTATTCGCCGCTGCGAATGACACGTAAGTTTTTTACTACTGAGAGGACGCGTGCGTGCCCGCAAATGATGTGTGAACAGAACCAGCATAGGCTGTGAAAAACAGGTAATTAAGTTGTGAATATTGTTCAGTTTGTTGCACAGAGCGATCATTTGAGAGCCGTGCGGGAAGTATGATTTGCATGTATGTTTTTTTCCTCAAAGTGACAGCAGACATGACATGAGCGCACTGCAGTGAAAGTAAAACCAAAACCGGGCACATCATTTAAACGATCATTGCATTTTGGAGTTATGTTACGGCAAAGTGTTGTGCATGAGAGTAAATGTTTACTGAGTCAGTATAACTACTCTATTTAACATTGAATATAATGCAAGAGGGACTCTGATAATGACAAGTCTAAAGAAAGTCTGATTTTACTAGTGAAAAATGATCAATAATGCTGTTAATTACGGATTGCAAGCATACGTCTCAAACACAATAATTAAACTTTAGAATTATGAATAGTTGTATTTTGATGTCATAACTTGACCAGGATTAAAGTCTGTTCGAGTCCACACCATTCCAAGTCTATACAAAATGTAGCATTTTAACCAACAGTAGACACAGGCCTAATATTATTATTGTTGTTATACCATATGTTTAAGAAATAACAATAATAATAGACTACTCATATTAACCCTTATTTTACATCTAGAGAATCATGAAAAAATCGTGATCTTGATTTTAAGCAAAAAAAAATCATGATTCTCATTTTAACCAGAATCTTGCAGCCCTACAACACACTATATGGCAGTCTACAAAACTATATTTGTGCTTCTCAAGGTACTTGACATTGCAGTGAATTTCATTGACATAGCAGCTACAGGCCTGGCATACAATATTTTAGTTGTTTTCATTGACTGTTGTGAACAGGGATTCTTTTGATAATGTAGCTATCCTTTTAGTACATAATTGTTGTGCAAACAAACCCTAAATGCTTTGGCAGAAGTCATTCTGCCAAACTCTCTCTCAAGTCACGTAAATGAGAGATGTTATTCATTTAAAAACGCACATTTTCCTCTCCAATTTGGCCTTCCATCCACACTGAGACTGTGTTTTTAGGAAACGAAAACGTATATTTTCAAGAGTTCACACTTAGCTGATGATTGATTATAAAGCAAGTTTGGCATGCTGTCCCGGGAGAGAGCCCTGAGCTCATAAGATCCTCAAGCCCTGAGCTCCCTCCTGTTTGCAGGTCAAGAGGGGAGCTTTGAGCTCAGGTAGATCTCAAGAACTCCCCCTTTTTTGACAAGAGCTGATCACAGAAAATGATTGCTAAAGAAAAGATATGCTGTTGGATGAGAGTTTGACTGTAGTGCTAAATTTAGATTGATCAATTAACTTGTAGTGCATGTTTTTAGAATGTGGGAGGAAACCGGAGAACCCGGGGGAAACCCACGCGAGCACAGAAAGAACATGCTAACTTCGCACAGAAACGACAGCCGGCCTGTTAAAGGACTAGAACCGGTGAGGCAATCTCTCTCTAAGGCAATAGTTTTAATCACTGGGCCACCGTGCCGTCCTATGAATGGAAAGGTGGAGAAGTAGGGATGGAAGGGGGGATTCTTCAAATCGAAGCTAACTGTAGTGAGAAACCCTGGATCTTTAAAGTGGGTTAGGAATCATCTGATTGGTGGATCATACGTAATTAATGCAGAACCAGCCATGTTCAATCATAATCACATGATTCTCTCGAAATTTATAAATAAACTTAACTTTGAAAACGCTGTTTAAAGTGGATAAACTTAAAAACGCTGTTTTCGTGTTGTAAAAATAGAGACTTTTAAAAACTATGACGCATTTTAACCATGTGATGCAGTCATGTGACCAAATTCAGTTAAGATGCTGGACGACATTGTAAAGCAGATGTTTTGAATGCTGTCCATTTTGACAGCTTTATTAAAGATTAAAATCAGATTGCACATGCTTAATATTTCCTCTCCACAAAGGACAAGGAATGTTTACTGAGAGCTGTTGTTTTGCCACAACGTTTCAAAGAGACGGAAAGTAACTAAATGCCAGACAGATATGATGTAGTTAAAAAAGTCTTACGTCTGAGCACATGCACAGTACCAGAACGAAAGCGGTTTCAGTCATTTTAGTGTGAATGATGGAAAGAATTGAAAATAATAGTGTGCTCATAGTGCGTGTTTAGGTTGGATAAGTGTATATGTTGCCTCGCACGCAGTATGTTCGTTAAAATACCAACTAATACTATAAAGTAATACTGCACATTACCATAACTTGCACAAACAGGTCGTATTGAATATTTCAGTCATCCTTACAAACATAAATAGACATTTATGATTGTTCATGTATTTGGACAATTATACCCCTTTTCTTATTTTAAATTAGTTGTACTTAATGTGCACATTTAGTTCTGAATGCCCAACAAACATTAGATAATTGAAACGCTGGATTAATCCTTTTTTTTCTTTGGCACAATGTGTTAAGGTGAATGTTTTCTCTAGTGTGCAGTTGATTGAAATTTGAACCCAATCTAAGGCTCAGTTCACACTTGGAATTAAGATGTGTTTTTGTTGCCCCAATCACAAGTGAATGACGCTAAATAAACAAGGGCAATAACATTTTGAGCTTGTTCCTTTTTATCCACTTTCTGGGGTAGCTGAAATTGCATTTGACTGGATTGCTTTCACAGTGTAAAAGCTCATGTGGCCAGATTGAACAGTTACAAAAGACCACATGTTTTCTTAAATATTACAGGATATGTTCTTGAAATGTGTATTGGTAGGATGATTAAAGGTTAAACACAATGTTCTCTCCCCAGTCTCTCCCCTAACACAAACTCACAGAGTTGGGTGTAAAAGGGAATGTTTAACTCTTGTCTACTTGTGAACCAATTGACCAAAAAAACATCTAATGTAAATACAAGGTGTAATAATCAGGGCAAAAGGTGGCACAGTGGTTAGTACTGTTGCTTTACAGCAAGAAGGTCGCTGGTTTGAGTCCTGGCTGGGCCAGTTGGCATTTCTGTGTGGAGTTTGCATGTTCTCCGGTATGCTGTATAGATGAAATGAATAAACAAAAATTTCCATAGTGTGTGTGTGTGTGTGTGTGTGTGTGCGTGCGTGCGTGCGTGCGTGCGTGAATGAGTTTTTACAGTACTGAGTTGCAGCTGGAAGGGCATCCGCTGCATAAAACATATGCTGGAATAGTTAGTGGTTCAGTCCATTGTGGCAACCTCTAAAATAGAGACTAAGCCAAAGGAAAATTAATGAATAATCAGGGCCTAACATATACAAGGTCCATACACATTTTTACTACTAAAATTCCATGACTTTCCATGATTTGAAAAGAAAAACAATGCATGTTCAAATTTATTACAGCGTATCGTAAAATGCAACAATCCTTTCTCTTAAAATTTGTATTTATATCTACTGTATGTAAAATTTATTTAGATAATGCTTACACCGCACTTATAATGTGAGAGTATGTGATTGACCAAGGACAGAAAAGAAGTAAATAACCTATATTCAAGTATACAGATATCTGTTTTCCATGACATTTCCAAAACTTTGTGGGTTTTTCTCTTTTCCTAAAACTTTTCCAGGCCTGGAAAATGCCATGTCAAAATTCCATGACTTTTCCAGGTTTTCCATGAACGTATGAACCCTGCATATACAGTATAATTTAGAACAGTGATTTAGTGATTTAGTACAGGGTTTTTGCCAATGTTTACATGTGATTTTACATATCCACAGTCACAAATAATTTTTCAGTCAGCTGATAATTTTTAATTCCATGCCCATTACTGATGCTATAAGAAAACATACCAATTTATCAGCCTTAGACAGCCTGCCAATGCATCATTCACTGACCATCTGATCCATATCACGCACAAAAATGGCAATCGCTGGCTGAAATCCAAGTCGCTTGTCAGTTCTGATTAGATTGGCCGACTTAAGTGTAATTTCTAGGATTCAAAACTGTTTTTATCACTCCGCCAACAACAAAGTCATGTTTACAAGGTACTTGATATGATGAGTGCTTCCAAGGAAAAACTAATTGCTGGATATGCCAACATTTCTGAAATGCATGGCACTGGAAATTGAAAGATGTTCAAGAGTCTTGGAAACTTGAACATGCCTTTATAATTTTGTTTTGTTTTATCGTTGGACCAGATTTGATGGCCTTTGGAAGATTAGATGCTTTCTAAGGATGTGGTCGCACTAGTAGTTTGGCTCTCTAGGCTTGTTTAGTTCATAAATTATAATACTTGCTGAGCAATTAAAACTGCAAGTTTTAACGAATCCTAAAGATCCTAAAAAAACACAACAAAGCAAACACTTGTTTGGTGCTCATCAAGGTTCCACCCTATACATTGTGATCTCATTCATTCATTCATTCATTTTTCTTCAGCTTAATCCCTGATTTATCAGAAGTTGCCACAGCTGAATGAACCGCCAACTATTCCGGCATATGTTTTAAGCAGCGGATGTCCTTCCAGCTGCAACCCAGTATTGGGAAACACCCATATACTCACACTCATACATAAGGCCAATTTTGTTTACCCAATTCACCTATAGCACATGTCTTTGGACTTGTGGGGGAAACCGCAGCACCCAGAGGAACACACGAACATGGGGAAAACATGCAAACTCCACTCAGAAAATCTAATTGGCCCAGGCAGGACTCGAACCAATGACTTTCTTGCTGTGAGATGCTAACCACTAAGCCACCGTGCCGCAACATTGTAATTTGTATCTTTTTAAAAAAACATAAAGACACAGATAGCAATTTCTGTGTATAAAACAATACAAATTTGAATGCATAATTCCTATTGCAGCAATGAACAGAAAAACGGAGATGCCTACATGCAAAATAATCAAGCACACAACAAAACAAGCCAAGCATCCTCCACTACACCTCCTCTTCACAGCATGTGATAGGATGTTTGTTTTAAAGCTTAAGTCAGTTAGTCAATGAGCGCAATGGATTGGGATCATGGCAACTTTATAACAAACTGATAAATTGGCTCTAGAGCCAATGAGTGACAGGTATTGATAACCAGTAAGCATTGTCTTACATTCTCTAGAGATGGTATCAATGGACATACAGTATCTATTAATTGACTCCATCCTATGCATGACTGGAGGATATAAATAATGCAGGCTAAGTCAGACGGTGCCACAGAGCTGTCAGAGAAACATATCTGATTCATGCCTCAGTCATGCAGAGTGTTGGGAATTATGTTCATGAATGCAGATAATGTACCAGCATCGGTTTCCATGATCAATAGAGATATATGCGCCTTTTGTGCTTCGAGTGTTGTAAAACGGTTTGATATGCTAATAACAATTCCAGGGGGATCAATGTAGGTTTCTATACATTTTTTTTCTATTAACAAATTTATTTATTTATCTTAAGTGCAAGTTTTTATTTATAGGTGCCATTTGGTGCCAATATCAAATTTTACATTTCAAAAGTGACAGCAAATTACAGGTACGTAAAGTTTTTACTTAAAAGGCTCATATTTTACCTCTTTTACAAGATGTAAGATGGGTATATGGTGTATCCAGAGTATGTATTTGTAAAGTTTCATCTCACAATACCTTTCAGATCATTTCTTTTAGCCTGCTGTAAATGTCATATTTAGGGTCAGAGGAAATAGTATATTTTCTTTTAGCCTGTGCCTTTAAATGCAAATGAGCTAATTCTCCCCGCCCAAAATTCTGACATGCATGTCTGCTTCTCCTCCATTACGTCAGATAAACCTGACTCCTGTTGTGTGACTGAAGCATCCTTATTTATAGTTGTACTGACACTATGCAGCTGTGGTAATTGCAGTGGTTAAAAATGACATATCTATTTTACCGCCTTTGTTACAAACATGCACTGTTATACAAAAGTTTTAAACTTTTAAAAGTCATTCTTGAGGTGCAGCTAGATATCAGATAGTTGGAACAGATCATTTAATCTTGATAACATGTTTATACGCATTACAATGGTACGTGTTACAATTTCACAAATAAAAAAAAAACTTGCATTTATATCACTCCAATATGACTGTGCAGGGACTATACTTATTGTAATTTGTATACTCTGTCCAAACAGCTTCCAAAAGTTAATTTAGTATGTATAGGAGTGATTCAAATAAATAATTAAAATAAACTTTGTGCAAATAAAATTATTATAGATGAAATAATTTTCCAATGACATTCAACATAAAATATGACATAAACATTATTTATTTGTGTAAAACCTGATCTGTACTTATTAAAATAGATAAACATGTAAGTGATCAAGCCAAAGTTTATTATGTTTAATCAATTAAATGTGTATTTATTTAATAAGTTATTAAATAAATGTTCTCTGATGTCTTTAAAGTAGGTTTATGGCTTTGGTAAGTTCAAAAATCTCCAGAAACGGTTTTATAAGCTCATTTATTGTTCCATAAAATACTTTTAGAATCAGAAGGTCCATAATTGACCATATATGGCTCGTTGCGTGAATATTAATGAGCTCCACTATGACGTGCTGCTCTTACAGACAGACAGACAGACAAACAGACAAACAGACACACACACACACACACACACACACACACACACACACACACACACACACACACACACACACACACACACACACACACACACACACACACGATGTATGCCTAACACGGCCAAATATAAACTCTATCAGAGTAAAATTAACTGCATTTCCTTTCCTTGTACATGTGTGATGACAATAAAGTTGAATCTAATCTATTCTAATCTTTAACCTATTTTGCTCACCAGATCTGTTGTGGATAAAGGCTAAATTATAAATAAACTTGACAAAAGAGAGTGATAGTGATGTATAGTGTTGTATTTTGAAGTTATTGAAGTTATAGTCAAAGATGAACATGAACAGATGACATTTAACATGACTTGGCAGTCTACACGTGTTTGTTGAAACATACACATCAAAATTCACAATAAACAGGATAAATAACCAAAAGATATAACTAAACATACCTGGTGTGTCTTCAGAGTGGAGAAGAATAAATGCATAATCTGTAAATCTTGCATTTTGTGTCCTGAGGCAAGTTTGAAACACATCTCATCCTGTCGTCGCCGAGTAACTCACAGTAAACAATTTGGCTCACGCGTTTTCAAAACAAAAGTCCCACATACATAGTAAGTGAAATATATGCTTAAAAATAACTAGGGGAGAAAAAATGATCATTGTTGTCTCACTATAAAACTGTGTTGCTCATCAAACGCAATATGAGGCGTGAATATTGATAATCTCAGAGCTTGATGACATGGCTGCTCGTCAGGCCCGAGACCCAAAAGAAGTATATGCACACAGACTTTTAATTTCAGTCAGCCAGCCCGAGGGCTTCCGGTTTATGGGCTCTATGCCCAGCTAGAGTAAAAGCCAACAATATACTTCTGGTGACAACTTAATGTGACTATTTTCATTTCACAAGGTTGTTTTTACAGCATCAATGTTGTTGTAATGTGATTACAATACATTCAGTTAAATAGGCTTCAGCATGCATTTAGTTGTTCAAGCGTAAAACAAGATGAAAGACTGTTGTAACCACTAGCGCCATCAGTAGCAACAGGCTAGCGCAGAAATTCCATTAAAAATCCTGGGGTAAAATAAACGGTTATATTTTAAAGACATGGCAGGGGGAAATTTAGTTTAATGCAGTGCTTCTAGTCCTATCTGAGACCCACATATATCGTGTATCTAACAGGCAGTGAAGATCTTAGATTTTTAAAGAAATCAGATCTTAAACATGATTTTGTAATGGAAAGACTTGGACTGCCTGTCTGAAAATTAAAAGTCTGAGTGCATATAGCCCATTGTCATCCCATACAAAATTGTCTCGTTTAAGATCTGATTTCTTTAAAAAAACAGCCTGGCGGAGATACGATATAAAGTGGGTATCAGACCAAACAAGAAGCACTGCATTAAATTATATTTTGCCCCGTCATGTCTTTAAAATATGGAAATTAATTTTACCCTACTGTTTTTAATGGCATTTGTGCACTAGCCTGCAGCTAATGATCTTTCGTCTCTTTTTACACTTTAACAGCCAAATGAACGCTTAAGTCTATTTAACTGATTATATTTAAATTACATTGCAGCATTGATGCTGTAAAATAAACCTTAAGAAATAAAAAATCGTCACATAAAGCTTTCACCGGAAGTACACCATTGGCTGAAAAACACTAGCTGTGCATATAGCCCATTAGGCTATATCATGACTATTTGCCTTTGTATAATGTTATTATTAGTAGTAGTATTATTTATTATATGCATATTTATATTTGTTTTATTAAAAACAAGCTTGGATTTGCCCACCTGTCAGGTTTTAGACCATATGGAGCATTGCATGTGTATTTGGAAATAACTTTTTGGACCACACTTTGTTATTACTGTTCATTTATTCGTTTGCTGGAAATTATAACTGAATTTAGAAATAGTTTTGAAACAAATCTTTGCGCCTAACAAACAAAATTAGTTATGTAGGCTAATGGATGTCTGTGCATACAACACCTTTCCTTATCCACGGAAGAGAGTGAAAATGAAAGTAAAGAATGCGGAGGCTCATTCTCACGCTGCAGATGGTCTGTTTAACTGTTTTATCGCTAGTGAAGCGCTCAGTTATTCCACTTACAAACTCCGCCATGTAAATAGCAAATGCGCCATGGCGCGACGCAACTTACTCTTAAAGAGAATGGGAGATGAGACTCTGATTGGTTTATTCTCAAAGCACACCTATAACTCATTAAAAGAATAAGCTCAACTCTGTTAGACCATGCGGCGCAAAGCGGATTTTTCCATTCTTAAAATAGCAAAAGTGGATTCTGACACGTCCTTAATGCTTTCGCACAATGTGCTTTGGACTTTACGCCTAGATCATCAAAATAGAGCCCTAAGTGTCTGAATTTTCTGAGCCTTCAATCAATCAATCAATCAATCAATCAATCAATCAATCAATGTCTAAATAAAATGACAAT
>CAIGQZ010033059.1:14004671-14020719 GCA_903798205.1 Danio tinwini | reverse complement strand
TTGCTAAGACAGACCAGTCTATTGACATTATCGGGGACAACACACACACACACACACACACAGAGAGAGAGAGAGAGAACAGCGCACTCCCTTCAGATCATCAACACGCACGATCGAATCTAAGCGTTTTAAAGTATGGCTTTATTTCTCAATCAAGGATTCTGACACATCAACGTGAAGCAGACGCTTTACAAAAGTTGATCACGTCGCCCTCAACCCGAAAGTGAAATAGAAACTTACCGGTTTGCGGTTAAAAGTTAGGACCGGGAGGGAGGGGGTGGGTGACGCGGATGAAAGTGAGTAGGTCGCCTTTATGTGCGCGCCGGTGTTTATGGTGTAACACCGGCCCTGAACACACGTTTTTTACATACATTTTTTAATTCAAGCCAATACTAAAAGAAATATAGGATTTTCTTTAGAAGAAAAATATACACTGTAAAACCCAAAAAGGTAAGGTAACAAATCATTGCTGAAACTGATTGCAACAAACCATTTAAGTAAAAAAAAATAATTCTAATAAGTTTTGTGAACATTTGAGCACAGTAAAACCTGATAAATGAAGAAAACGTAAACCGTAAAACCCAATAAGGCAACTCCAACGGTTTAAGGAAACCGATTGCTACAAACCATTTGAGTTAAAAAACTAATCTATATGAGTACTGTGAACTTAAACTTAAATAGTGTAAGTAATGAGGTATTTAATTAACTCATGACCTTCAACACTGAGTTCAAAACTATTCAAATGAGTAGAAAAACTTTCTGTAAACTTTGAAGTAACTACACTCATTTCATTTGAGAAAGTTGACTGTTGGGTTTTACATATACTGTGAAAAATGTTCTTGCTCTGTTAAACATCAACTTGGGAAATATTTGAAAAAGAATTAAAATTTCACAGAAGAGTAATACTATCTTCTTCTACTGTATAATTAAATATGCTGTTTTTCTATTTCAATTTTATTTTTTGCATATGACATCCCTGAAGAATTATTTATATATTGGCTACAAATGAACACATTTTTCCTGTGACTTAAGTCACCACATATTTTACCAATATGCTACTTATTTAAGAGTAAATCATGAGCATGCATCACTATATCATTATCTCATTTTAGATAAGTCATGTGCATAGTTTACTAATCAGTAAAATGATCTATAAATAGACTATTGCACAATCTTTACAAATAGGCTACATTTCATCACAGCCTTGTCATGCTTTATTTTTATTAGTAACTCAATAAACATCATCAGTCTAAACTGAATTTTGTGAATGAGGAACTTTCAGAATAATTTAAGAATTAGTAAAGGCAATAATTTGTAGCTCAGTGGTTAGCACTGTAGCCACAGCAAGGTCACCGGTTTGAGTCTCATTGGCATTTCTGTGTGGAGTTTGCATGTTTTTCCAGTGTTCGCATGGGTTTCCTCTAGGTGCTCGGTTTCCCCCACAGTCTAAAGCCATGTTCTATAGGTGAATTAGAGAAACTTAATTGGCCACAGTGTATAAGAGCGAGAGCTTATGGGTGTTTCCCAGTACTGGGTTGCGGCTGGAAGTGCATCCGCTGCATAAAACATATGCTGGAACAGTTGGCAGTTCATTCTGCTGTGGCGACTCCTGACAAATAAAGGAATTGAATTAGAAAATGGTGTGCAAGATGTCTTTAAAACAGTAACAAATGAGCTGAATAAGAGCATGATGTACCTAAATTAAGGTAACAAATTAGAAAATCTTTTGCAAGATGTTTATCAAAAAAAAGTAATAAATTAGTAAAATGCGCACACAACAAATTTGTAATGTGTAATGTGTTATTAGTAATGTGTGCACTGTGAAGCTAAAATGAAGTAACAAATTAACTAAATGTGAGTAAAACATGCTGAGCTGTAATTTAAATGTACTTTTGTCAATTGTATTATTATTATTTTTTATTTATGGATCTAGACGACTGTTACAGTAAGTTAAAATCCTGTCTGCAGGGTGTGTGTGTATGTTTATGGTTGAATGGAAAATATCACCTGCATTTATAGCAGTCTTCTTTTCTGATTGCTAGTCATAAAAAACATCTACAGTTGCAATCAGAATTATTGAACCCCCTTTGATTTTTTTTTTCTTTTTTAAATATTTTCCAAATGATGTTTAACAGAACAAGGAAATTTTCACAGTATGTCTGATAATATTTTTTCTTCTGGAGAAAGTCTTATTTGTTTTATTTTGGCTAGAATAAAAGCAGTTTTTAATTTTTAAAACCCATTTTAAGGTCAAAATTATTAACCCCTTTAAGCTATTTATTTTTTTCCATAGTCTACAGAACAAACCATCATTATACAATAACTTGCCTAATTACCCTAACCTGCCTAGTTAACCTAATTAGCCTAGTTAAGCCTTTAAATGTCACTTTAAGCTGTATAGAAGTGTCTTGAAAAATATCTAGTCAAATATTATTTACTGTCAACATGTCAAAGATAAAATAAATCAGTTATTAGAGATGAGTTATTAAAACTATTATGTTTAGAAATGTGTTGAAAAATCTTCTTTCCGTCAAACAGAAATTGGGGAAAAAATTAACGGGAGCTAATAAATTAGGGGGTTAAATAATTCTGATTGCAACTGTAATCATATCCCTGAACACTTAATAAATATCTTTCTGCCAGTTATTTTGTGTGCAGCATCCACAGAGAGTATGGAAACGTTTCATGTGGTGTATAGATTTCATGCTGCTCTGAAAAACTGAGCTTGACTCTCCTTATGCAAATGAGTTTGGATCACATCACTGCTTCAGAATGAAAGCAGGCTGTAAAACGACTAAAAAAATCAAGGAATAAATACAGTGTACTCTATAGTTAATCACCAAGCTACTCTGGGAAATGAACAAACTTTTGCTGCTGAATAAGTTTGTTTATTGAGATTAATTGGGATATCTGATTGTTAATGTGTGTTTTGAAATGTAATGTTAGAGATGTTTGCTCACTTCCTTACTTTTCATCATCTATCTTTATCTGATTTATTGCTGATTTACAAATAAAAGCAAATAATATAATTTACAAACACCAAATAATTAACTAAGTGTTAACCCCTTCAGACCCAAATCATGTTGCATGTTTCTGAGAAATGTAAAAGTGTTTTCACAAATGTTTTCACAATTCTTGAGACTTCTATAAATGAGATCAAATTATAATAATAAAAACTCAACACCCTTTAAGTACATATATTTTTGTCCATTTCAATGGACATCAGGTCAGAACAGTTGTACTTCCTGAACATTATATCAATAAAAAAACAAAAACAAAAAAAAAAACATGATTGTTGGTATAATCTTGAAATTCATTTTCAAAATCCCAAACATTAACATTGTAACATTATTCCTTAAATTTTGAGGTTTTTGTTGCATAGATTGCTCCTTGTTTATAACAAACTTGATCTTTATCTTTCTCATCACTCTACATGTCCACATCTGAGATATTTCCATCTGCTATATAATCTGAATATTCTGCATATTAAATTGTTTTAGCAATGAATTAGTGTATCTATATAGTTTAATCAAAAGTTCAATCAGCATTACTGGAGATTTACTTTCAGTAACAGATTTTGGACCCATTGTCCATCTTAATGAACAGACATATTAGAAAAAACCCTGATTTAAAGCTTGCAATGTTACAAAAGGTTTTAAACTTTAATTAGTAAGTGCAATCCCTCTTTTTTACATACAATCTATGAAATATTGGTAAACATATCAATAAATCTAAATAAAAACATTGTAATTGTGGCTTATGTCTGTGTCTGAAGTAAAGTGATGCCATGCTGCTTTTTAGTGTATTGGGTTTGTTACAAATTACAACATGCTGAGCATTACTGCTATTTGATTGGATGCCAATCATCCAATCTCATGGACTGCAGCCTTTAAATTAGATGAAATGCTCAGGAACTACAAAAATATGGGCTGACATGTGATGTGCATTGTAATTGACACAGGGTCCGCAGGGACAAGCTTAGCAAGACTAAATTGCACTCAAAAATATTATTTAAAAGCAGCTGAAACAACACAATTCTTGAGATTTTGTTGGGGACAACTTATTTGTTTTATGTTTAATCTACTTAAGTTGTAAAGTTAAGACATGAAGGAATTGTGTGGAACTCAGAATTTTGTACAGTGTATAATGTTATGATGCTAACATTTTTTAAATAGATTTTAGCATTTACATTTTTAATTAATTATTCTGAGAAATATATAAGTTTAAGTTTAAATTGTATTATAAACCATTTATTACTAATTGGCCATAACATTAAAAATGATAATTCAGATCATTCAAATTTTTATATTTATTTATATGTTTCTGTTTTAGTTTGGCTTATTCATGTCACACCCCTTCATGTTATTTCTCCTGTGTTCTTTATTAGTTGTCTTGGTTATTAATTGTCTCCACCCCCTTGTTAGCTTGTTTAGTTAATTGTTTATTTCTGTATTTATATCGGTTCTGTTAGTCCTTCATTGTCAGTGGTGTTCTTAATGTTTTAATGCCCCAATATTTGTGTGTGCCCAGGTTCAGTTTTGTTATCCTTTAGCTTGTTTTTGTTTGTTATGTTTTTCACTATTTTGACATTCCTAATTTTCTGCACTTCACAAAAAACCACCAGACTGCATCATCATAACCCATCAGAGACATAAAAATGTAGTTATTATATTAGTGCATTTTACTTTTTAAATATCTCCAATTTATTGCTTTAGACATATTGGCTGAAAATAAATGTCAAAATTTATTTTTATTTTTATTTTTTCCTTCACTGTTGTCAAATGGTGAAGTTTTGTTCCTCGGCACTGTCCCCACTGGCTTGCTTGGTTTAGGAATTGTGGAGCTGTGCATCGATGGATTTGCTCTTCAGTGTTTGTACTTTCAGCAGTGAAATTTAAACCACACTGAACTGAACTAAACTGAACTCTGAAAACTGGACTGACACAGTTTCAATTTACTAGAACCTCTATGTTAAGCTACTTTGACACAATCTACATTGTAAAAGTGCTATAGAAATAAAGGTGAATTGAATTTTAGCAATTTTTTACAAAATATTCTCATAAAATACCTGACTGTAAACTCCAAAAAAATACTGATAATATTTGTTTGCTGCTTGTTCAAACTATTTAGAATAAGCTGAAACAACACAAATCCTGAGATTTCTTTTGGGACAATTTAATTGTTTTATGTTCAATCCACTTAAATTTATCAATAAACTTGTCAATAAACTTGTCATTTGTTTTAGGACAACATGGATGAATTGTGTGGAACCCTAATTTTTTTTTAACAGTGTACAGTTCATCACTAAGTAAACAACAAAACCCCCAAGAGATGATGATTATCAAAAGTATGGAAATACTGTGTGAGAACAGCTGTCTCGTTTTTGTCCAGAGCATTCAGCTTCATCAAACACACAATCCGAGGACACATAATCACCAAGGTCTTTCATGAGACTTTATTAATAATGCTCTTTTTTATGCATTCAGTGACTGTCTGCATGCATTACTCAGAAAAGGTAAATGGATGAGGGCATTGTAAGAATGTGGGTCAGATATTTGATCGGCGACGATGTCTGGTTCTTTAGTCTTCTCACGGTTCTTCTGGGAGTTGTAATCGGATATAATTATACCTGTCTGTTGTCCTCAGCAGATCGTATGAGAGTGTCTGCTCCTCAGGCAGATCAATTCAGACGTGTCTCGTCAATCAAATGCTGACTAAGATATTCATAGCTGTTTACGTTAACAGATAGGGTTACTGTTGATTATTATATTTAACTTGCAGTATTAGACTACTAAAAGCTTATATCTAATCAGTAAGAAAATATCTCTTAAAAAAGCACTGCAAAGTTTCTTTAACAAACTATTTGTTAAACTGGTTGCAACAAAGGCTCATTCTGGAAATGTAGCCCTATATACATTTATGGAAAGTGCAAATTATGTAGCCGAGGATTGTATGGCTGCATTTCATCTTTAAAACGAACTCTACGGGGCAGTATGACGCTGTTCCTTTTCACGCTACCAGATGACCACTTACTTCCATATGGATGGTTTTTCTGCTGTTACCAGTTTGTCCAGTGGCTCGCCACATACGTTGGTGGACTTGTGACGTGGAATGGAGTTGACTGCGACGGAGGGGTTAGAGTTTGGTGAAGAATGTTTCTAGAAAGCAGGTAAGACAAAAACAAAAGCCAAAAAAAAAAAAATAAACAAGTAAATAACAGGGTGAGAATGTGTTAAAAATCTGAAAACGTGGTAAACAAAAATAAAGCTGCCGGAGGGCTTTTCTTTTTATGGATTACTTTTGAAAACACTATCGGTTGGGTTTGGAGAAGTGGGTGGGTGCTGGTTAATCTGCTTTTGAAAACATTATCGGTTGGGTTTAGGGAAGGAGGAGGGTGGGACAGTCGATTGGTCAGTCAGTCAGTCAACAGCTGCCTCTGGTGGATTTATGCAAAAACAACAGGCACGCATGGCACTCGCCAGAGAAATGTTTAATCTGAAAAAGAGTACACAGCAGCCTAGGGTGGATTTGCTAAAACAAAAACTGCAAAAAAAAGTATCTCCTGGAATGCTTTGTGTATGTATTTAGAATGAGCCTGGGTTGACCAAATGACTTATGAGTGGTAAAATGGAGGATTTCTGGGGTTAAAGATTTAAATATTACAATATTAATGAATCAGTACTAATTACACGCTTTTTGAATTTATTTTTCTGAATTGAAAAAAAAAAATTCAACTTATCTCATATTGACAAAAGAAATCATACATTGTCTTTAAAAGCTGACAAATTTTGACTTGGGGATGTTTTCCTTTGACTAGTGTATATTTTGTTTCCATCTAAAATATAATAAATAAAAAAAAGGAAATAATCTGATAAGTACCACTCCCCCCATTATTATTATTATTATTATTATTAATATATTTTTTATATATTTTTTACTATTGTTGTTGTTGTTGTTGTTGTTATTATTATTTTTTATTATTAAAATTTATTTTACTTCTTTTTCTTTCATTTATGTACTTTTTTATTTAATTTTTGCGAATGTGGGAAAGGGTTAATAGTTTTTTTAATGTAAAATGTGACAATTTATCAATACTGTGTACAGATAATTTAATTAAAGTCTTTGTTTTGTTCTTTTTCCAAAAACATTAAAGAAAATATTTAAAATATATATTTCTTATTGTTCTTTTTTTATTCATCTTGACACACTATTATTAATATTGGCATTTCTATGCACCTTGCCAATAACATCATATATTTTTCTTTTGTGCTCAAAATAGAAGTAATTTTTACAAATATTTGTATTCAAAAAGCATATTGGTTTACACTTATAATTAACATTCCCCCTCGGAGCAACGTTGGGTTAAGTGTCTCACTCAAGGGCACAACAGAGTTCAATACCCGATAGTCGACTCCATGTCTGATTGAAATATTTCTCATTCATCACGTCAGTTCTAAAAATGACAGCTGTGAATAATGTTCAGACTTCAGACATTTCTCAAACCCTGACACAACCTCCAAGTCACCCTCAGCCTTAGGGCAGAGAGCTCACACACACATACATACATACACACACGCATACACCATACATCCGACCCTCCCTCTTCCTGAGAGTGTGAGAGACTCTTTCTAATAACCCTCAATCATAAATCAATTTCCACTTGGCCACAAATGCCTCAGTTGTGGTGAGTGACAGCTGCAGCAGAGGTGCAGATCTGAACCGCAGCGTGGAAACCATCTGCACGGGATGATGATGCTCAAACTATCAGCTGCCTTTAAGTGATAAGCAGAGGCTAGCGGGTTAATATGACTGGCTGAGATATTTGGCACAAATTCTACAGTTCCACTATCCCAATTGCATCATCTACCGCAGACATATCTGTTTTGTTTGTTAGCTCACAGATATCACAGCAATATATGATAAACGGTTATTTCCCTGAATAAAACACTGATTTTGTGCTTGAATAAAGCTATTGATTAGTCATTTTTTATTTGTTTTAATTAGTCATTTTGGTCCCTGGCTTACAGATATATAAAATACAAATATATGGTACAAATATAAACTAATTCTGTTTCTGTCTAAACAAAAGAATATGTGAATAATATTTAAATATAGATTTAAGTTCATTAAACATTGTCTTTTGGGATTTTTGCAGAGCTAATCTTTATTTAAGAACTTGTCAGAAAAAAATACATTTAAAAATGTAGAAACATCTATGGGACCCCTTTTTGGTAATAAAATTTGCTAAAAATAATTTTTAATACATAGAAACCATATTAAATGCAAGTAAGTTGTCGGGTTTAATGATAACAAAGGATGAAATAGTAAGATAATCAGGATAAAATAGTAAAATAATGTTTCATCTTCATTCATCGTAACAGATATAACAATAAACAACATGTTTATTCGGGCACTTTTCTTCAAGAGGTGATGGACATATTAAATTGTACTATATTTAAAAATAATAAACTTGCTTCTTGCTTATAAAATACTACAACCTGGTTTGAATGTATAAACTGAGGCAAAGTATAAAGGTTTAGAATTTGCATAAAACCTACATTTACCCAAATTTTTTATTATTATTTTTTTAATCATTGCTAATGTTCATTATTGGTCTTAAGGTGAACATGCAAGTTAATAAGTTAATCCACTTAAAAAAAAAAAAAAACAGTTTGCTTTGGTAATCTTTAATCAAATTTTAACCATCTGCTTCCGCTCTGATAATGCTTCCGCTCTGTCCTTTCTGATAATGTCAGTTTGACAGTTTGGGCGAAATGTGCTTAGCCACGGCCATCCAATTATTAGTTTGCTGGAAGTGAAAGATAAGAGGAGGAGCACAACAATAAAACCCCTCCCTCTACACAGTGTTCCCATTCAGTTGGAAACACGTCATCATACTAAAATAAAGATTGCAGCAACTTTTGGTTCCTGCAGTATTATAATAAATATTTTGGGGCCGCACTGTGATCCATAAATAGAGCCTTTTAATATATCATCAAATGATTCCTGCTCTAAGTAAGACTAGAAAGGCTTTTTTGGTACATAAATAACCTTTAGCAGGTGTTTTTTGTAATTCGTGATAAAGATTTAAATGAAAAATCAATGATAAAGTTTAAAATATTTAAAGGGAAAAAAATCTTCATTTGCACAATTTTGCACTTACAACCTTGATGTTGTCCTCATTTATGCTGCAGTTGTCATCTTATCATTCTTTGATAGGTCAAAATATTACATAACCCACCCACTCTTGTTATTTTAAGCTACATATATGACGGTTGATCATTAGAGACAAAACTATAATCGCAGTGACATCAGTTTAAAACATTTATTGCATTCAAACTAAAGCTAAGACTAATTATCAGGACAAATGACAACTCCTCAGAACGAACTCAGGACTGTGCTCTTTGTGTTCCGATACATAGGTGGTTTTATTGACCTGGTAAATTGACTTTACAGATATCCAATCACAAGTGAGCAGCCAAGCTGCATTACAGTTTCAAGCTGATATTAACATTGAGACCACTCATGTCAAAATGTTTCCCTCTTATTTTACCATGCTTTCAACTGTCTGAAAGACCCTGCTTACAAGTAGTATTAAGATGTATTTTTGACAATATAATTCCAAGTAGGTGATGTTAAATATACTGTAGATTTTGTTTTGAGCTGGACCACTTTCGACCGCCATCCATAGATATTCATAAACACAGTATGATCAGATTTGTTTAGTAGATGATAGTCAAAAGCATTAAAATATTCACTGAAGACCACATACTCTCCATTTGCTAACCTCTTTCTTAAACATTTTGGGATGTGTTGTTGGAGCGTACTAGAGATTTACTGTATGTTTGATTTAAAAGTTAAATAAAAAAGCAAAAAAAAAAAAAAGATATTTTGTCATCAGTCCTGATAACACAGTTTTGCAGCCACCAGAGCAAAAATGCTTATCTCCTTATGGATTTCTGTCATCATCTATCATGTTCATACACTCATACACAAAAATATTTATGGTTTTATATACCAGAATAATAATTATGTGTTAACTTCACATAAATACTGTATTAGGAACTCACTGGAAATAAAGAAAATTACAAATGTTGACAAAAAAATTGTACATCAAAGTCATTTTAATGACTGCTAAAAAAACGTGCAAGCCTCTATTATAATAATAAATCAGACGATCAGAATACATACCAGCTCATAAACTCTCACTCACTGGAAAAGTGAACAAAAGAGATGCATTTAGGGTGCTGTCATACCTGCCACACTGTAAAAATGCAGTGTTCCACACAATTCATTCATATTGTCCCAACACAAATCGATTAAGTTAACTTAACACTTTAACAAAGTTATGTGGATTGAACATAAAAAAATTAAGTTGTCCCAATGAAATATCAAGAATTGTGTTGTTTCAGCTTATTTTAATTAAGTAGTTAGAACAAGTAAAAAAAAAACTCTTTTTTTGAGTGCACGTTTCGGTTGAATCGCACTTGAGTTTGTGTTCCCTGTTCATGCCGCTTGTTTGGGTAGATAGTGTAGGTCACAATTCACGGTATTAACAAACAATTAACACTGCTAGCTTAATAAACAACTAATTAGCTGTTTATTAATAGTTAGTGAGGTAGAAGTTGTACTCAAAAAATATTTGTTTTTGCTTGTTCAAACTACTTAATTAAAATGAGCTGAAACAAGGCAATTGTTGAGATTTTATTGGCACAACTTAATATTTTTATGTTCAATCCATATAAATTTTTCAAATTGTTAAGTTAACTTAATTGTTTTGAGATTGGGTCAACATGAATAAATAATGTGGAACCCGGCATTTTTTACAGTGTGGGTTTAGGTTTAAGATCATACTTTATAACTACTATTCAACAGTTAATATCTTAATAATCTGCAGGTACTAAGCCAGCAGTCAATATCATGAATTGTGACCTTAACCGAAGTGTTACTGAAACTCCACTCAAAATAAATATATTTTTTTTACTCGTTCAAACTACTAATTTAAAATGAGCTGAATCAACATGATTCTTGATATTTCATTGGGACAACTTGATTTTTTATGTTCAATCCACATAAATTTGTTAAAAGTGTTAAGTTAACTGAATCATTTTGTGTTGGGTCAACATGAATGAATTGTGTGGAACACTGCATTTTTTACAGTATACTGTATAATATAAAATGAAAAGTGATACAGTCATCTGGTGCAGTCAGCTCTCCATACTAATAAATGTTGGGTTGTGCCAGCTTTGAATTTACTCTTTATTTACTTAGTCTGTACACTGTAAAACCCAATAAGTTAAGGTAACTCAAACCATTTGAGGAAACCGATTGCAATAAACCATTTTAAGTAAAAAAAAACTAATCTATATGAGTACTGTAAACTTACTTTATTTAGGTTGAACAGAATTACAGAGACAGGACAAAAACAGATAATAAATAAATATATATATACAGGACAAAACAGGACAAAAACAGATAATAAATAAATATATATATATATATATATATATAAAGTTCAAAACTCTTTTCAACTGAGTAGAATTAACTTTCAGTAACCTTTGAGTTACACTCACTTTACGGTGTAGGAATATTCACGCACAATAATTCTGACCAATCAAAGGGCACTTTAAGAACCAATTCAATGACACATCAAGTGATGTGTATATTGTTACATGACTGCATTATGGATGTTTCAACTGGTTTGCATCGAACAATCTGTGTGGTGTGAAAAGTGTTTAATTCGTTGCCTTTAAACTGGACCAAATGAACTGAACCAAGGCTGTGAAAACATCCTTAAATGCCAGTTGTCAACAACAATGTATATCCCTTGTTTACTTGTGATCCGATCAACCAAAACGCATTTTTAATCCCAGGTGTAAACAGAGCCAAAGTAGTCAAAAGTGGATAAGCCTTAAACCTGGTTACACCTGTATTCATTAATACCAGGTGCCCTGTAGTAAGTAACCCAATAGGCTCATTCACACACAAATGCATGCTTGTCACTGCATTAGCGGCTAGTCTGTCACATCTGGAAATAGCCACTATATCTTGCCGGCTCCATGTCAGAAAGTGATTTAATAGCAGTAACTCGCTTCTCTTCAATTTCTCTGACAGTCTGATGACTGGCGGCAGCAAAGCTCGGCTTCGTTTACCTTTTCGCACCTCAAACTGTCACACTACACTGTACAGTCACATTCAGCACATTCATGCCAGAATGCTATTGAACTGTTGAATCCCAGCATTGCCCCGTCGTCGCCTTTGTCTTTCTCCTCCTCGAGGCTAATGGCTCTCGCAGGACCATGTCCTTCACAAATGAAGGTGTGGTCGCTGTCAACAATTCAAGCCCTCAGATGTGTTCCCATGTGCCCGCCGTTGGGAACTGGCATCCTGCCCGTTTGATGCTCGGGTGAGGCAGTGCTGAGGGATTTACTGTTCTCATCACAACACTGTGGGTGTCAGTGTTCGTGCCCTTTCACTGAGTGCTGTAATCTTAAGCATTGCAAATAAAAGCAGGTTATAATACCTAAGAGAAAGCATCTTTTATGGGATGGGATTAAGAAGGCTACACCATCTGCTTTATGCTATAAATCTGCATTCATATCTACGAGTAATGCTCGTTCATAGAATATTTGTGTTATTATACAAAATGTTTTAACATTTCGTCTATAATACTTTTTTATATATTTGATTAATTATTTCCTGACAAAGATATTGTTGTGTTTTTTTAAATTGCAAGTTTTTTCAAAGATCAGACACTCAAAAAAAAAGACATTTGTTGTTTGTTTAAAATACTTGAAGAGTTTAGATGCAAAAAGTGCCATCTAAAAATGGTCTTCTAAACTAAATTTTTTTACTCACATTCTTGTGTGCAGGTTCAGTAATTAAACTTTTGTGTCAAATAATATGTTGCTTTCATTGTCTTTAATGTAAAAATAACATGAAAAATGTTAATTTTAGAAGAAAATTTCAGATGGCACGTAGATGTTTTTGCAACTTAAACTTTTAAATTTGCAAAAACTGATAAGTTTACTTAATTCCTTCATGTTGTCCCAACAATTATTGTGTGGAATGCAGCATTTTTTACAGTGTAATCAATAGTGTGTTCTGTAAAAAATGCTGGGTTCCACACAGTTCCTACATGTTGTCCCAACACAAATTGATTAAGTTAACTTAATCGTTTTTCAAATTTAAGTGGATTGAACATAAACAATTAAGTTGCCCCCGCCCAATAAAACAAACAAACAAACAAACAAACATAAGAATTGTGTTGTTTCAACTCATTTTAAAGAAGTACACTGTAAAAAAGAGTAAACTCAACTTAAAAATTTAAGGCAACAAACTTTAGGACATTTTTGAGTTTACTCAACTTAAATTGAGTCAAGTGCAATCATTTGGTTGAAAGTTGACGTAACTCAAAAATGTCCTGATGTTAGTTGCCTTAAATTTTTAAGTTGAGTCAACCCTTTTTGATAAAACTTTATAATTACACACTATGAATCATAATGTAAGCATTAGCAAATAGTAAAATCTTCATCTGTTAAGCATTAACTCTACATTAATAGACGTTAGTAAGAAGTTTATAAATACAACTACAAATGCAGTATTCTTTACTTATAAACACAATTAAAATGTGCTTAATAATCATATTTTTATACTTTATTACTTATCAGTTGTTGATTACTAAATTTAGTATTGCATTATTTACAAACAATTTGTATTTAGTTGGTGGCTTTTAGAATAATTCAGAATGAGTTAGTAAATGATTAATAAACTATTTAAATCAACATTTATATATTTTATTATTCAGGCATACACTCTAAAAATATATATTTGCTGGTTGTTCAAACTACTTATTTAAAGTGAGCTGAATCGACACAATTCTTAAGCCTTTTTTGAGACAACTTAATTGTTTTATGTTTAACCAACTTAAATTTGCAAAAACAATGATGTTAACTTAATCGATTTGTGTTGGGACAACATGAAGGAATTGTGTGGAACCCTGCATTTTTTACAGTGTACAGTAATGGCTACAATATATGTTAATAAATTCTTTATTAACTCAACTTCATGCAGTTTTGTGACCTAATCTAAAGTGAGGACTTTATGCTTTGAAGAAACAATTAAAGGCTTAGTATCAAATAAACAATAAATGTCTGCAATCTTATCTAAAAAATAAAATACTGTAAACTTTAAACATCATCGAATAACAGTAGTGTCAAAATACAATTAGCAATAAATTCAATTAAATAAATATGTATAAAACAACAACAATATAATAATTTAACAATATATTATGATACAACATTTCTATGTTATTTAACAAAGTTTAAACTGTAAAGTAATTTTATTTTACATAAGATTGCAAACATTTATTTTTCATTCAATACTGTTTCATTTGTGTATCTTCAAATGAATATAAATAAATAAAGTTGTTTATTTTCTTATTTTTCTTTTTAGAATATAACCAAGCCTTTAATTTTCATTTATAAGGGACTCATAAAGCATAAATAGCCCTCACTTTAGATTAGATGACACAACTGGATGAAGTTGACTTAATAAAGCATTTTTAACATACAAATGAACTATTAGTATATGCCAGAATAATAAGATATATGAATGTTATTTCAATAGTTTATTAATCATTTACTTATGCATTCTGAATGATCTTAAAATAGCACTAACTATTCTTAAATAACTGGTTTGTAAAAAAAGCAATACATAATTAATGAATCATTAATAAAGTATGAAAATACAATCATTAAGCACATTATAAATGTGCTTATAAGTCAACAATACAGCCTATGTAGCTGTATTTATAAAATGCTTACTAACATTTATTAATGTAGAGTTAATACTTAACAGATAATACTAAATATTAGTATAATAACAGAAGTACTAAATATTTGCTAAAGCTTAATAAATTATTCAAGGTGTGTGGTTATTATAAAGTGTTACCCTTTTTTTACAGTGTAGTTTGAACAAGCAGCAAAAGCCATATTAAGTGTGTGTGTGAGCATGATGAATTTGATTGTTTTAGCAGAGTGTTAGGCTTATCTGTGACAGAGCGGGATTAAGTTTTATTACAGCTCAATAACTTCAAAATACTGCTGGAAAACAAAAATATATCTATCTCAGTGGAATCCAGTTGTACTTGTTATTTTTAGCAGACAAAATAAAAGCGTTTGGGTGTTGCCTCAGAGCAGCAGTAGGTTTGCTTTGCCCTAAAGCTCACAGGTGCGTCGTCAAAAATGTAACATTCGAGTACATGATGGATTGCTTCCCTCAGTTGTGATTCCTGTGTAAATACAATTATGTTGGATTAAAAAGTCAAGACACGCACCTTTGTGGTGTAACTACTGTTCATCGCTCTTGTCCACATAAAAAAAACACAGTAAATATACCAGGCACACATACAAACCAAGCACACCCCAGTTTACATGAACATATATACTGTATGCACACAGTTGAAGTCAAAATTAAATTAAATTAAATTAAAACAGTTTAAAAAAAATTGCTTTAATAACTAATTTCTATAACTATATTCTTTTGTCTTTGCTGTGGTAACAGTGGATAAAATGTTTTTACTTATTTTTTCAAGATTTTTTTCAAGATCTATTATATTATAGACAATAGTATGCACCTAAAGTGCAATTTAAAGACTTTATTTGATTATTTATGTTAACTAGGCAAGGCAAGTTATTAGACAGCTGTGTTTTGTCCTTTCAACAATTGAGAAAAAAAATATTTCTTAAAGAAGCTAATAATATTGACCTTAAAATTGATTTAAAAAAACTATAAAACTTATTTTATTCCAGTCAAACTAAAACAAACAAGGCCTTCTCCAGTAGAACAAATATTATAGGAAATACTGTGAAACTTTCTTTGGTCTGTTAAAAAGCACTTGGGAAATATTTGAAAAACAATAAATAATAATTCTGACTTCAACTGCATGTACACCCACACAATTGCTTTAAATGGTTTTGGATTTAGTTTTTCCCTAGTAATAATAATAATAATAATAATAATAATAATAATAATAATAATAATA
>CAIGQZ010033059.1:13965203-14003700 GCA_903798205.1 Danio tinwini | reverse complement strand
ATATGTATATATATTAGCCCCCTTAGGCTATATATTTTTTCGATAGTCTACAGAACAAACCATCGTTATACAATATCTTGCCTAATTACCCTAACCTTAACCTAATTAACCTAGTTAAGCCTTTAAATGTCACTTTAAGCTGTATTGAAGTGTCTTGAAAAATATCTGGTCAAATATTATTTACTGTCATTATAGCAAAGAGAAAATAAATCAGTTATTAGAAATGAGTTATTAAAACTATTATGTTTAGAAAAGTGTTAAAAAAAATCTTCTCTCCCTCAAACAGAAATTAGGGAAAAAAATTAACAGGGGGGTTAATAATTCAGGGGGGCTAGTAATTCTGATTTCAACTGTACATATATACAAACACAAATTATTGCATTGTCATATTAGAATGATTTTTGAAAGAAAAAAAGTGCAGCATGACAATTTAACATTGCACAAGGATCCTGCTGAAAAGCAAGTAAACTGTTGGAGCAGATTAACTAACTTGTATCAGCGCAAACCCTCTTTTGGTGGATTTACCCTCTTAGCTGTCAGGATTTACTAAAGACACGCAGTGACACTTCAGTGCTGAAAAGGTGTGAACAATTATTTTTGCAACTGACCATACTGCATATGTTTTCACATGCAATATGCAAAAAATTGTTTGCAAATGAATTTGTTCTGGTTTATTTGCTGCATTAAACATTATGAAAATTATTTGATGCATTTATGTTCTTTAATTAGATTATTTGTAACTTTTCATTACCATCTGCACTTTAATGGGACATATTTTGCCCTGTTTAGTAAATCTAGCCCTTGGTCTCTTAATGCAAAAACGAATCTAAACCTGCCAAGCAAACATGTATTATTATATATGTATTATTATCATCATATATCTCTTAAAGGGGGTGCATCATGCTCATTTTGCTCAATCTCATATAAATCTTGAGTGCCTGTAGATAAAAAACGATGGATGTAGTATTTTTTAAAAAGTCTTAAGTTTTTACATACTTTTTTGATAATGTTACAGCTTTTCAATCCTCTTCGGGAAAAAAAAACAAGCACCCGAATGTATGCTATGGGCAGACCTTCTGAGTCAACAGTGAGTCACAGCTGAAGTATTTAAAGGGTTAAATTAACTATGGCTTAGGCATGCACGGTATACCAGTACTGAAAAAATTCTGGTACATTTCAAACAGTTCCATTATCATAATTTTGCTTAATTTAGCGTTCACATGTTGCAATTATGAAGTTAAATCAAATTTTCTGAAATATGAAAATTGAACTGACCTGTCAACCTCTAAATTTGCCAAAAAATGAAGGATGAGTAAATGATTTTGAGTCCTGACTGTTAGAATAACACTTTAGAGTAAACCAACCTTTGATATAATTCTTTAGGTAAGCTGACCTAACAGTTATATAGAAATTATCAGGCTATTTTGGTAGTATGGATTATAAATGAACAAATACATAATATTTTAACATTATTATGTTTTTAAAACATGGCTAACATTAAGCAAGATTATACTGTATGATGATCATTAATTTGCTGATACATGTTCTCCATGATTTGAATATTTGAATATATTAAAATTCTATTTATTTATATATATATATATATATTTTTCAAATAAAGTTTTCAATTCTCTTATCTTTTGAGGATGATTATTTGTTGCCTATGGTATCGATTTAGTATCGATACCTAGGTATTGCATTCTGGCATCATACTGATTCCAAAATTATGGTATCAAGCCATCCCATCAAGATCACCTTTTACTCACAGCCAAAAGCACACTTTTTGGGACACTTTTTCAGCCAAACCCTGTGTAGCGCTACTGCGTAGCACTTTTTCTTTTTTTTTTGGAGAATCGACCATAAAAGCTTTTTTACCCTTAGTTACGTAACGAAGAGCCAGGCAAAGAAAAAATTGCAAACTAGCCATGACCTGGAAGTCAGATTTTTGGAATATAAATACTTTGTGTTATGTCCAAATAGTTTTCTGTGATTTGACCCATGCTTGAACATGAGAGTCTAACTCTTTATATAATGCTGAATCCATAAAAAAAATACCATTAGAGCACTCTTTTAAATACATACAAAAGTGTACTGATATATACGGTTTGAGTCTGAAAGGCACATATACATTCCCCTCGAGCACATGTTCACATATACAAACAAAAGTCTTGTAGTCACAAGGTTGTCATATACAGAGCTTCCAGCTTTCTAAACACATATCAGCTCTCACTGTTGCTGCCCCATTGCCTGGAAACCAAGTCATTAACCTAAACAGTTCCTCCAGGTTTGGGCATTATTACATCATACAACTTACTCATACTTGACTATCAAAGAGACACCACTTACTTCAACACATAAATGGTCCCTTTTCTGCAACTTCACTCAGAAATCATGGATTAGATTATATGGACTTCACTGTAGTTATGGACTTTCTTTAGAGGTTAGAAGATTAGATCAGAAAAGTGTTGATAGGGGCTTTTCTGACTTCTAAACGTTTCAGTCAACATGATTAAGATTACAGTAAGTGTGTAATTTGCAGATTGTCCCTTCACTGAAATCACGTCATTAGTCAAGCTGTTCAGGATTCTAAAACAAACAAGAATGTTTAAATTGTGCCACAAATGTTGAGTACTATCATATTACTTTACAAATTACTCAAAATGCATAATTGTTATAGAGCTGCAAGAACTTGAAAAAGAACAATATATTGCATCAGTCAGTTTTTATCATGAGAACAAACAGGAAACTAAACAAGACACAGGTATAAAGCATAGGTTACTATATCCAGGTAGCAAAGGATTCTGGCCCAAATTTGGCATAAAGCTGGCACAGCAGACATTCATCCGGCACTGGCATACAGCATGTCTTTAAGGCAGCACACAATACTTAGGCCAAATGTAAAATGTAGTATATGGTCCATGTTTGGCCCTTGTCTGGATTACAGACTTGGTCCAGTCATGTACCATAATTCACTTCGGCGTGTGGGCCAAGCAAAGCTGATTGTGTGGGCCAGAGCTGGGCCAGATACATTTTGCTATGTGGGTAGGGAAGACCAGTCATTTGGAAAACTAACACTGGCCACATATTTGAAGATTTTCATTCATTCATTCATTCATTTTCTTTAAGCGTAGGCTGCTTTTACACCTAGACAAACCGGCCTCGTTTGCCCAGTTAGCACGGTTTGTTTAGCAGATGTGAAACCAGCAATCGTCTAGAACATGGGTCTCAAACTCAATTCCTGAAGGGCCGCTGCTCTGCACAGTTTTGCTCCAACCCTAATCAAACACAGCTGATCCAACTAATTAAGAGTCTTGAACACCTTGATTAGTTGCATCAGCAGTGTTTGATTTGGGTTGGAGCAATACTGTGCAGAGCTGCGGCTCTCCAGGAATTTAATTTAAGACCCATGGTTTAGAAACTTTGCTGTGTGAAAGCGAATTGCGCCAAGAATAAAAATAAACACTATAAAATTTTTAATCCCTGTTTCGAAACAAAACAATAGATCTATAGGTGTCAAAGCATCCTTCCCTGCTGTAACTGGTTGGCTGGTTTTAGCTGGTCGACCAGCCTGGTTTTGGAGGGGTTTTGGCCCTTTCTATGCTGGTTTCCAGCCATTTCCAGCCTGGTCTTAGCTGGTCAGGCAGGAAAATTACCAGCTTAAACCAGCAAAAACCAGCTTGTCCAGCCTGGTTTAAGGTGGACATAGCTGGTTTTGGCTGCTCAAGCTGGTTTTAGCTGGTCAACTCCCAGTCTGACCAGCTAAGACCATGCTGGAAATCAACCAGCTAAAGCCAGCCAACCATCTTAGGCTGGTTTAAACTGGATTTTTTAGCAGGGTTAGTGTCTATTTTAGAAGTTGACACAGCAAAATGAATTGCCAACTATTCAAGCATATGTTTTACGCAGCGGATGCCCGTCCAGCCGCAACCCAATATTGGCAAACACCCATACACACTCATTCACACACTCATACACTGCGGCCAATTTAGTTTATTCAATTCACCTATGGTGCATATCTTTGGACTGTGGGGGAAACCTGAGCACCCGGAGGAAACCCACACAAATACAGGGAGAACATGCAAACTCCACACAAAAATACCACCTGGCCTAGCCAGGACTTGAACCAGTGACATTCTTGATGTGAGGCGACAATGCTAATCACTGAGCTATCGTGCCACCCTCCATCTCAAGATTTTAAGCCTGATTTTTGGGCCCTACTTGCACCCTCCAATAAACATGTACGAACCTGAAAATAATTAAATGAGACAAAGAAGAGGGTATTGAAAATTTGTTTGTTTTAAATCTAAATTTCAAAGTGTCTGCAATTTGCATCTGCTTTAATGAGCGTCGTGAAATAAAAAAACAACAAAATTGCAAAATTTAGCTTTTCTACACTTTATATTGAGAAAGAAAATCAAATGAATTACACCATATAAATGGAAAAACTCTATTTAGGAAGAATTTATCATTTAAGAATGATTACGATTGATCTGATTGAAATATAGTCAAATTTACAGTTAGCTTAGATCAATAAAGTAGAACAAAAGCTTCAAATTAAATAAAGAGAGCTTATGTGTTTTTCTGGGAAGTCTAAAAGCATTTAGGTACAGAAAATGAATAATCAAATATAAATAATTTAGCACTGCAATGTTCACTGTATAATTTAAATACAATTAATCTCTGATACAGCTAAACATTAGCATTTCATGTATCTGAAACTCGCTTTAAACCTGCTTGGAACACAACAGGTCTTTAACGTGTGCAAATGATAAACTTTGCAATTAAGCCACTAAAAATTTATACATTCCTGTTGGTACCTGGTCAACTATAATCCCTATTTGACATCAAACATGCTGTGATGTGACAGTGTGGATGTACATGGTGATGTCTATGCTGAAACAACATTGTTTCCTTTGTTTAATGAGGTGCATGATTTCATCAAGAAGGCAGTACTAGCATTTTCCTGAAATAAGTCTAAAAACAAACAATAGCCACAGAAGCAGCGTATTTCTAAAAAGATAGACAATGTGAATCTATTTCACAATTCCATTCAGAAACACCAATACCATTGTCTCTTTCATTTCATCATGCATGGAAGCACTGTCTGAAGTCATAAAGTATCCCATTTAAAACATCCCAGTAAAACACGCTGTATAACATAAAACAAACGATTATGATGATACCCTATTGTAGCAATATTGGTCTGATATTGTGTATTCTTCACTCGCAAACAACTGTGAAAAAACATGTGGAAAAAACAGTATTGACATCAGCCCTCTCTCTCTCTCTCTCTCTCTCTCTCTCTTTCACTCTATTCCATTGAGTTGCTCAGTACACTCTATTCAACCAACAAACAATAATACATTCTGTAATCTATAGTTTCCCTGGAAACAAACCCTAGAAGTAAGATTTCCTTCAGGCAGGTGCTTTGCACTTCATTAGAGCGTTCCAAACTGGCGGCTATTCCATGATGCGTTTTATTACCAAGCGGTACAGAATTGACAGGTTAACTGTGCATAAATTCTACTTCAATAAAGATCACACTTGTCTGAGTGGCTGTACAAACGCATTAGCATTTTTTGAAAAGAAGATGGCTCTAAGCGGTGAAATTACATTCCTCAATAAGATGCAAAGAAGACTCGTCTTAACCTTCAGCTTAACCACAACTAAATTGTTTACAGTAACAAGAAGCTTATTGATTTTGAAGTAAGTAATCTACAGGCTTTTTTTGCTCATAACAGCATATTTTTAAATCAACAACCAAACTGTTAGGTACACCGTGCTTGCATCCCTTTTTTTCTTTAAACCCTTAATTCTTTGAGGCATAGAAGCGCTGAAAGCATGATTCATGAAGCAAATCACCTGTTCTATCACATAACAAAGTTACTCTGTTGGATTGAGTCAGGTGGCTGTGGAGGCTAATTTGAGAATCGGCTTGTTACTCATGACGTATGGAATATTATTTCCGGGTCCAAGCCACTACTTTGAATTGAGAAAATATTTGTTTATGACCACTTTTTAGTCATATCACACATTAAAGTGAGTTTTATATGAAATCATCATGTACACAACAATCTCTGGACTTGCTAAATCACACACATTAATATTTTAATAATTAATAATAATTCCTTACATTCATATAGCGCTTTTCTAGACACTCAAAGTGCTTTACACAATGGGAGAATCTCCTCATCCACCACCAGTGTGCAGCATCCACCTGGATGATGCAACAACAGCCATATTGCACCAGACTGCACACCACACACCAGCCGATTGGTGGAGAGGAGACAGAGTGATGAAGCCAATTATGATATGGGGATGGTTTAGGAGACCATGATGGACAGAGGCCAGGATCCAGGGTTAAACCTCTACTTTTTTTTCAAAGGACATCCTGGGATTTTTAATGACAGGACCTCAGTTTAACGTCTTATCCGAAAGACAGCGTCCACTGAGCAGTATAGAGTCCTCCTCACATATACTGGGGCATTAGGACTCACGCAGACTGCTGGTCTCACTAACACCACTTCCGGCAGCAACCTAGCTTTCCCATGTGGTCTCCCATCCGGGTACTGACCAAGCACAGCCCTGCTTAGCTGCAGCGGACAACCATGTTAGAGTTGCAGAGAGCTAGCTATCATGATTTTTGAAAGTAATACATCGCTTTGTATACGTTTACTATTACCATTTGTTGAGTCTCCCCATACAGTTTGATAAAGCGCTTGGACCCGGAAGCCACTTTGCATGACGTCACACTTAACAAGCAAATAGTGTACTCATTATCATGTTATTAAAAATACTAGAAGTGGCCATCTTCTTTTATTGTGGTCATAAAGAGATGGACATGGTCAGCAGCAACACTCCAATGTGGCATTTGAACAATGCTCAATTGAAATATATGAACATTTACATTACACCACCAGCAGCCTAAACAGTTCATACAAGGCAGTACATTCTCAGAAATAAAGGTACAGGAGCTGTCTCTGGGGCAGTACCTTTTTAAAAGGTACATATTTTTACACAAAGAGTCCACAATGGTACCTCTAAGGTGCATATTAGTACCCAAATGTACCTAAAAAGTACCTCTGAGGTACCATTAGGAACAAATATATACCTTTTAAAAAGGTACTGCCCCAGAGACAGCTCCTGTACATTTATTTCTGTGAGTGTATAGATCCATGCTTTCCTGTGGTTTATGCTAAATTCTGAAACCCAGCATTTGAATGTGGCAGCTGAAATCCAGACTCGTCTGACCAGACAACCTTTTTGTATCTTCTACTATCAAATTTTGGTTAGCCTATGCCAGTTGTAGCCTATGGTTTCTGTTCTTAGTTGACAGGAGTGTCATTTATTAGCCCTAACCAGTTAGTTGCATTAGTCTGGCTATTCTCCTCTGACCTCTGGCATTTTTACCCACCGGACTGCTACTGACTTATTTCCTATTTCAGACCATTTACTGTAGAGATGGCCATCTTACAATTACTAACAATATCGCCACATTCAGAGTCACTTAATTCACTTATTTTACCCATTCTGGTGCTTGGTTTGAACTTCAGAAGATCATTTTTACCAAGTCTATAATTCTAAATCTACAGTAGAACAGTTATACCTAAAATAAATAGGGCAGGTGAAAGTAAATATCTTACATGCATATTACAAGTATTCAGTTTTTGGGTATTCATTTCATTTGTTCATTTGGATCCAGTATTTGAAAACAGTTGCACAAAGCTTATCAGATCAGACCAAGAAGTGCATAGGTCAGAGTGATTTTTGCTTTGTCACTCACTATGTGTCTATAGAGTGTAGATTGAAGCAAAACATTTTTTTGAAGCTTTCAAAGTCAGAAGTCATTAGAAAATGCACGAGTTACTATGTGTTTGATTGTGATTCTTTAATTGCTGTTCAATTAAAAACATATATTAAGTTTCTGTGCCTTCCTTGCCAAAGCCAATATTCACATACAATACGGTCTTGTTTGTACTCATACTGACGATCTAGTCACTCATGATAGTTATCAGCTACTTCCTATCCAAAGGTGATTTGATCACTGAAATACATAAACTAAGCAATATACTTAGAACTGCAAGGTGTGTGTTGGTGTGTGTCTGAATGAGCTGTCAGCTCTATTGACTTCTGTGCGAAATGTGCAATTGATCTGCAGTTGTAACAATGACAAGCTGCTATAAAGACGTTCAATAGGAAATCAATCCACCACTGTGCGTTTGTTTGTCTAATCGAACCCGGAAAAAACTGACAGGATAAATGCTGCAGGTCTGCACAGACACTTGTCTGCAGTGTTGAAACACATATTTTATATGCAGAAATTAGTATCTTAAGATAGCTCCCACATTAGGCGACGCAGTGGCGCAGTAGGTAGTGCTGTCGCCTCACAGCAAGAAGGTTGCTGGTTAGAGTCTCGGCTGGGTCAGTTGGCATTTCTGTGAGGAGTTTACATGTTCTCCCTGCGTTCGCGTGGGTTTCCTCCGGGTGCTCCAGTTTCCCCCACAGTCCAAAGACATGCAATACAGGTAAATTGGGTAGGCTAAATTGTCCGTAGTGTATGAGTGTGTGTTTCCCAGAGATGGGTTGCGGCCGGAAGGGCATCCGCTGCGTAAAAATGTGCTTGATAAGTTGCCGGTTCATTCCGCTGTGGCGACCCCGGATTAATAAAGAGACTAAGCTGAAAAGAAAATGAATGAATGAATTTCTAAATGTGTTGAAAAAAATCTCTCTCTTAAACTAAAATTGGGGAAAAAAATAAACAGGGAGGCTAATTATTCTTACTTCAACTGTATTAGTACTCTGTTAGTCTTTTACTGTTAATAACAGCTAACTATATAAAACAGAAGAGATTGTGACATTAATGCAGGACAGACAGCTCCTCCTGTGGTGAGTTGTAACAGCTTGCTCTCCACTCGGCTGCGTTAAACATCTAATTAAGCACTGAGGCATAATGAATGCGACTCCATGCGAATCCCAAAGGATCTTGCCAGCCACAGCAGCGATGAGAGAGGCTAAAGGTCACACTACACCCACAGGCATGACAGAGATGTGCAGCACTGCGCTACACACACTCGCTGTGTACAACTATGACTAAACAATTACACAGACGTCTGTGCGGGTCAGACGGAGACAACATTGGTGCTATACCATTTATGATTCATATATAAAACACAATGAATGAAGATGAGAAATTTATTTCCTTTCTCTCTCTTTCAAGCACCCAGAGGCCTCATGTTCCTTTATAATGCTATCAAGATGCCTGAAAGACTGCATCCCGTTTGTTTTCTATAATCACCTGATGCTTTAGTGCTAAGAAAATTGAAGAAGAGTAGATGCGATTAGAGAATTATTAGCCCTCCTGAATTATTATGTGTATAGTTTTCCCCCAATCATACTCCCTAGTTTTTCGCAACTCCGCGATCGCTAATTCTAATGCAAAATCAACAAAAAGTCACAAATTTTTGCGATCCTGCAAAATTTGTAATTTAAACGTAAAATAATTGCAAAAAATATAAATAAGCTCATAAAACATCCAATTCCAAACCGTATAATCAAATGCTATTTATTTCAGTTTGCAATGAATTTTTTTACATAACTTATTGATGTTGCATACAGCGCACAAGATGTCTCTCGAAAAATAACGTCTCACCTGCGCCCTCACAATCAAAACCTTACACGAGAGTGGGGGGGAATGTTTTGCGGTCTGTGCAGTAAGCAGACGTGAATTAGGCACGAGCGATTTACATGTGAAGTCAATGCAAAGATTGGATTAGACATCCTGTGGCACGAATTGGACATTTTGTGCGTTTCACATGCTTCAGACTGCAAAAGAAAGTGTGAGCAAACATCTAACAAACAGAGCAATGAAACAGACAGAAAAGCAAGCAGCTTGCAATGATGGAGATAGATTCAAGGATGACGGCCGCTGGACACGACTGAATTGAAGGACATTATTTGTGCTTTACATATATGGCTGGTGTTATGGTGTGTGTAAAATTGATAAATGTTTTCATTTAACACTTTTTCTGCAGTTAACGAGAAAATGCATCCCTGCCATTGACAAGTTTTTACGGCAATGCGTGTTTTAGGTGTATTACGGTAGGAGAAGCCCTAACGCATGTGTGAAGTATTTGATGTGAGATGCTCCAGAAAGTGAAATCTGAGAGAAAGTAAGATTGTGGATAAAAATAAGAATTATAAAACCTTCCTTTGGATTAATCCCTACAGTTTTAGATCTGTTTTAAATCTTGTCTTGACAAGAGACCAAAATAAAGAAGCTTTTATGATTTGTGTCATTGTGTCAGGTTGTACACCTGGCAGTGTGCCGATTTTCTTTTGATCCTTAGATTGTACACCTCACATAGTAGGCTACCTAATATGGTAAATTACATATATGCATCACAAAATTGTCTGCAAATTTCTGGGAATCATCACCACAAAATCTGTTATTTTAATCGCAAAAAAAAAAATCACAAAAAAATGTAAAAAAAACTAGGGGGTCTGCCCAATTTCTTTTTAACAATATATATATATATTTTTAACTCACTTCTAAACATAATAGTTTTAATAACTAATAACTGATTTCTTTTACCTAACTTTGCCACGATTACAGTACATAATAGTTTACTAGATATTTTTCAAGATACTGGTATTCAGCTTAAAGTGACATTTAATAGCTTAACTTGGTTAATTTAATAAGAAAAATTATGGTAATAAGAAAGTCATTGTAAAATCATGGTTTGTTCTGTAGATAATCAAAAAATATATTGGGCTAATAATATGGACCTTAAAATGCTTTTTTTTTAAATTAAAACTGCTTTTATTCTAGCCGAAATAAAACAAATAAGACTTTTACCAGAAGAACAAAATATTATCAGACATACTGTAAAAAATTCCTCCGTTAAACATCATATAAAAAAAAGAAGAAAAAAAAAAAAATCACAGGAGGGCTATTAATTTTAACTGTACATATTGGCTACTGTTCAAACATTTGAAGTCTATAAGACTTGTTTTCTTTTAATTCAGCAGAAATGCAGTAAATCGATAATATTTGACAGTAAAGACACCTACTATATTGCAAAGTTTTCTGCTTCACATGGTGTTCTTTTGAACTTTATAATCATCAAAGAATTCTAAAAAGTGCATCAGAGTTCCGTTTAAATATTAAAGAGGACCTATTATGTTTTTTACACTTTCAGCTTCCTTTAGTGCATAACGCTGACGTTAAAGCATGAAAGTCACTCCAAAGGGAGTTGTTCTTTTTATCACAAAGCACTGTTTAACTCCCTCAAATAACTCGATTGTAGTCCTGAGTTTTCTTCTGGGAATATACATGTCACAATATCCTGAATTTCAATAATTCCATGGTGACTACATGGTGGAGTGTGTAGTAAAGTGCTCTTTAGTAGTGACTTCATTTTCAAGATACTCTCTTTCACACATCTACTATATTAATACAAGTGACTTTCTCCTAAACTTTCACAGACATAACTAACCTTGTGTGAGATTGTGTGTTTTTTTATGTGTTTTTGACTTAACATAGTCTGTATTTGAAAAAGATTTTTTTTAATACTCGCATGACGTGCTATCCAACAGTCAGCTTTCCATGTTCACTTTGTCTGTGCACCCACTCAAAAAACTGTGTATTCAGAGTTTAAATTGACAAGGATTTAAATCACATGCAAGTGTTTTGTTTGTTATTGATCAATGGACAAGCTATACAATCTCCGACCTTTTCTGGGAAGGGGGGGGGGGGGGGGGGGAGGTAGGTAACAGCTGCTCATTTGCATTTAAAGAAACATACATAAAAAACAGTGTTGTTGTTTTATTTGATCAAATTACAACGAACATTAACAGCAAAAATTTCAATTGTAAAAAATTTTAAAATGTTACAGTAAAAATCTGTTACTTTATTAACCGCAAGTTTTCTTAATGCTTGCAGTAAAAGCTATTTTTTTGTTCACATTAATGTTTATTTAGATTTTTTTTTTACTTTAGTGTTGTGTGTTACTATGATGATGTTTAGTAGAATGACATAGTGCACCATATATTAGCATGTTTCTCTTGTTGTAATTACGCTATTTGTGATGAGAATTGGCATTTACAGCAGTTTACCGTAAATTTTAACAAAAATGTTTCTATTTTGACAACCACAGCTGCCATTTTTACTGTAAATTTTACATATGTTTTACAGTGTATGAGAAATTATCTGGATGACATTTTGAGCTGAAACTACAGCGGCTGAGAGAGCTTAACGTGCTTCAATTAAAAAAAAAAAACACACAATTACAAAAAACGCCAGCAAATTAAGAAAAGATCTTCATCCGTTCATCCGCTTATCCTCACAATGCATATACATTAAAAAACTGTGCTGCATTTTCACACAACGCAAACAAATTAATAAAATGTGCTGCACTTTCTCACAATGCAAACTATTTAGGAAAACACACTGCATTTTCTCACAACACTTGCAAATACATCGAAACACAGTGGAAATGTTTTAAGTGGACCCAAATACATGACGGACACCGCTGTGCTGTGATTGTTGCTCATAGAAGTTGTAGTTGATCTTTGAAAGAGCTTTTTGTTTGTTTTATTTTGTCTTTTGTATTTTATTAGCTTAAACAACCATAACCTAAATAGGCTCCTTCTGTGTTTCGAGCTATTTGAAATAGTTTTAAGAAAATGCAGCACTTTTTCTTAAAATGTTTGTGAAAATGCAGTACGTTTTATTAATTTGTTTGCAATGTGGGAAAATGCAGCACTTTTTTTTTTTAAATGTGTTTGCGTTTTTGCAGCATGTCAAATGGATAAAGATCTTTTGCTGGTGTTTTTTTGTAATTGCATGTGTTTTCTTAAATTTTAGCATTTTAAGCTCTCTTGGCCACTGTATGAAACTTCATATACACTTTTTGGGGACACCTGGGACTTAAATTACATATTTTAAATAGAGTATAACACGGTGCTTGAAAATAAAACTGCAACAAAATGGATTAGGTTTGTGTTGGTGTATAGGCTTTGTATTAGCCTATAATACAAACCTCATTAATAAAGATATATTTCTTCAATAAATCTCACCATCTGCATTGGTATATTATTAACATGTTGTGATGGTAAGAGGTGCGAAAAATACTCCACCTGGGACCTCATATTTCAGTCAACAAAAGAGAAATTGACCCTACACTGGCCCAAGTTTGTTTATTTCTTTTCTTTTCTATTTCTTTTCTCTTCTATAGTTGGCCAAGAGCTCATGTTGTAACAGAGACGTTTATTCAACTATTCTTTGGGAAACTGTCAAGGCCACATCAGTTTAAAAAACATTCAAATGTTCCCACAGTAATTATTGAAATATTCCATTAAAGCTACCTTAAAGCTGAGGTCATTTTTGACAGCAGCTTAAAAAAACACATTGCAAGAAACAGCCCAGAGCTTCTGGGTGGTAAATGGTGCTACACACTCATAACCTTGGGCTGGAAAAAGAAACATGTTACCTTTGCATTCCAAGCCATGACATGCTCCATCCTGCCCACCTGAATGAAGCTGAAATAAATATGTGTGTGCGTGTGTGTGTGTGTGTGTGTGTGTGTGTGTGTGTGTGTGTGTGTGTGTATGACAGTTAAGATAATTATAAACTGCTTGTGTTCCAATAGTCTTTTTCCACTATCAAACCAGTGTGAGTAGGGGATGACAATGAGATGGGTGGGGCCTTAGAAGCCTTAGACTTTGAGCAATGAGGTCAAAATCAAGCTGCATTTCCACTGTTGGACTAGTAGCCCAGAAGTCCTGCTTTAAATCTGGAATTAACATGCCTTTATATATTATTTCACCAACAAGAGGAAGCTGAATGACAACTTGATCACAAAACAAAGAAAAATCTGCAAAAAGGTTTCAGACTACAGAATTGATATATAACTGGAGTAAATGTCATTTGTGAACATCCAGAAGTAGAATGTAGTATCAATAAAGAACAGACCGAATGAGACCACTTAAATGTATATGATTTTAATCATGTATTGCAATTTGTCTGAATAAACTATAATGTTTTTGTAAACAATCTCTGGTATTTCAGTACATACAGTATAATGTGTATTTATTATAGCATTTTTTTAACATGTGAGTTGCCTTTAGCAATGCATATACAGTAGGGGAAATAAGAACACCACCATTTTTTCCTCAAAAAAATTATTTCTAAAGTTGCTGTTGACTTCAAATTTTTACCTAATATTGGTAACAAGCAAAGAGATCCACATATGCAAAGAAAACAAATCTAATCGCAACATACTCCTTATATACATTTCTGGAGATCGCAAATGAAGTAGCCAGAAGTACACATGGCTGCATTTTATCTTTAAAACGAATGCTACGGGGCGGTATGACGCTGTTCCCTTTCTTACCTCTTTATGGACACCTTTCCCGCTGTTACCTGTTTGTCCAGTACCTCGTCATGTACGTCGGTGGACTTGAGACAGAGAGAGGGGTTGACCATGACGACGGGGTTCAAATCTGATGAAGAACAGTTCCAGAAAACAGGTAAGACAAAAACAGAAGCCAAAAAATGAAATAAACAAGCAAATAACAGAGTGAGAATGTGGTAAAATCTAAAAAGGTGATAAAAATCAGGCGAGGGCTTTTCTTTTTCTGGATTGCCTTTTAAAACTGTCGGTTGGGTTTAGGGAAGTGGGTGGGCGGGTCAGTTGTTACTTTTGAAAACACTATTGCTTGGGTTTAAGGAAGGAGGAGGGTGGGTCAGTCATTAGTCAACATCGGCCTCTGGCGGATTTACGCGAGAACAGCAGGCACGAATGGCACTCGTGAGAGAAATTTTGAAATCTCAAAAAGCATACACATCTGCCTCTGATGGATGTGCGTAAACAAAAAATGCAAAAATGTACCTCCTGGGACGTATTTGGCACTCTCCAAAAATGTATATAGTGGTACATTTTTAGACTGAGCCAATTCGTTTACAAATAAAGTTCTGAAATGACACAGGGAAAAAGTACTAAACACATAAAGAAAGGGAGGTAAAGGCAGTGAAACCCCAGTCAGCAGCTGAAATCTCAGTAGTTATTCAGCAAAACATGAAAAAACACGGTTGTGTTCAATAATCCGTATTTCCACCCACTGTAAATCAATATAAATATCTCTACTTCCTCAAAACTAAAAGTTTGGAATGACATGAGGTTTAAAATATAATGATAGGATTAAAATTTTGGAGAACAATATATAATAATAAAACATTGATTTTTATTGTTAACCCATTCGCTTTTTCAAGAAAAATATATTTAGCACCATAAATAACAAACAAATCCCCACTGCTCTGTGAACTTGTTAGCAGATTCCTGTGAACAAGTAGCATAGGGCATCGCCCTCAGTCATGGTCTGTCTGTCAGGCCTGGTGCTACACTTGCACTCCGCCATAGAAGACAGAGGGCAGGAATCTGATGTGTCTCAGAAAATGCATGTTAGTTAAGCTCCTTCCTCTGTTCTGAATGCGGGACTTGATTCTTTGGGACAGATGGAGCAGCTCGGTGCCCCGTCAAAATGCCTATGGTCATGCCAGGGGGATTGTGATTGCAGTCTATGCCCCCTCCATGAACAAGCTGGCATCTGTGAGTATCTCTTATGATCTAATCCTCACCGGACCTTCCTGGGCCCCAGGGATGCCTGCTATCCCTCCCAGTGCCAGTTAGAGCTCTCTGACCCGCCCGTAGCCCCAGGCAAACCTCCTGTGATCAGGGCTGACAAGGCAGGGGACCTGGCATCATTCCCTCCAGAAGGGAACGATGGTGATCTGCCAGGCTGATCTGTCCTTTAAAGAACTGCAAGGCTGGACAGACTGTTTGCACTGACTGCAGGCTGTGTCTTGTACCAATTTTTGGTTCAACTTCATAAAAAGACAGATCGACTTTAAACATTTTCTTTTAATATTTAGATAATATGTCTATATATGTATATCTGGTGTAAAAATAACTTTCATTCAGAAATTGATATTAAATAAGTAATGTTTTCTTGTAAAACATTCTTTGAAAACATTAGCAGCTTTTTAACTATCAGGTCAGAATGGTTTTGTTTGCTTGACCATTTTATTCCGTGCTGATCCAGTCCAGTCAGCACGGAAACTGTTAAATTTTTCACTGTGGTGCTGATGACGGAACTCTTTGAAATGTAATACAAACAATGTTAGGTAAGTTACTAAAAAGTAATTAATTACTAATTACATCATTAAAATTGTAATTAAATTCCATTTTTAATTACAATATTTGAAAAGTAACTCTAAATAACTATGAAAAGTTATTTAATTACTTGACTAAACATTAAAAATTCAATGTATAAATGCACTGGTATAAATCTAAACTCTGCATAGACAATAGAAGTTAAACTCTTTTAATTGTTTTAATCTGAGCCAAACTGGGCATTTTAGCTTTACTATAAAATGTAACACTTTAAGAATAGTAAACATTATATGCATCAAAGCACAAGACATTTCAAAGCAATGACACAATATTTTATGCATACCATATTTTGACATGAATTTCTGACTTAGTTCATTGTTTCTCAAGCATGTTCAATCTCCTTGATAAATGAATTACTCTGCTTCTCTTAATTAATTGATACATAACTGTTCAGTGTGTACAGTATTAAAACAAGTACATTATAAGTAACTGTAATTAAATTACCTGAAAATTAAAAGTAATCCCTTTCTGCAAAAAAAGTAATCTAATTACAGTAAAAAGTCACTTTGTAGCTAATTACACCCAACACTCAATGCAAATGTGTCAGTCATTGTCTTAATTGGTAACGTAAGTGTAATATAAAAAGCGAAATGGAATATGCCACACTGTAAAAAATCTTACAAATTGTTAACTCGGTTTAAAATTGTAAGTTAGGTGGACATATTTTTGAGCTCAGAGTTGAATTTACTCATAAAAACGATTGAACTGTATGTTTGGAAGTGTTTTTTCAATCAAAGTAAAAAAAATCAGTTGAAGGGACTTTGAATTTAGATTTCTTCATTTGAGTGTTTACCACTGTAAGAAATAAAAAGTTAAGTTAACTTAAAATTTTAAAGCAACCGGCTGCAATTTTGAGTGTATTAAGCTCCAGTTGTTAAAGTTGTACCAAATTATTCCATAAAGTATACTTGACTTAAACCAGCCTTTTCAGTCAACTTAAAAAAAATAATTTGGCACAACTTCAACCACTGAAGCTTAATAAACTCTAAATTTCTGTGAAGCGTTGCTTTAAAATTTTTATTTAACTCAACTTAAAAAATTTTACATTGCAGGTTATTTCTGTTTTCAGGGCTTTTCTTATATTTACTTAGTCAAATAACAAAACAAATCAAAAATAAATAAATAGCATTCTTCTGCCTATAGCCACCAATAGAGAAACTGGCATCCAGACGTAAAAGTTGTTGCCAAATGCGCACAACAACTCCACCAGTCCAGCAAGGTTGTCTAACCGTGCCTAGAATTACAAGCTGAGAACAGTTAGTATTCATGCCATATCAGGCTCACGTGGAAACACAACTGGAACTGTATGTGACGGTTCTTAGGTCAGTTCGACACGATAGTGGAAAAGCAGCTTTTGTTTTAATGTTCAAATATTCATTCATTCATTTTCTTTTAAGCTTAGTCCCTTTAATAATCTGGGGTCACCATAGCGAAATGATCCGCCAACTTATCCAGCATATGTTTTTTTATGCAGCGGATGCCCTTCCAACTGCAACCCATACACACTCATTTACACACATACACTATGGACAATTTAGCCTACCCAATTCACCTATACTAGATGTTTTTGGAACGGAGCACCAGGAGAAACCCACACAAACATAGGGAGAACATGCAAACTCCACACAGACATGCCAGCTGACTCAGCCAAGGCTCAAACCAGCGACCATCTTGCTGTGAGGCGAACGTGCTACCCACTGCACCACCATTTAATGGCTTGTGTTTCAGATCGGTTCGTAGGTTGTTGATGTTCTTGTTGGTTATGTTGCTTCTGCTGTTTCTCCTGTGTCATACAGTAGCTTTTTGTTTCAATTATTGATTCATGGAACTGAAATAAAGAGCTACCTTAGCTGGTTTGCTCTTGCAACTTGCTCTGACAATTATAATTTTAATTATTTACCGAAACATTTATGTTAGTCCTTATAAAACCTCACTTTAAGATTCTGCGTATTTAAGTAAATATTCACAAAAAGAAGGCAATAGGAGGCAATTTTTCAGCTATGATTAAAGTCTAAAGTCAGGGACAAGTGACACCTTGTTTTCTTTCATTCTTTCATTAATTCATTTCTGCTTTTAAAGCGAAGTTAGTTTATTTTTGCCACCCACTGTCCCTCAGGAAAACAGAAATCAAGCAAAAATTATTTCAGCTGTCATTCATAGACCTGGCCTATGCTGAAAATGCATCATTTTATCCGAATGACGAGAGAAGGCAGCTTTCAACAGCTTTGACAGAAGAAAAAAAAAACTTGAGATGTCACCCCAGCTCTTTGTACCCCGTGCCCTGAACCATGCTTTCCAAATGTTCTTTTTTCAAAAGACATAACCGTACACAATGACAAGACAGTCATGGACACATCATTCTCATTTTCTGTATTTTTTACTATCTGTCCATCTCAAATGAAGGCATCCACCTCCCCAGAGCTGAAGAGATGAGTGGAGAAAATGAGAGCCATCTGTGGTGCCCCATAGTGCAGAGATGATTGCTGTGGAGCATTCTCTCTTCAGCACCAGGGCTTCCATCTTGGCCAAAAATAATGCTCATTTCAGCTCTCATACAAGACAAAAGACAGAGTTCACATTCATATCATGCCATACACAGAGTGAGGAAACATGTATGTTATCATACAAATAGTTGCGGACGAGCACAAAATGTCCTAGAGTGCTCTGCGGTCATTGGGCGATGCTTAGGAAATCTGTCTGCATAATATATCTGCCTGACAGTTGCAGTAAAAGGACCTGAAAGTGAACTGCGGCATTTATCGTCTGTAAGAACAGACAGCATGTATTTAACATTCATTTTGATTTCAGTTACAAGACACTGCCGCCCATTCATCCTGGAATCGATTAGATATTGTGCTGTCATGAATTATGACAGTGTGGAAGGGCTGAACGCATAATCAATTGACATGCTAATTACGGTAATTGTGCATTTTTCACTAGACTGACAGATCGCTCTTGGAGGAGCTGCTAGTTTAAAGGGATAGTCCACCCAAAAATGAATAGCAGGAGACTGTAGGACTCAATGACATCAGATTTATTTTTGACCACATTTCTTTTTTATCATTTGAATTATTCTGGACTTTATTTAATGATTTAATTAAATGTCAGTAATTAAAACTTGCTGAGAGTACACTTCTATGAGTATTGGATTATGGAAATATACTTTATACTGTATGCACGCACCTCTGAATGTTTTTTAAAAAATGGATATTGTTTATCACAGTGCCTTAAGATTTGTCACTGGTTCAAGTGCATGCACACACCTCACTGTAATTTTTATAAAATGACAGAATGGACCTCACTAGGAGAAAACAACATACAGTATGTTAGTGTTTATTTTTTAAGCTTTAGTTAGTAAATTACCACAGTTTATATCTAATTTGTTGGAGTACTGTTCAAATACTTACAATAGCAGATCGGCAGATATACTCTTACGATTATTTCACAGAGTTAGGTCGATTTGCATTCTCTAAGTATGCTCCATATGTATGGAATGAGCTTCAAGATATACTACATATGAAATCCGTACTAACCTAAAACTATTTTAAAAAATATTTTAAAGACTGTCAATTTAGAACAGTGTATGTTTTAACAATCGATTATGGTTTATTTGTATTGTCAAAGTGTTGGTGTCCATGTAAACGTACTCACTGGAAGTGCTAGATGATGTTACAAGCTGTCAAAGACAGTCCATTCCTGATTTCATGATCCCCTTAAATTTCATAAGTTTGACGTGTTTCCCCCTTACACGCAAATTTTGTAAAGCATTTGCTGCATGTTGGTGTGTCAGAATCCTTGCTTGTAAAATATAGTCATACTTTATGCTTAGTTTATGCTCATGCTTAGTTTAAGCAAATTAGATGAATGCGATCATGCGTGTTGATGAAGGGAGTCGCTCACCGCATGCGCCGTACTGCACGCTTTGCCTTCTATAGGCAACAGGAACAATTGCCTGACATCGCTGACGGTGTCTGTATCCCACAAAGCTGTTTAGAATTTAATATTTACAGATAGTGTGACACAACGCGTACTTATTTGATGCACCCGTTCCTGGTTAAATAAATAAATTGAAAAAAATCAGAAAAAATAAATAAATAAATAAAAACGCTTGCCTAAATTATACTATTTAAAATTGTACAATTACTTCCCAAATATTGACATTGTACATTTTCTCTACATTATATAATGATAGTGTTTCATGAATAAAATGAGAAATGACTATTTAAAAAAGCAGCTTTGACGTTTGTTACATTTACTCAAAGTAACTCAGCAGACAGTGAAAATGGTGTTGGAATTGAAACTGCTCCAATTCACACAGTGACATGTAGACCCAGCTAACAGAGAATATAACTTTGGTTAACGTTCTCTATAGGTTCTCTTAAAGTTATCAAAAACATTCTTGCAGAATGTTTGTAGAACATTTCCTTAATATAATAACATTACAATAATACATATAATAACATATAATAATGTTATTTGTAATTAATAAGCTTTCTAATAACATTCAAACTAAATGTTTTTATAACTTAATGTGAATGTTAGAAATACATTATTAAAACATTATTATAACAAGATAATGAAATATTCTTAAAACTATTTTAATAATGTTCTTATAACCAAACAATAACATTAATACAACGTCTAAAAAATTAGATGTTTTTAATGTTCTAATAACATTCAAACCAAAAATTTTTATAACTTAAGAATGTTAGGAAAAAATCCTTAGACCATTAATATAATGGGGAATGGAATGTTTTAATATCATTTTAAATAACGTTATTTAAACATAAATATAACAAAATAATGTTTTAAAAACGTATTTATTAATGTTCTTATAACCAAACAATAACATTAAAGTGGACGTTTTGAAAATTCTGATAACGTTCAAACTAAACATTTTTATAACTTAATGGAAATGTTACAGGAACGTATTTAAAATTGTAAAAACGTTAGGGAACAGAGTGACTTTATATTTTTTAGGGTAATTATTGACAGACTCTAGTGCATTATTCTACAATTCAGAGTGTTTTTTTCAAAATCATAGGCCCTGAAGAAATTTAGGTCTCTTTGATTTCCATTGTATGAACTAAAAGTACAGTGGAAGGATTACCAACATTTTTCTAAATATATTTTTATGTGTTCCCCAGAAGAATGAAATGTGTAGCTTTGAAATGACATGAAGATGAGTAAAAATGACAGCATTTTCATTTTTGGGTAAACTATGGATTAAAAGAATGAGCTTCTGTGGTGAAGCTTCACCAAAAACCAAGAGAGACCAAAAACCAAGAGGGTTGAAGAGGGATTTCATACTTGTTATCGATACACCGAGAGCTGCAATGATGAAGGGAAGAGAGAGCATGTGCGAATCTGTGTCTTGGGGGTCCACTTTGGCTTTTTATTAAGCTAGTGCCCCAAAGCCCAGTCTCCAAATACACAGAGCAGTGTTTGAACCCGTCGCACATCAAACGCTGGCTAGATCTTCTGATCTGCCTCTAGTTAGCGACTCCTGAAGTGTGCTCTGCCCTGAGAAATGGCAGCCATTCAGAATGGTCTCCGTCTTATCATGGGGAATTATCATGAAGAGGGAGCAAAGAAGAGCTGAAAATGGATCCATCTCTCTGGCTCTTTCTGCTTATAGCAGTAAGAGGAGTCTCTCATGAGAAACAGAGACACAGAACGAGAGAGAACAGACCATTATTATTAACTCGAATTGTTAGCAGCGGTAAACAACATGCACATGGCAAAGCATAATTGCCAGAAGCTGCAGACACATCAGAGAAAAGGAAGCGAGCTGACTAAAGAACGGAGTCGGTGCCTGCAATTAGAGAAGGCTGAGAATTACTGTGAGATTAAAAGGGCTTTACCTCTGACAGACTAAGACTATCAATTTAATTTGTTGATTTAGGCCCACTATATGCAGCAGGAGAGAGAGAGAGAGAGAGAAAGAGAGATAGAGATAACTGTCTTAAAACCTAGTAACTGACTAAATCAACACATTAAATTGATAGTCTTAGTCTGTCAGAGGTAAAGCCCTTTTAAAACTCACAATTTTGCAATCTCATAGTCTTACAATTAATAGCCAAATGAATGTTATAGAATATGTAATCCGATATGCATCACTACTTTTAGCAAATCGTAGAAATAGATTACTTAGAAATTGTAGTCCATTGTTGATGAACTAACAAAGAACATAATGAATATCACTCAATGAATACATACAAAAATTGCAGTTCGTAACAACATAGATTACACAAATTCTGTATGTAATCTCACCACATTTATTGATTACTTCTACATTTAATCGACTTTATATTTTTTGATCATTTCAACCATATCAATGTAAAATACAAATAGAAAGAAAATACATTCTATTCTTTATTATCAACAATGAACAGAATAAAGCATGTTTACAAATTGGAGATTTTTATCAAATTCATGAAGGAACTGCTGGGTTTGTTTGCATTTATAGGATAATTGATAAAGGCCCAATCCCAATTCTACCCTTTAGCCCTTTTCCTTACCCTCATTTTGGCATTCATGTCCCAATTCTCTTTAGCTTGAAGGCGTAGGGCTAAGGGAAAGGGGTATACACCCCTTCGAACGAAGATTTTTCAGGAGCACACTCATCACCAAGGGATAAGAAAATTTCTCAGAATGCATCAGCTACATCGAAAGATTCGCTGCACCCTGAAGGAAAACCACAAATTAGTATTTTTTGTCATTATTACGAATTTTTATAACAAACAGACACGTTTCAATATATTCATAACCGCGTTCATGTTTTACCGTCATGCTTTTATTAAAAAAAACGCTAAAATAAAAACCGCTAAATTTCAAGTCCCACAACATTCTGACATTTGATGACACTTGGATACCCTGTCAGAAAAGTCTAGTGGCTGAGAATGAGCGTTTTACAGTGTCTGCTATAATGTTAATGTTGTTTTTGGTGTGTTTACATAGATGCATATGGCTACGGTGTAAATGCGCAGTATAGTTATGATCTTATTGCCACATTAGATCGTTATAATAACATAATATATGCCTTCAGTGATTTCCTGAAGATAAATACCAAAAATGAACACAACTGGAATAACTACAACAGTCGCGATGGTCTGATCTCATTTGAAGCAAGAAATCGCAATGACATATGATGACGTGTGCAGGTGTTGAAGTGCTGTCCCAATTCTAAGGGGTAAATTTTGAAGCCCTTCTCCTTCACACTCGTTTTAAATGGCCAAGGGGTAGGGGTACAAAAATAGAATTGGGATTGGGCCAAAATCATACAAAAATTAAATTTTCCTTTATAATCTAAATAAAACACTTCTTGAAAACTATAAAATATCTGTTTACCTGAATGTTAAGTGACTATCAACTGTGAACATGGAAATTTGGTTAACTTATAGATGGTAACTCAAAATCTCAGACATATAGGGTTCTATCATACACATACCTGCCAACACTACCGTTTTCCCGGGATTCTCCTGTATTTCAGAACTATCTCCCGTATTGTTTTGTGTCCCGGAAAAGTCCCGGAACCCCACCCCCCAATTTTCAGACCAACGCAACCCTAATTTTCTCGTTTTGCACCACGTTGTTTAAATAGCAAATACATTTGCCCCGCTTTGTGGACTCATGGGTGTGCTTTTCTAGAAATGAGGTGTGTTAAGGCGCATTGTTGGCACGTTGCTATTTTGAGGAACTGAATAGACTGTGTCATTGACCAACTGAACGTTGTGCTCCTTAAATGCATACACATTGCTTAATACACACAGGATGCACAGCATTACACAAATATTTGTAAAAATAAAAAAGAATTAAAGGATTAAAATGTTACAAAATTTAATATTTTCTACATAAATATAAAAACTGCTACCTCCATGCTTCTTCATTTCGAGGGGCTTTTTCAGTTTATTCATGATAATTTGCTTTTGTATAATATTATTATTAGCAGTATTATTTATTATATGCATATTTATATTTGATTTAATAAAAACAAGTTTAGATTTGTCCATCTGTCGGGTTTTGGACCATATGGGGCATAAGAATAGGACGTGTGTTTGTATATAACTAGTTTTTTTTTAACCACACTTGGTTATTATTGTTCATTTATTCGTTTGCTGGAAATTAGAACTGAATTTAGAAATAGTTTTGAAACAAATCTTCGCGCTTCACAAATTAAATTAAATACGTAAGCTAATGGATGTCATCAGTAGATTAAATACAACACTGTTTTCTAATGCACGAAAGTAAAGGAGTAAAGTAAAGAGTAAAAGTAAAGTAAAGAGAAAATAAAGAGGCCGAATGGAGGAGACTTGTTGTTGTGCTGCAGATGGTCTGTTTAACTGTTTTCTTGACACTGATGCATTCAGTTTTTCCGCCATGTAAATAGCAAATGCATCATGTTGTGACACAACTGACTCTTAAAAAGAATGGGAGATGAGACTGATTGGTTTATTCTCAGACTTACAGACTTAATCAATCAAATGCATTTCATAAAGAGATAAATAAGCTTTATCAGGTATTAAAGATGCAATAGCACATTTGTGTATTTTTGATGCAGAATAAAAACACAAACAGTTGTGCAGTAAATGATAAAAATAATAGGGTATATGTATATTGCATGTAATGGTAAATGCAGCATGCATTTGTGGAAAGTAGCGATGCTTTTTACTTATTTGAACTATATTGAACAGGCCTCTTGAGCACTTAGTCTCCTAGAGAAGTCATGTGACCATATCAGCTCACTGCTGCCCCCATTAACTCCGGAGCTGAAGCAGTGACTGTACGTTTTTAATGAAAGGCTGTAATGCTAAATTTATTTATTTAAAATGCAGAAATAATGAAAAAGAAAAACTATTTATTAATGTGATACAGAAATAAATACAGAAATTATTTAAATATGCTGAAATAGCTGTTACAAATAGCACTTTCAAATGGTTTCTATCTTCCTATCTATCTATCTTCCTATCTATCCATCCATCCATCCATCCATCCATCCATCCATCCATCCATCCATCCATCTATCTATCTATCTATCTATTCTGACTTCAAACAATCAAACTGTAGTAAATTTATGCCCAGGTGAAACATGATATGCTTAGGTTTCATTCAGATATTTCATTTTTTGTTTTTAGACTAGAAATATATTCAAGCTTTTACATTTGTTTAAAATACTGTTATTTTCTTGAAGTTTAAAAGTTTTTAAAGTTGACGAAATATGACATAGTGGAGTTTTAGTCACTAACAAAACACCTGTACAGACAGCAGACACCTGCAGAAAAGCACATAAACACACAGACTCAGTGAGGAGCCACAGCAGGAGGCTGTATAGTGGAGATTTGAGGAGCGCATGTGTGTAAGAATCAGAAGATTAACTGTCATCAAAGCTCGCTCTGAGACACCAACCACAACAAGAAGAGCGACAAGCCTTCGGGCATGCATGTATTAGAACAGTACGCCAAGGACTAGTGTCGCTGTCTGCATAAAATCTAGCTTTGTGTGCGTACACATGAATTTATTTGTATCGTGTCAAGGACTTCTTTTCTTCATGAAGTTATCTCAAATGGGGAAGTTTGAAGGCCTACATTTTGCTTTTGAAAGCTGCCATGAAGTATACAAACTGAAGAGAAGCTTAACAAATTTACAGTCAACATAATTTATTTAGTATTCACTAAAACTTCAGAAAAAGTCAAACAAAATATAATAAAATTAATATTTTTTGAGCAACCAATCTAAGTATTTTAGTTGGTTCAAACAAAAATCATAGTAGAGGAAAAATAAACTTGTATTATTTTTTTTTAAATGAAACAAAAATTAGACTGGATAAATTAAGCAGTTTCTCTGTTAATTCAATTCATTTCTAATCATTCGGAAATGTTCTCTGAGAACATTACTCAAATGTATTTAACTATTTATATTATTTATTTATTTTGACTATTTTTACTCTTGGTTTATTCATTTTTATCCATCCAGAAATAGGCAACATAGGATTATTCTGAAAACGTACCCATATATGCAATTCTGGAGATTGTGAATTATGTAGCAAGAGGAATGTATGGCTGCACTTTGTCTATAAAACAAATAGACAACAACCCCTCCGCCCCCAGCACCACAATCCCCCACCTCTGCAATTCTCTTTCATCCACGACTCCCCCTCCCCCTCCCTTCATTTACGTGAGCAAAACTCAACCCACCACATTTCCCCACCTCCCCTATTCACTTTATTCATCAACATAATACACAAGTAAATACCAGGGTGAGAATGTGGTCAAATCTAAAACATGGTAAAAATCAGGCTGCCGCAGAGGCTTTTATATATCTGGATTGCTTTTGAAAACACTGTTGGTTGGGTTTAGGGAAGGGGGAGGGTGGGGGATCAGTCAGATGGTCAGTCAACAGCGGACTCTGGTGGATTTACGTGAAAACAGACGTACATCCTGGGACGTATTTGGCACTCTCCAGAAATGTATATAGGGGTACGGAATCGGAATGAGCCTGGGTTGGAAATAGTACCTAATATAGGCCAAAATGACAATAGTTGTTATATAATAGTTATAAAGAATAAAAAATAATATATTAAGGGAATATTTAAAAAATCTGAGAATATAACCCAATGTCACATAGTTTTTTAAAAATAACTTTTTATTTAATAATGCTTTGATTAACTATTTACAAATAATTCATACAAAATTAAACTTGAAATATATCATTTATATTTATATCATTGAAGTAAATCATGTTTTATATTCACTAAGCACAATTTGTGGTTAACCCTGCTGTTAGAGTCTGAACTCCTGACAGGGGGCTGCACAGTATAAAGGACAGTGGTACATCAGGCATCTGCATCAGCTTTGCTCGAGAAACCCTAATGACCACTAGTTTACTAGGTGCCCTGAGCTCAAACTGTTAACTGCGTCCCTTCACAGGGACCTGTGTGTTATTTACACACACTTCTTTAACTCATACACACAGACACACACAAACACACACACATCCAGGGAGATGACTTGCATTTAGGCTCTGTAGTCCCACAAGCTCCCTTGTAATTAATTAGCTTGCGATGCTCTTCCCAGCGTCCCGTCACTTCTCTCCCCCCTCTATCCTGGTTTTCCGAGCTGAGGACAGTGGAGTCTCCTGGGTTACAGATGGAGTAATCAGCCTCTCTGGGACCACAGTGTGTCTCAATCTACCATGCAGTAAAGCGCCACACAAAAGAGAAGGTGTGTGTGTGTGAGAAGGAGAGAATGAGAGATGTAAACCAACTGGGAATCGCCATCCATTGGGACTAATTCACTTTGCTATTCATTAACCTCATCCTGTTACCGTGCTGAGGAAGTCTGGGGACAACAGCAACTTTCAAAGACGATGTCAAAGAGTGCTGACTACAAATCCCATGGTGCCCTGGGAGATGATCCAAGTCTTCCATTAAAGTGAGAGGCAGGTCTTGATCAGGTTATCAGATTAAAGCGAGCCAGCCAGAAGGCTGAAAGACATACAAAAGACAAAAGCGCCTTACTTTGCTTTGATTTAAAGGCGAGGAAACCCAGTCAGGTCTGTTCTGCATGCAGCACACGGCAGCTGTGGATGAAGACGGCCTGATTTCTGCTGATTAAGCAAATGTACCTCAGTTTGCATTCTGTATTCGGGACAAGGGCGCAGACAAGGGCTCACGCAGTCATGTCAAGGATAGGACAACCTTTTCTTCTCTCTAAATAACTAATGTCTGCCTGTTGAGAGATAGAGCCTATTATATCGAAAGTTTCCATTGTTCTTTTGAATTTCAAGTCGAATGCAAAGTGCAGATACATTCTGAAGCAGTGCCTTAAAAAAACTGGGTCACAAGTTTTTCTGCAACAGCAAAGAATAAACAATGACAAATGCAAATGAAGCTATCCATATCTTATGATAGGACAGTAGATATTGACAGGTAAGGTTTGTAAATTCAGAATATGTGACGCACACAGTGTAGTAGCGCTATATGTTGGTGCATTGATCACTAGGCAAACTGAGCCAACATGATTTAAAGTATTTTAAATGGAGGAAAAGGACTGATCAAAATTAGAGAAAATAAATAATAGTAGATTTCCCAGTAATGGGTTGCAGCTAGAAGGGCATCTGCTGCGTAAAACATATGCTGGATAAGATGGCAGTTTATTTCACTGTGGCGACTCTAGATTAATAAAGGGACTAAGCCGAAAAGAAAATAAATGAATGAAATAATAGTGGAATAAAGGAAGATGCTTTGAATGACCTCCGCACATTAGTGGGCACGGGACATCACTAGTCTCTTACATCACTCTTATTCACCTTTTCAGTCTCTTCTACTGACTATAGTTGGTTGATTAGCCATAACTTTGTCAAGAATTTTCTTTAGATTTTTAATCATGTTTAGTTCAGGACTCTGGGCTGTCCATTTAATTACTTTAAGCTTCAGGAACTGCTCTGCCAATTGTCCTGCATGAAATTTGCTGTCTGGTGATGAATGCTGGGAAGGAATGACATGGTACAAAAGGAGCTTCTGATAAACATTTGCATTCACTCTGCCCTGTACTTTCAGTTTAGATTCTCTCATCGAGACACTATGCCAGGAATATCCTTACCCACTTTAGTGGTGAACTGGTGAGAAAATCCAGCTTCAGTGTTAAACCATTTGAAATCCTCTGAATTATCCTGTCATGCAATTTCCTTTCATGGACAACCAGCATTTTTGAAGGACTTGAATGACTTCGTGACATTGCAAAGATACAATAGTTAAAAAAAGCTTCTTTTGATTTGGCTTAATGGGTTCATCCATTTGGCCTTAATCTTGACAACATTCTGAGGATCTCAGTCACTTGCAATAGCTCATCATCTTTGAGTTCAGTTAAAACAGGAACATTCAATAGGGTTTGACAGACAATTAAGGGAATGACCAACATGCGCTAGATTAACTTCTGTAAGTTTGAGGTATCTAAAAGTAATTTTTCAGAAATTTCATTTAAGTTTATTTTGTTTACTCTGCTTCAGAATAGGGCTGCACAATTTGGGGAAAACATTTAATTGGTATTTTTCTGCTCAAAATTGTCTTTATTGTATTTTAAATAAAATGTATTATATATATAAAGTCTTAAACGTTAAAGAATCCAAACACACTGTTTTTGCCATTTAAAGTGCAAAAAACATGATTAACTCTAAAGCCAAAAAGGTCAAGTAGAATACCTTTACATTTAGATTGTGTTACATTTTTCATATTGCTCAGATTAATGTGCTTATGAATAGTCAAAAATAACTGTCAAAAACTATATGTTTGTTACCATATTTGATAGTGCATTGAAATAATCACAGCTTTTGCGATTGGAAAATTGCACCCTTTCAAATAATGATCTTGGTTTAGAAACAATTAATCATGCAGGCTTACTTTAAAATACTGTATTTGTAACTAAATATGCTTCAAGAGGTCACACTTATTGTTACATCCTATGATATATCTGGATAAGTTGATGGTGTGAGTAGCAGTTTATTGTTCTCCCCTTTTGTTTTAATTATCTCTCTCTCTCTCTCTGCCTCTCTCTCTCTCTCATTGAGCAGCGCTCCCAAACCAGCCACACCTGCTTCCAATCAGAGCAAGTCGGATTTGTTGCTGTTGATTTGAGCGTCCAGGCTTTATTAAGAGGCAGAGAAGCAAAGCACAGAGAGAGTCCCTGTTTTCGCTATCCCAGTGACATAGTGTGATATTTAAAACCGTGACTTTGTGAGCTTGTAGTGTGAATAAGAGTGACATAACTTTATGCAAAAGTTATTGTAAGCTGTGTAGGGAGACGGGTGCTGATTTATTTTGGGTTTATGCCCTTTTACGTTTTCTCCTGTTTTGGGTTTTGTCAGGGAGTGAGGTAAGCGCATTGTCATTGATTTGACTTTTTTTTTTTTTTTATAAATAAAAAAAGAGTATTTTTCTTTTGAAATCTTTCTTTCCCCAGAGTTTTATTTTCCCCTTATATCTTAAGTGAATGTATGCTGGGATAGAGAAAAAGGAGATTCTCCACGCACATTATTAAACATTGGTTTATTATTATTTAATTCAAACTAATTCAACTAGATATTTTTATTTATTTATCTAAAGTTATTATTTTGTATTGTTACATTTTTCCCCAAAACCCCTAGGAAGCAGATTAGATGTAACACTTATGTATTGTTTAACGCTATTAGCAGGTTTGGTATGCTGTCCCAGACGAGAACCCTAAGCTCGGAGATAACTGAGCCCAAGGCTATCGCCTGGTCAATAAGCATATAAGGGGGTCTGAGATCACGTAGGTCTTGAGAGCTCCCCCTGGTTAAGGGACAAAAAGGAGGAGATGGGGTGGGAGAGGGATTCCTCCAAAATAAAGAGCAGGATGAAATCGGTTTATTTATTTTAAGCTTGAATCAATCTGGAGTGCGTTTCTCAAACAACTACATAACTTGCGGCTGAACTACCATAGTATGATGCATGGTTTGGGAAAAGAACGATGTAGTGAGGAGTGTTTCCCAAAACCGTAGTTGCTTTGTCGCAGATCCACTGTTTGAACCATGTTAGTTATAACGTCCATAACGACGCTCAAATCGGCGCACTCGTCTTGCATATTAATTGAAATATATGTAAAAGGCACATATAGGGCCTATGTTTCCTTTGCAAATATTATTGATAATATTTCATATTCTATTCTAAAACATAAGCTAACACAATTTTTTTATATAATAAATCATAAGTCTTATATATAAATCATATAAAGGGTTGTAAAAGTCTACTTTTACAATTTGACACATTCAAACCCATGCAGTAATGTTTTAACCAACAGGCCCATGTCATATACAGTAGTGATACATTTCTTAATAAATAATCTACTATAAATTAAAACCATTAGCGTATGCTATATATTTTTGTTTTCACAAGCTTTGGAGACATAACGTATATTCCGCTTTTAAATAATGGGTCATCTTAGTTATATCCATCGAGAGACACGGCTGCGTTCAAAATGGCATTTAATGTTTTCAAAGTGCAGTATGAAGGGAGCGCAATTGTCAATATGAAGGTGGCTAAAACTGAACTGCAAAAATACTTTGAAAGCAAATGACTTAAGAGAGATGACTTTAATGTTTAGTTTTTTTTAATAATTCCAAGTTAAAATTTCGGAATGTTCTAAATGAATAGGGCAAAGGGGGGCTTGGATTAGCAATCACATGAATTACCAATCAAGCGAATCCAAACACACAAAAAATAGACAGATTTCCTTATGTAACCATATTTGTCTTGAAGAACCCCGCCCCCCCAACTCCTTCCCATTTTTCCTAGCTTAAATGGGGGAGCTCTCAGGATCTACCTGAGCTCAGACTCCCCTCTCGCATGATCTAACAGTAGGAAGCCCTGGGCTCAAGGTTCCTCCGAGCTCAGGCCTCTCTACTGAGACAGCATGCCAAACAAGCTTTTACTCATCAATCATCAGCTAAGTGTGAACTCTTGATACCCTTTGGGAACAAATGTGCACATTTTGAAAAGTGTCACTTCTAAGAGTGTATTCCTGTTAGAATAACTTCAAATACAGTAGGACTATGCAATGACTTCAAAACGTAGGAAATTGTGGGTTGTTGTCTAATTTGGATCTTATACCAATATTTATAATGCGGTCTGATGTGATTTGCAAGCTTCAGACATGCGCTCCATCAAGCATCGCAGACACCCTGTTTTACACCTGAATGAATAAATATAAATAATTAACAGCTGCAGCTTCACATAATGAAGTTACTTAAATGAGCTTCACAATAGAGTATGCAGATTCATAAGAGCTTGTTGATGTTTCATATTTTTTCGCATGATGTGCTCAGGAAACCTCCTCAAGAATGAGATGCTTTGTGGAATCTCAGTCTCCATGACAACAGCAGCAGACAAACAGGAGGCTGAACGTGACATTATAATTCATAAAGACTTGACAGCTGTCATTGAAAAAGAGCCACACTGAGAATACAAAGATGTTGACATTTAGACTTGGTGAACATGGAAATAGTGTCTGGCTTAATGATAGGCCTCTCACATGAAGCTGCCATGTGGAAATTGTATAGGCCGGTGTTAGACAAGACTGTGGGAAAATGTCTCCTCGTCTTTGTGTTGCAGCACAGAGCCAAAAAATCAGCGCAATTAATCTGCTGCGCTAGACCATTTTGAGAAATTATTAAGGCGAGACACTGTAGGCAATAACGCTTTTTCATGCTCCTGTCGGTTTTGAGATTTTGGGCTTTTTGGGTTTTCTTAAAGTCTTTCTTCAGCCTAATGAAAAGGAAACATCCAAAATACACTTTAAGTCTTTCTTCTGTAGCACTTTATCTACTTGTGTCTGTAGATTTCACTTGCAATATATATTTTTAAAAGCAAAATTAGTTTTTTCCTCTGTTCCTAACCTTAACTCTCCACTACAGCAAAACTTACAGTCCCAGTTTTATTCATATCTATATTTTTGAAGGTTTTTTACGGAGGTATATGTTCATACATAATATGCCTGCTAATTTACAGCATTTTATTACACAAAAAAGTTCCTCTGGCTGTTCATAAAATTGTTGAATTTGACTTCATTCAGCGTTCAGATTTTAGTGCTAGAAATGTATGCAAATTGATGCATATTTAATAAAACAATGTCTCTTTGACACATTTACAGGTGCAGTATGTAAGTTTGACACCCAGTGGTTAAACTACTGTAGGTATTGCACTCCTGGTTCAAAACAAACGCAAGCGCAGGTTGCCAGATTGAGGACCAAGGAGAAAGTCTGATGATCGAGCCTAGAGGCTGATTTGAATCATGTTCTAAATAAAAGCAACGGCACACGATAAAAGGAATATTTTCCATATTAATTGGAGTTTTTGTTCTAACCAACACCTGGAATTGATATATATGTTAGGAAAGGCTTTTATTTCTCACAGCTGAACAACAGAAAACTGACAATGATCACCTCAGGTACACCTCATGTGCTTTAGTTGGTGTTAAATGCTAAAAATGGGAGTTTGAATGCCATTTTACATAACATTTATTACCATACTACTGAAAGCAGCAGCAGATTATTCACCTCAGATCTTGAAAATAAAGTAAACCATTTAAAGTTTAACTTTAGAACTGTGACTCAAAACCAACATATATCAGTGATTCAGCATGTACGTTTAATAATGTTAAAGAGGTTTAATATGTACTAATTAGATTATAAACCTTACAATTTCGTGAGTGCATATTCTGTGCTTCTGCTTGGCTGTATTAAAATTTTTGTTGTGTTTTGTCTGGTGCAAACAACCAAATTGCTGTTTGGACACAGGGTAACAATGTAACCTGCTCACCTAATGTTTACATTCATAATATTTATATTATTTGCTAATTGATAACCTTATGTGGAACTCTGAATCTGCCTCTCATTTAGAAGTCTGCTACTGTCTACCGGAGGTTGCATTTTGGTCATGGGCACATGCTTTGGGAGCCTTCCTGAAAGAATGAATGAAATATGTGGTTTTCCAACAAGGCAACCCGGGGTGCGGAAATATAATTGATTGGGTTAAAAGAACCAAAACAAAGGCAACTTTCCGGCACGGAAAACACATTTTTAAAGCAGAATATCAGATTTCAGCATTGTTTCTCAGAAAAACAAGAATGTTCACTTAGCATGTTTCTTAAATATCTGCAAACATATTATGGTATTTTTATGCTTTAGAAGAATCAAAAATGTACATACAGCACCTTTAAACAACAATTTAGAAAACTTTTAATGTAAAAATGGTTTGCAACTTTAAAATGTACAATTTTATTCTATGTTTGACAATCTCGACTAAAACCAAAAGTATGGGTGAAATTTAGAGTAGCCCCTCTCCCTTTAAAAAAAACAAAACAATAGCGTATTCTCTTCATTACTTGTATACCGACTGTCAAATCAGATCAATACAGTTTGATTCTGTTTATTATTTTTGATGAAGTGACGTCCAAACAATTTTGTTGATTTATTTAGCTAGAATTGACAAAGAGCTTTCAACGTTTATAACTGCAAATTTTGGAGTTTTTGAAGCACAACAGATTATAAAAAACCTTAATTCTAACATATTAATAATAATACCTAAAAAAAACTTAAATTTTGACTTTAAGTAATCAACAGGGGGCGTATGATGATAAATATTAGCGCCCTACCATAAACAGTCAACACGGTGCGATTTCTTTTTTTTTTTTTTTTTTTTTGCTGTTGTACAAACTTGTATGTGATTTTTCCCCATAAGGAGAAGTTAAAACTGATGATTGCTGGTCATGGCTTGTACCATGTGAGAGAAACTTATGAGTCGAGCCAAGTGGCTTGCAAGCTGTCTATCCTTTTTAAACATGTCAAAAACTTCTGGCAGGTGTTGGCTTAAATTCGTAAGGTGTAGGGTTGAACAATCCAATCTGTCAGTCCATCTGAAGTTGACCAGTCAGGAGGTGATTTGCACAGCTGTGTACACCATCCTTAAAGCTAACATGTCAGTCTGACGTTTTTGTCCAAAAACATGCATTTTAATACATTCAGCAGACAAAACATAATGGAGTGATTAGCCGCAGAGTACTGATTTCTGCCCCTTTATAATTTAATTTCCTCCTGAACTCTGCTTTACCTACAGTGGCTATGGACATTTTTAAGGAAGCACAGGCCTTATTCTCGCTCTCTCTCTCAGGCCCTCGTTCTCTCCGTTTGGCCTAGTTAGATTCTGTCCAGATGCTGGCGAAACACTGGGCGTCTCTGTTCTCAGAGGAAAGCGGGATAACTGCACCTCCATCCACACCACCCGTCTCCTGAAACCTTTCTGCTGCGACACAAGGCTGGTTAAACTCCACCTGAGAGCCCCAAATGCTGCCAGTGCTGGCACAATAATGGTCATTAAAACCCCAGCAGCTCCAAAAAAACCAACATTCTCACACATTCAGGCCTGTTTGAACGCAGTCTTCGAGTTTCCACATGAGCCACACTGCAACTGAGCTGCTGTAAAGATCCCTCAACAAAAACTGATTGTGCGATTGGACTGTAAAAACACTGGGGTCTATTAAATAAAGGGGAAAAAAATGTTTAGTGACAGGTTGCATCTAAAGTTTCTCGCTGGCTTGATAAGATGGTTTAACCTGGAAAAGCAGGTGTGCAGCAGATCTAGCAGACGAAGTGCCCTAAAACACCAGCAAAGATGATGCTTGATGATTTAATTTGATAGCTCCATGACTTTTGGGATTTTGAAATTACTGTATAATGGATATATCATGGGGCGGCATGGTGGCACAGTGGGTAGTGCTGTTGCTTCACAGCCAGAAGGTCGCTGGTTCAAGCACTGGCTGGGTCAGTTTGTATTTCTGTGTGGAGTTTACATGTTTTCCCTGTGTTCCTTTGGATGCTTCAGTTTCCCCCACAAGTCCAAAGACATGTGCTAGTTGAATTGGGTATTTTAAATTGTCCATAGTGTATGTGTGTATGTCCTGGTCCTCCAGGTTGGGGCTTAAGCATTGGGCTAACAACCCACCTTATTAAAATTAGATGTTACAAAACACCAACATGGTGCGGCTAAATATCAACTTCGATATAAACGGTCCTGGGAGTAAGTAAAGGGTTACTTAATTTGCAAAAAATAGATGTGTAATATTTATTTCCAGGTAAATGTATCTGAAAAACACATTTATATGCATATTAATTAAATATAAATATATACAAATTGTACATACTATAATAGTTTACATGATATAATTCACTTAAATAGAAAATTCAAACACATTATGATTAACATGTTGCATATAATTATAAATATCATGATTCTTTTAATCTTTTTGTAATGAAGCGTTTATAAAAGTGTAGATTTTAACACATGCATATAAAACATATTCTGTAAATGTTTATAAACATTTGAGATAATAATATTCAGCTATATTTGCTATAAATAACAAATTTTTAAAATAATGCACGCCGCTAGCTAGCTCTCTGCAACTCTCACATGGTTGCCCAGAATGCCCACTGAAGCTAAGTAGGGCTGAGCCTGGTTAGTACCTGAATGGGAGACCACATGGGAAAGCTAGGTTGCTGCCTGCCAGGAGTAGTGTTAGTGAGGCCAGCAGGGGGCGCTCAACCTGCAATCTGTGTGGGTCCTAACGCCCCAGTATATTGATGGGGACTCTATACTGCTCAGTAGTGCTGAGACTCTGACAATTTTTTTTTTTTAAATCCCAGGATGTCCTTCAAAAAAAAGAGTTGGGGTTTAACCCTGTCTATCCCCATATCATAACTGACTTCATCACTCTGTCTCCTCTTCACCAATCAGCTAGTGTGTGGTGTGCAGTTGTCGCCTTATCTAGGTGTACACTGGTGGTGGATGTGTAAATGTGTAAAGCGCTTTGTGTCCTGAAGAGCGCTATATAAAATGTAAGAAATTAATGTTAGCAGTTAAAAATATATAAAATGGATAACATTAAAATCATAACATCTTTAGTATATTGTTACAATTCTGTGTGTATCATAACACTATTATAGTCATAATAAAATTAAACAAACTTAATAATCCGAAATCATGATTTTGATGATAGTATTTTTATACTATTATAAATCGTAAATGAAATAATCAATACATTATTGAAAGAAACTACATTTTTGATATCAGAATATCAGTACATTTTATTTATTATTTTATTTATATTTCAAATAATATTAAATATAATTGAAAATAAATTAGGAAAACGATATAATGTTTAATATAAATGTAATCATTCATTCATTAATTTTTTTGGCTTAGTTCCTTTATTAATTCAAGGTCGCCACAGCGGAATGAACCGCCAACTTATTCAGCATATGTTTCATGCAGCGGATGCCCTTCCAGCTGCAACCCATCACAGGGAAATAAATGTAATCATAAAAATATATAATGTTAAAGTAAAATTATACAAATCTTAAAATCATAAAGCTAAATTTTCTAATTAACAATTCCTGAATTCCTAATAATAGCAAAAATTGACAACGTTTTATAAAACACAGTGATGTAAATTTACACTAGTGTGCTGTGTAAATCTAAATCATTTGACGTCCATGTGTTACACAACTCATTACTCTCCCCAAAACGATTTTCATTTCACTACTTTACCGCTAAACATTACACACAAGTGTTATTTCATGTCTAAAACCTTCTCTGCGGGCCAAGAAGTGTCTAAGGGGGATGTGAGGAGGCTCGATGGTAATTTGTGTCTGTTTGTTTCCCTCTTTTCCCCTGCTTCTCCTCCATCTCCGCTCTGCGAGCTCCTCCTCAGCCGGAGAGAGAGACAGACAGACCCAGCAGGAGAGCAGAGCGGGCTGTAATTCCAGCTCTGCGTCCACTATGTATCATTACGGAGAGCTGCATGTAGTTATTTGTGTCCTGTGGCCGGATGTGTTTGGAAGAGGAGGAGAGACTGGAGCTCTCAGGCATCTAGGGCTCCTGCTGAACACACACGTCACCCTGGATTAATGTAACTGGAGCTTTGGGAAGACACTGGATGATGGAACGGAAAGGAGAGAGAGATGGAGAAGTGAGGAGATGGAGGAAAGTGTGGAAAGAGAGCATTGGGGATTGGGAAAGTGAACACGGATATGTGAAGACAAAGGATGAGATACATTCATACAAAGCAAGAGCCTTGTTTGTCTTTCTTAAAGGGATCCTACAGTATTATGCTTTTTCACTTTTTAAAATTGTAGACAGTGTGTAGATTTGATGTTTCGGTATAAAAACATGTACTCAATTAAAATTCTGAAAGTCCACTTCTAAGGGAAATAGTCATGTTTAGAAATAAAAATAAATATATTTTCAAGAGCTACATTGCTCTTGTCTGGAAGGAAAATATAAGACAGATTAGGTCATCGGTTAGATGTTAAGTTAAACTTAAGAGAACTGCTTTTGGATAATCCGTTTTTTCAGTCAGAGCAGCAGAAAGATGGAATAAAATACCAATACATATCAGAGAGAATACCACTTTTAATAATTTAAAAAAAAAATTGGCTTAAAATCAAATATGCAGCCACTGATTTGATCTCATTTTATTGACAATGATGTATTGTATGTATTGTACTGTAAGTGTATAATGCATTATTGTTTACTGTTAAATTTGTTAATTTTTCCTGCCCAGGGACTACAGATGTCAATTAGCTTTATAGCTAACTCTGGCGCAACATGTCATGCTGTACATTGTCCCTGTATTAAAAAAATAAAAAATATTGATATATATATATGCATATTTGATTTTAAGCCAATGTTTTTTAAAAAT
>CAIGQZ010033059.1:13942049-13956200 GCA_903798205.1 Danio tinwini | reverse complement strand
ATGGATGGATGGATGGATGGATGGATGGATGGATGGATGGATGGATGGATGGATGGATGGATAATTATTTATTTTATAAATATTTATAAGATTATGATAATTATAAGATTGTATAAAGTTCTTGAAAGAAGCTTATATATACACACACAAAAAACAAATAAAGACTTTTAAATACAAATATACAAAAAAATAATAATTATATAAATATATGTTTTTTGTACATCTATCATAAAATAAACTCACTCAACTCACTGTAGTGCAGCAAGCTAGACTGGGATGAAATGTTGGTTTATTGTTACCAATAAACATTTTTTCCATTGATTAAAATATTGGTTTGAATGAAGGGTTTAATATTTAATCTCGATGAATGCTAAAAATCGAAATTAGTTTTAAAAATTTAAATAAATAAATACATATCAATATGAAAATAATATTTTGTGTACACACAATTGATTAATTAGAATACATTGATCTTTAGTGTAATTTCTCTCTCCATCTCTCTCACTCTCAGTTCAATTCAATTCAATTCAATTCAATAATTGCTTTATCTGCCTGTCAAATGTTTTGCCAAAGCATTAATAAAGTTTAAACATAAAAAACATAGTAAACACAGTAAATATTACTAGTAGTTGTAAAATAAATAAATATTAATAATAATAATAATAATAATAATTAACTAAGAAATACAAGTAAAACAAATTATAAATCAGAATAAACTGTTCATTTCACAATCAACATTCATGGATAAAACAGTAAAAATAAATAATAATAATCAGTATCTTCTCTCTCTCTCTCTCTCTCTCTCTCTCTCTCTCTCTCTCTCTCTCTCTCTCTCTCTCTCTCTGAAAGTGAAACCTTTCAAAATTCCCATTTTTACTCAATTTTTCATTCATTCATTCATTCATTTGTCCATCCATTTTCCTTCGGCTTAGTTTCTTTATTCATCAGGTGTCCCACAGTGTAATGAACCATCAACTTTTCCAGCATATTTTGTTAAACAGCGGACGCCCTTCCAGCTGCAACCCAGTACTGGAAAACACCCATACACTCATGCAAACACATACATTACTGCCAATTTAGTTAATTCAATTCACCTATAGCATATGTCTTTGGACTGTGGGGGAAACCGGAGCACCTAGAGGAAACCCACGCAAACACAAGGAGAACATGCAAACTTCACACAGAAACACCAACTGACCCAGCCAGGACTCGAACTAGCGACCTTCTTGCTGCGAGTGCCACTGAGCCACCGTGTCGCCCCTACATTTTTCAGTGAAATGTAAAAGAAAAATTTTAAATGGTCCTGCTGATTCCTAAAATGCAAATCAACAGTTGCCGCCATACACACAAACAAAAAACACACACACACAAAACATACAAAAAACATACAGGCAAAACACCAGTGGCTCCTGCCAAAACACTGCGACCTTTACAGCTCATAAACACAACTGTACTAAACAGACTCATCACTACACCACTTTATTATAAAAACATAACAATGATTCACAGCACATTAAAACTTCACACATACTTGTCAGACCAAATGTCCAAAAGTATGTTCAGCAGATGATTCTCCTGCCAAAATCCACTAATAGGCTTGCAAGACCTGTAGTGTTACACTGACAGGAACAGATACTATTATGCAGTATAGATATATAAGCAAATGGCAGCAGTGACCAGAAACGGTGAGAGTCTAGTACAGATGGAGCGATGGCCTCCATCACACAAGTCCAGCACAGTGATTCACCTCTTGTCCTCCTACTGACAGTGTGTGGGTCTGTCTGAGTCACAGCAGCCGCATGGCAACCGTGCACCACGGCAACCGGTGCCTCCAAACATCCACCGGAGAACAGCACGCTGACATACTACTTCAACCATTTCTACACATTCATTATTTATACTGAGCAACATATGCAAAGGAGCACGCTGCATTCTGCCATACCCTATCTATGCACTGTGCACCTTTGCATATGTTGCTCAGTATAAATAATGAACTTGACCTCTCCGTTTGAGCATGTGAAAGGGAGCAAGATGCACTATTTGTCTATTTTTAACTTTTTATTTTAAAAATTAAATGCCATATTGACATTACAGTATAAAATGATGCATTTAACATTATGAGCACTGCATTAGCATTTGTTACATTTGTAAACATCAAGTTCTTTACTGAAAAAACTCTACAGGCTTTCATAGGCAAACTAGAAAATATAAGAATGTCTCAGTTTTACATTTTAAATCACATTGGCAATAAAAAAATTCAGAAGTCCTAAGAGGCCATGCATTATAATATTTGATAACACTTTACAATAACAGTACATGAATAATGATGTAATAATATGTAAACTAAAGGCACTAAGGCCCAATCCCATTTCTACCCCTTAGCCCTTACCCTAACCCCTTACCCCTCGCTTTGCGCGCTCCCGCGCAAGTAGCAGTGATGTCCTAATTCTCTTTAGCTTGAAGGCGTAGGGCTAAGGGCAAGGGGTATATACCCCTTCAAACAAAGATTTTTCAGGACCACACTCATTAACCAAGGGGTAAGAAAATTTCCCAGAATACACCAGCTACAGCATTCGTTTCGCTGCACCCGGAAGTAAGGAGAGCCACAAATTAGTATTTTTTGTTTTTATCACAAATTTTTACAACAAACAAACACGTTTACATTACAAAAATAGAATTGGGATTGGGATTTAATTAATGTATTAACATTTAAGTTTAAGCTAAATGTAACCAACATGAACTCATGAGCTGTTAATGTATAATTATGTCATGACTTTACTTGGAGGGGCACATTTTCATTTACTCATCCTTAACTACTCATGAACTCTTAAATGTTCATGTTGACGTTGACTGAACACTTTTCTATTGTTAATCAGTGTAAACGCACTGGACGGACATCCATAAGGAGTTAATGAGTAGTTAAGAATGGATTAATGTTGATGTGCCCCTCAAAGTAAAGTCATGATATGATGTTACATTAACATATCGTGAGTTCATGATTGTTAAATTAAGCATCAACTACTGTGGTAATTAATACATTACTTAACAAACAATCATGTACTAACAAGTAATTAAGGTAATCCTTATTCACACATGAACTTATGTGACTCATGTTGTAGTTCATGATTAGCACATGCCCTAACTCATCATTAGTTCATAATAAAGTAACATTTAGTTTACATATTAACACATGCTTATTTGTGTACTGCTATTGTAAAGCGTTACAAAATAAATTTTCTATTTTGTTTTCTCATGATCACAACTTCATTTTCTCATGACCGCGACTTAACTTTTTGCTTTTATTTATTAATGTATGACAGGGCCACAGATTTTTCAGATGGACAATTTTCAGATTGGCAATTTTCAAGTGCAGCACACGTTTTTTGCCTAAAGTTATAGTTGAGTCTGAATTCATGCAACACATTAAGGGCATTCAGAAAAGCCATAATATTATGAGTACAAAAGCATATGATTAATGTACATTCATGATTATATTCATTTATATATCATTATTTACAATCATATTATTTAAACTATTACCATTTTAAAGTGTAGGTTCTATGAGCAAAATAAGTTGTTGCATCATTTCATTCATTCATTCATTTTCTTTTCGGCTTAGTACCTTTATAATCTGGGGTCGCAATTCCTTGCCGCGATATTGGTTCATATTAGCTGTCAATCACCCAAGGCTTTCCGTTGTCAGATAACATGGAGCTTATAAGGGTGCCAGCCGAGATCAATCGAGTGTTTTTGGAGAAGGTGCCCGAATCTCGATGTGTTGCATTCACTGCGTCTTCAGCGCAAATGTCCGCTAAATGTAAAATCCAACACTGTACACATCGTCGCCAAAGAAGCTCGCCTTTACTAAGTTGAAGCACATTCAGGGCAGCATGATAATGACAAATGTTATTCATTGTAAGTATTATTGTCATCATCATCGTCATCACTAATAACATTTCATAATTATTAGACATTCATTTTGGAATTATTGCTCAGATATCAAGAAGTCATTACAGCATTAGTTAGTTGTTTCTGGTTTTTGTTAGTCCTGATTGATGTTGTTTTCAAATACAATAAATCCCTTAATATACAATTTGCAGTGGTGCTCATTCATTTTTAGTGGGTGCTCCTAAATTTTTTCTGGTGCTCCTTAATTTTTGAAGTTGGGAGCACCGGTGTAAAATTAAAAAAGTAAATTTCGAGCCCTGAATTCAGCATATGTTTTACGCAGCAGATGCCCTTCCAGCCACAACCCATCACTGGGAAACATCCACACTCATTCACACACACACACACACACACACACACACACACACACTATGATCAGTTTTAAGCATACTCAATTCACCTGTACCACGTGTCTTTGGACTGTGGGAGAAACCGGAAACCCACGCAAACATGGGGAGAACATGCAAACTCCACACAGAAATGCCGCCTGACCCAGCCGAGGCTCAAACTAGTGACCTTCTTGCTGTGAGGCGAATGTGCTACCTACTGCACCACCGCGTCACCTTGTTGCATCATGTATGAAGTAGATTATGAAGAATGACGAAGATCCTGCTTTTGCCTTAAAGGACACCTATGGTGAAAAGTTTGCTTTTCAAGGTGTTTGGACAGACATATGTGTAGGTATAGTGTATAAACCGTCATATTGGGGTGATATAAACACACCCAGTACTTTTTTTTCAATTTAACAACATAAAAACGGTGGACCAATTGGAGCCGCTTTGAGACCGACCGCAACTTGACGTAGGAGTGCGGTCCCCCCGCCCACCAATATTGATTGACAGCTGCGTATTAACATGTCTCATTAGTAACATTTCATATCCACAAGACAGGACGTGCGCAAATCAACCCTAAATAAAAGGTCTGTTCAGTTTAGGATAATCAATCATCATCAAATGTGATCAAGAGTGAGTTTTACAAGTTTAAAATGTTTTAAAACAGTGCATGTAATGAATTACAGAGATTTACTTCAGCTTTACTTCATCACCACAGCCGTGTGTCAGAACAATAATAAAAGATGCTTCAATCCCGGTTTGTGGACGTTAAATCAGGTTTATTTTGTACATTAACATAACAGATATCCATACAGCAGTGGATATTAACCTGTATCCTGTCACATTTGTGTGCAAAGACAGTGCAAAGCTAAACCCGCACGCTGTATGTATGTGCGTGTGTCTGCGCTGTGTGTGTGTGTCTGTGTGTGTGCGTGAACTTTGTAACGACATTGTGTGTGACTCATCCTGCAGCTCCACACAACAAATGCAGCAAATTATCATTGATGAAGCTCTTACTGTAGTTTTTGTCACAAACGTTACATGAGATCTGCTTCCTTCATGTCTGTCTGTTGTCTGAAGCAGCCGAGGGCAGAGACTGAGGCACGTGGGCAGACACGTGGAAACGATGGGCGGGGAGGACTAGCCTTAAAGGCGCAGTACACAAAAACAACAAACATCTATTGAGAGCTATAAAACACCATCTAGGGAAAGCTATAATAAATAATCTGATAGGTGTTTTGAGCTGAAACTTTACAAACACATTCTGGGGACACAAAAGACTTATATTAAATCTGGAAAAAGGGGTAACCTAGGTGCCCTTTAATGCATCCTTTCTGCAAGTTATTTACAACTTTAAAAAGTGAATCCCTGCAAATAATGCAAAATGAAGCCATTGTATGCATGTCTAGGACATCCTCTTAGAATAAGAAGAAAAAACTTGACAAATCAATGTTTGTTTTGTCGAGATAACAAGAAAATTAAGCTGTGATAACAAGAATACAAAAAAGATAAATATAATAAAGCATGGCCTTAAAACTTCAAAACGACTTCTGTAAAAAAGGGATTAATGCATCACAATTGTTATATTGAACAACTTTACCTTTAACTTGCCAGAATGTTGTGATTATATTTTAATTCAGCTCAGTCTATACTAAGCAAATTTCTTAGTAGAGGTCACATAAAAATTATGCAAAACAATTTACGGCCTCTCTGGATAAAAACAAACCTCCCTTAGTTTGAAAGGTGTGGATAAATGATAAGAAATAGGATTTGGCAATCTCACTTTACATTTAAATCCAGTGCTTTATTTTGGAATCACTGACATGGAACTATTGTTTTTATAGGTTGCGCAAAGCAGTACAGTGTGAAGAATTTAGAAAAGCTAAAAAGGGTAAATAGGTTTCACTCAGCGTAATGGAAATCTGAAGTCATGTTATTTAAGATTGCAAAACTGTAACAGGAGAGAATGAAAGAGAATTGCGTGTGTAAGTGTTCATTCACAGTGAATGAATCATGCTTTAGACACGGCAGTGGTTGTAGTTTGATCATTAATAACTGCAGGATTTGAAGAAGTACAAATCATTATCCTGTTTACCACATGTACCCTGATGAAAGTTGCGACACTCTGAAAATGTAATATTGTAACCGTCGATTCTGACAACATAATTGTAGTTAATTTGCAATGTTCAGTCACAGAAAATTAACATGGGACTCCTTCACACAGGGTGACAAACCACAAGTTTCAAGTCTAATTATTTTTATGGTGACAGTAGTGGCTTACAGTTCTATTAGCAATGGTACATTCTATATATATTATTGCATAACTGTAAATTATAAACATACACTAGATATTTAATAAATAAGGTATACACAGTACTGTTCAAAACATCGTGGTCTGGACAATATTTTTTAAACCTGGTATTCATTCATTCATTTATTTTCTTTTCGGCTTAGTCCCTTTATTAATCAGGAGTCGCTACAGCAGAATGAACCGCCAACTTCTCCAGCACATGTTTTACATAGCGGATGTCCTTACAGCCACAACCCAACACTAGGAAAAAAACTGGTATTAAAGTAGTTGTAATTTTTATGATGGTCATTTTTATCCACTTATGATGTAATCAATATTTTTACATTTAAAAAAAAATTTCTGTCTCGCTCTCTTCAAATAACACTGTCAGATCTTATATAGTTGGCTCAGCATTGTCTTTTACTTTTAACATTTCTGGAAGTCCTGTGTTTTGCCTTGTTTGTAAACGGATAGGTTAAAATATTAAAAGTGAATAAATGACCATTAAGTTTTTATCGATATGGTCTGTAACTTCATTGAAATCAAAGTTCATTCACTCTTTCCTAATGTTGGGATCAAAAAAATGTTTTTACATAGTAAGCACTAGTGATCTGTCGGTGTTGTCAGATTGTCCTTCCATTTAATATGCAGGTTTCCCATTCAATATGTTCATCTCAAAGACAAAATATGCTACCCATCAGATTGTGCTACCTGCATAAATTTGGATGTTGAGCAGTGTGGTGTGTGGTCGTAACCTACCCCAAAGCTTAACCCCAACCTTTTAAATCCAGTGTTGGTAGCATAACCTCATGGATAGAATGATATGTCAGTACACCGGCACTGTCTTGCTGTCTTTGGATCATCTATGCAGGTCTGTGTTTACCTCTTGTTATTTACCTACTACAGCATGAGCTAAAGAGACAGTGATATTCAATAGAACAAAGTATTCATACTGTGCTTTACTCTGTTGCACCAAAACGCACAGATTATGATCAAAATCATAACTGCAGTACAAATTATTCAATTATTGCGCTGAGTGCTGCCGCAAAAGAGTGACAAATAGTGATAGGTCGATTAGAACGATTAGATTATTTTGAATCTATGTTTGAATCATATTAGTCAAATCTTTTGTGACTAGAGTACGATTTCGAGAACATTTGTGCAGGTGGAGGAGAAGATTAGTTCCTTAAATGTCTTCTTATGAGTTTGAGTCGTTTGTTTATCACATGAAAGACAGAAGCCAATCATATGCAGTCAAAGCCGGCAAAAGATTTGATCCGTTCATTTCTTAAGTGCTTGGTTTTGAGTCTTCTCTTTACATGCAGTCAAATGATCAACAAACCACTCAAAAGCCCAAAATTCATAAGATAAACTAATCAAGGGTCCTTCTTGGGATCACGACTCAAATTTGAAGACCTGCCAGAAGAGGGGAGCTGAGCTAATCATAGAGAAAAGACCCAGGTAAACAACGAATGATTATTTTCTCTTTTTTATAGCATTCTAATTATGACTTGTTTGTAGTGTGATTAGCGTGTGGGCTAGCTGTAGATGTGTTTAGCAGCAACTCGTAACATTTTAATAATATTTTGGCAAATTGAACGAAATGACTCGTATAAAGATTTGTTCATCCAACACAGGCTCATTCTGAAAACATAGTCCTATGTACGTTTCTGGAGACCGCAAATTATGTAACCAGAGGTACATATGGCTGCAATTCATTTTTTGAACGAACGCTACAGGGCGGTACGACGTCGTTCCTTTTCGTGCTTACCAGCTGACCGATTACCTCTGTGTGGACTTTCCCGCTGTAACCAGTTTGTCTTGTTAGCTCGTCATGTACGTCGGCGGACCGAGGCGTAGAGAGAAGTTGACCACGACGACGGGGTTCGAGTCCGGTGAAGAACGGTTCCAGAAAGCAGGTAAGACAAAAACAGAATCCAAAAAATTAAATAAACCAGCAAATAACAGGGTAAGAATGTGGTAAAATCTGAAAACGTGGTAAAAATCAGACGAGGGCTTTTCTTTTTTTTCTGGACTGCTTTTAAAAATTGTTGGTTGGGTTTAGGGAAGTGGGTGAGTGGGGCGGGTAAATCAATAAAATTGGTTGGGTTTAGGGAAGGAGGAGGATGGGTCAGTTGATTGGTCGGTCGGTCAGTCAGTCAGTCGTTCAGTCAGTCAAACATTCAGTCAACAGCGTGGGTTTACACGAGAACAGCAGGAGAGAATGGCACTCGCGAGAGAAATTTGAGATCTTAAAAAGCATACACAGCGGCCTCTTGTGGATTCGGGAAAACAAAAATTGCAAAAATACGTACCTCCCGGGATGTATTTCGCAGCCTCCAGAAACGTGTATAGAGGTACGTTTTCAGAATGAGCCTGGGTTGTGTTTATCTGGATGAACAAGATTCAAAGGTCAAAGTCAGTAAAATGATCTGAACTTCCCATCACTAGTGACAAAAAACAAACTCAAGTGACTCATTTCAGCGCATGTTAATACCAGGTAGAAATGATCTCAGCTGATTACCGAACAAAACCAAACAGGCGGAAACAAAGCCTTAGACCTCTTGTCTTGAGGCACAGTTTTCCAGAGCTTTTTCATTAAAGCTTATCAGATGGCTCTTTTATGGCTCTGTCTCAATCCCAGACTGCTTTGTGACTCAGGGTTAATTCAGTCGGTACACAGAACGCTCTCTGATACACCTCCTCAAGATGCCAGCCGCTCGGTCTGCTGCTCAAACACAAACTTTGAGTCAGAATGAATCATTTAACACACACACCGGCATAAACACACACACACACACACCCTTGACAAACACGCCACCTGTTCAATGGCATATCTGGCCTGGTCGAGTAACCTACAATAATCAGGCAATCAGGATGTTTGTGTCTGTGTGACTCACAGGTTCAAGGTTCACAAAACACTGCAGTGATTTAATCGTACCAGTGGTCAGTCCCTCCAAGGAAGCTGTGAAGTATCGGATTTCCCTGCTTGAATTACTGGGTTTAATACAGCCACGGTTTCTCTTAGTGAGTCAGTTTAGTGTAAATCTAAATTCATATCTTCCAAGAATGTGTCGCTACAATGGACTGCTGACAGACAGCAGGCCACAGAGCAGGAGATTCAACAGACGGGCTTTGAAGGAGGATCTGAGCATCCCTGCAGGATAAACAAGGTCATAACAACCTAAAGCAGTTGTAATGTAATGTATGTAATGTAATGTGTATTTATATAGCGCAATTATTGTGTATGGCCATACACCCAAAGCGCTTCACAATCATGAGGGGGGGGTCTCTCCACACCCCCACCAGTGTGTAGCATCCACTTGGATGATGCGACGGCAGCCACAGGACAACGGCGCCAGTGCGCTCACCACACACCAGCTATAGGTGGAGCGGAGAAACAGTGATAGAGCCAATTTGGTGGATGGGGATGATTGGGAGGCCATGATCGTAAGGGCAGAGAGGGAATTAAGCCAGGATGAACAGTTAACCTACTGTACATCCCTAAAAGGGCTGCGTATCCCAAACAACGACGTATCTCACACCTGAACTATCATAGTATGATGCATAGTTTGGGAAAAGAACGATGTAGTAAAAAGTGTTTCCCAAAACCTGCAGTTTCTCTGTCGCAGATCCATCGTTTGAACCACGTTAGTTATAACGTAAAACTCCTATAATAATGCTCTAAAAGGGGTGGAGTAATTACATCTTTAGAGAATAATTATATTGTTATATTGTTATATTATATTGTGCAAATTATATTGTTTTACATGCACATGCATAAAAAAAATCCAATATTAGTTTTGGTAAAAACACACACTTGTTTTTCATATTAATTTAAATATATGTAAACGGCTTATATAGGGCATTTGTTTGCTTTACTAATAATGAGAACATTATATATTATATTCTAAAACATAAAATCACTTTCAAAAGCTAACATGTACTCTAATCTCATATATAAATGATATAAATAAATAAATAAATGAGGCTATTTATTAAGAAATGAAATGTAATATTTATTATTTATTAGGAAATGAAGAAAATCCTACTTTAATAATAATATTAATAATGATCAGGGCTTTAAATTAACACCCGCCAACCCGCCAGATGCGGGTAGATTTCAGCCGTGGTGGCTTAGACAGACTCTCTCACTAGCCACTTTGGCTAGTAGAAGATAATTTTTAAATGATAGTGTAATGAAGTTACGGCCACCTGGCCGCCGGGAAGAAGGAGGCGGAGAACCGACGACGTTTTAAATAAATATTTATTAATAAAAGGGACGGCAGCTCCTCACGGAGACTTTGGCGCCACAGCAACCGCGAGACCTATATGAGACGGGCCGAGAGAAAAGGAGATGGAGAAAAAAGGAGGAAAGACAGAGTAGACAGAGAGGGGAGAGAGGAAAAAAAAATTAGGGTTCGGTTCTCCAGACACGCTGCCACTCGGTCCTCAACCAACTGATAGAAGTGACGACATGCTGGGAGCCCTGTGGAGGAATCTATCCACCCGTCCGTCTTCTGGTGTCCGGCGGCGGTTCTCCTGGCTGGCTGGCAGCATTTCTGGTCTCCTGCTCCGCTCCCGCTTCGGTGGAGGATGCAGGCTTCGGCATCATGGCGGATCACGGCAACTCCCCCCGGTCTTTCTGGGATGGCTCCCTTCAGCTCTTTCCCATCCGGTGGGGAGCCCCGCGTGCCCTGCTCCTCCCCATGCTGGGAGACGGCAGCAGGCAGATCCTTCCTCGCCAGCCTCAGGCCGCCCCGGCACTCTGGCAGACGAACGGGTTTCTCCCCCACTCGGGTTAACTCACAAACACTCGCCCTCCTCCTCAGCGGCGAGGGCAACTGGACGTGTCCCTCCTTCTCCCGGGTTTCGGCACCACTGTAATGGAGTTACGGCCACCTGGCCGCCGGGAAGAAGGAGGCGGAGAACCAACGACGACGTTTTAAATAAATATTTATTAATAAAAGGAACGGCTTTTATTTTGATTGTTTTGATTTAGACGGCAGTCTCCGTGAGGAGCTGCCGTCTCTTTTTATTAATAAATATATATTTAAAAGTTCATAGGTTCTCCGCCTCCTTCTTCCCGGCGGCTAGGTGGCCGTAAACTTTATTACAGATAGTTTTCTTAAAAGCAGGGTTTGACAATAAAAATGGCCCAATATGCAACCGAGATGCAGCATGCCCGACAAAAATTTCGTTCGCGCAAGCAAAACAAAAGCAGGTGAATACCAAATGAGAGGATGAGAGCCACAGTGGCTGGTGATCAAAAAAGTTAATGTCAAGCCCTGATATGATTATGATAATGATGATGATGATGATTATTATTATTATTATTATTATTATTATTATTATTATTATTATTATTATTAAGTAGGATATTGTTTACTTATTTTTTTAAAAGTCTACTTTTACAATTTGACACATGCAAACCACTGCAAAAATGTTCTAACCAACAGGTTCATGTCATATAGCTTCGTCATGAGCCACGGCTGTGTTCAAAATGACATCATGTTTATAATTGCGCTCCTTTCGCAGTGCACTTAAAACATTGAAGATCGATAAAACTGAACTGTAAAAATACTTAATAAGCAAATTACACCTAAGAGTGATGACTTTAATGCTTTATTTTAATATTTCCAAGTTTAAATGTTAAAATGTTCTAAATGTTCTAAACACCAAATCAACCAACTATGTTTGTAACGAAGAAACTTGCGACCTTAGTTGGCTAACAATGGTTTTCGGAAACGCACCTCAGTTCAGTCAGTACGGTCACAATATTTAAACACCAGCTCATCATATAATATAAATAAGCTACACTCTTAATAATAATAATTCAGGTACCAATATAAAATGTTTGCAGTGAACATTTCTTAGTGTGAAGGACAATCTGAGAATATAAAAGAACCTTTGTTTACATTTGTAATTGGTGGATTAAACATTTATTATCCAAATAACCATTACATTTCAGAAAAAAAGTTATTGCCTTGCTTGCTGCAGAAGTTGGAAATTTCTCAACTTTTCAACTACCAACGAAAGCATTAGCAAATTAGATTGCTTAATGCAAATACTCTAGCTCAGACAGTAGCCGATTGTGAATTAATTTTATTGGCTGATGCTGCAGTGACGATTGCGTCAGCCTCAACTTCAGACATGCCCTCCGTTGACACTAAAGCCCTGTGTGAATCAGACATTAAAGTTTGTCACATGATTCATGTGGCCGCATAAAGAAACACTGCAGCGCTCTGAAGATTGTGGGTGTTTACAGCGGTTTGACGGATAAATATAAATTTATAGCTAGCTAAATTGTTAGCGGTGCCAAACAGCATTTTCCATTGTTTACATCCTCGTTTACGTCCTTGCTACATCGTACCGTTAACATTAGACACTATTCATGTAATAGATCAATTTTAACAAATAAAAATGCTTACAGGTTGTGGCTCACAATCCACAGCTTCTTCTATTATGGTTGGAGCCCCTCCTTCTTTATGGACTGTTCTAGCTGAATCCAGCACTGAACTGGGAGAGATTCTGGAAGCTGTCCTTTGTCTAATACTAAAGCTATATCTTTTATATAATTCTCTGGAACATAATTAAAATACATATACAGATGTCTCCCTTTGCATTGAACTTTGAGTGTATTACATTCAGATATGTTGTTTAAGTTCACACAGCTTCATTACACATCAACTAAAGTTTAAAATATGTGTAATATGTGTATATTGTAGTGAACCACCCCTTTGATATAGAACAACTACAGTTTCAATAATATTTACAAGTCAATATATCAATAGAATATTACTTTATAACGTGATAAAATATTAAAACATGATACTTTAAAAAGCAATAAACGTAACTTTATTTTGACATTATTGACAAGTGCTCTTTAAGGCGTATTTAAACTGTTATGAAAGATCATTTAAGTGACTTATTTTATGGATACTGTACTGTCTACAACTAAAGAGTCATCGAATGAAATGCCAGAACTATATTCAAACAGGTTTCCAACAATTCCCACATTTATGGAAGTAAAACCAAAGATTACAGAAAGAGTACAGGCAGTTCACTACCCAGTTTTTATTACAACTAACTGGTATCTTCAAAGTAGAAACATGACTCGAATTTGACTGTTCAAGTTTAATATTGCCAATATCGTCATGTACTGTTGTCATATTGCTATTGACGATGGGTAGTTTGCACCTTATAGCCTGGAATTCAACAACACACTTGAAATTATAATTAACAATATCTATAAATAATACTATAAATAATGCAAGATCAAATGATTCATCTCATCTTGAAACCATAAAACCAACCCTAAAAAGGTAGATCTGCTTTCAGCACAGACCTATTTCAAGTGATGTATTTTATTCCTCAGAGCAGATTTGTTTGTTTGGAGCAGAAAGGTTATGTGTTTATTATGCTCTGAGAGTCAATGGAGAAAACTGCACTTCTGCCATGAGTTCAAGAGACCAAGGCTATGATGATGTCTCGCGTATGTGTTTGTGTTTTTGTGTGTGTGTGTGTGTGTGTGTGTGTGTGTGTGTGTGTGTGTGTGTGTGTGTGTGTGTGTGTGTGTGT
>CAIGQZ010033059.1:13908919-13923866 GCA_903798205.1 Danio tinwini | reverse complement strand
TCCTAAATACACACAATGTTCACACTTTTTGATTATTACACCTTGATGGAAACAATTCTTTGATGACATTTAAAGCTCTTCATTGACACTAGACTACCTGACAACAGCCTTGTCGCCTATCCAAGTGTTAGGAACAACAAATAATAACTTGACTTCTAGTTGATCATTTGGTATCAGAAATGGCTTATATGAAAGGCAAAGGCCTCTAGATTACGCTTATTTTACCAAAATAAAACAGGATCATGCTTTGATTTTTATTTAATTAGAACAGTAAGGTCTGACTTTGCTTAGACAAAAGTCTTGTCACTTAACAGAAACAATATACAGTATAGAATATAAATTCATGGTGCAGTGGAAAAATAATTGATATTGTGCATGACTCCCATGTGCTTGGACGACTGCATCCATACATCTCTGCTATGACTCAAATAACTTATTAGTAAAGTCATCTAGAATGGCAAAGAGTCCCAGAGTTCATCAAGATTCTTTGGATTCATCTTCAATGCCTTCTCCTTTATCTTACCCCAGACATGCTCAATAATGTTAAGACTGGGCTGGCCAATCCTGGAGCTCCTTGACCTTCTTTGTTTTAAGGACCATTGATGTGGAGGTATGAGAGTAGTGCTATGTATAAGAAGGAGCATAAGTATGAGAAGGAGCGCTATCCTGCTGAAGAATTTGCCCTCTCCAGTGGTTTGTAATGTAATGGGCAGCACAAATGTCTTGATACCTCAGGCTGTTGATGTTGCCATCCACTCTGCAGATCTCTTGCACACCATGATTTTTCCTTCACCAAACTTGACTGATTTCTGTGAGAATCTTGGGTCCATGTGGGTTTCAATGGGTCTTCTGCAGTATTTGTGATGATTGGGATGCAGTTCAACAGAAGATTCATTGAAAAAATCTACCTTCTGCCACTTTTCCAAATGATCAACTAGAAGTTATAGGTAAATTTGTGCACCGAGTAGGTAAACTTGCACTAATCTAGAAAAAATATAAATAAATGATTGCTGAAATGTTTTAAGAAATGTTAATAAAATTCACTTTTCCACATTAATAGCTGTCAGAGCAGAGGTCAAATTCCCATAACACAATTCCAAAGTGTAAAAACAGAAAATGTCTGTAAATCAAATGATACGAACAAGCTTTTTTTATAATATACAGTGATAGAGCATGCTAGTAAACAATTTTTTTTTACAGCAAAGTATGCATAAAGTCAGCATTAAATTACAAATTTTTTAAAAATTATTTTGTGTTTTTCAGTAGTAATAACTGTTAAATAATAATCCTGTTTTTATATCGACTTTCAGTAGTACTTTTGAGCATATTTTTGAGCATAAAAGGCCCTTACCATCCTTTTAAAATGTAATATATTATGATGGATTTAACTTTTTATACTCTACATAAAAGCCATTTGAAAAGTAGAAGAAATCAATTTTGAAGAACACATCCAAAATCATTTTAATGTGACCTTCACAAAATGAAAATCTGTAAAGTTTAATAGAAATCAACCCATGGGACACAAAAGTGTGCTTAGCTGAAGAAACACCCATTTATGTATTATTAAATATGTGATCCAACCAAACTTATGCCCTGGCAGAACATCCTGTCCCAACTGTTCATAATATTAAAGAAAAGCACCAAGATTGCAGAAACAAGGTCATATCGCCGAACATTATATCACTGTTTTATTTCCAGCTTGTGAGAAACCCTATCAAGTGAGATTTTTATACAGAAACACATGCTGAACGTCTGCTTAAATCAGTGTTTCTCTCTGTCCGTTAAGCTCCGGTAATGACTACACTTCGAGAGCAGAACAGATCTATTATAGATGGTCCTCACTGGTTGCTTCAAGAGATCCAGCAAACTGCCTCCATATGCGCTTTTTCCATACTCTGGAATTCTGTTTATGTACACTGTCAAACTCCTCACTGTGTGAGAACAAAAGAAGCTAAAGCAATTACAGCCTGGGCAAAAGAGTGAATATTAACCCCACGGATCGTCTCAGGAGCAGCGGATTGAATCCCACAGCCGATTTCCCTCAGATTCCCATCAGCGCAGCCATTCACACGGGAAGCCTGACATCCTGTGCCTCTGCACTGGAAAACTTGACAGCTAACTAATGTTCTGCGGCCTCCTTCCTCCCTGAAGCCACAAGCAGCGGCAGCCCTGAAACAGTCCTGCCCTGGGCCACTCTGGGGTCCTGAGAAGCCAGGAAACTGGTTTAATCCCATTCTGTGCGAACCCAGTCATGCCCTGTGGCTTCAGAGACTCGTCTGTTTGGGTAGGAGACGGAAAAACAATCAGAATCCGAGAGCGCGGCTAAGTCTACGCTAGCAGTGTCAACAGGCCTGTTTATGTTAGCATGCATTAGCATAGCGCTATTGACACGTGTAAACCGAAAGCTGGTTTGTGTGCTTTGATGTGGAGATAATGTAATCAGTTGCTGTTTGTTGAGTTTTAACACTTTGGCGCAGAATCGATGGCTGAATCATGAACTGTGAGGCTGGGAAACGAGGTCAAGATGGAGGCCAAAGGTGTGATGGAGCCAGACTAAACAGGATATTGACTCTGGCTGAAGCTGATGGGACAGGCGGTTTGAGAGTCTGTCTGTTAAATAAACTCTTGTACACACTGCTATGTATATATACTCTATATATACCGACTTCTAAGCTGCCATGAACCCACACATTTTACGCCAGGCTGACTGTGTCCTCTAATTACAGTGCTGTTCTGACTAAAAAAATATTTACATCTTGGAAACATACACTTCGCCGAGCAGAAACCAATCACAACTCTTCCTTCACGCTGATGGAGTAAATATTGCCAAGATGTGTATTCACAAAAATACATACACTTACACTATGCTTATGAATATATTCATACGGGTTATGACAGGAGAAGAGAGAAGAAAGTCATTATGGAGTAAATACACAAGGTAGCCAGACTTTTGATTATGAGGATCAGTTTCTGATCAAGAACCACCCACATAGACAGGAAGCGGGTGAGAAAAATGTATTATACAGCTATGCTTGTGTGTCTTGTATCTTATTAACATGCTGTCAAATGTTTAACACAGAACACTTGAATAACTGGATGCCAGAATCTTGCAGACTTCAATAATACCAAACTATTTCTTGAGCGCTTATAGCAGCATGGAAGTTTGTAAACATATCATTTCTAAACTACCTGATATATTTATTCAGCAAGGGTACACATTTAAATAAAAATAAAAAGAGTGAACCTTGATACTAAGAAATGCTTTGACCACCAAAATACCAACAATTATTTCTAATCCTTAAACCCATACACAACGCATCAAATGATCGGTAATTAAAAGGGAAAAAAGAAAAATAGAATAATTTTTTTTTTAATTTTAGACACACATCTGATGCTTGTATTTGCACCAGCTCCAAGTCCACAACTTCACACATTGGGTTAAATTAGGCTTTGCATTCTCCGTGTTCAGTCCATTACATCCACTGTATCTGTTCAGCTGAGGGAACAGAACTAACCCTGTGACATCAGCCGATATTCCAAGATGGCGGCATCCTAGGTCTAAAAGCTATAGTAAAACATGCTGTTTTCTGCTAAATGGTTACATTAATCGTTAAAGGGGAATCCAATGTACAAAACAATGCAAACTTGACTGAGTGCTTCATTTGTTCTTTAACCCTTCACCCTTGTGTATTACTCCGCTCATTATTAAAATCATAATAAATCATAAATCATTATTAAACAGGTAAGTGAAGTCGATCTCTCTCTTTTGTATGTTGTAGTGCTGCATTTACACTATAGTAATATTGTGATGTCCCAATTGCAACAGAGAAATACTGGGAAATCTCTGTAGACTGATGGCATGTCATGCCGTTCAGCCCTATAATCTTAAAATGTAAGCAAAAAAATCACCTGTTTTGTAATCGCTTTAGACCTTACACTAGAGAATCATTCAAATACTAGATCTAAAGTGACGTTGGTGACTTAGTAACGGCTTCTGCTGTTCTGACGTCAGCTGCAGATGTGAATGAATGGCTTAAGAAAGTAGTTCCTCATACAAAAGGTTTTTAGACTTTGTGTTTGATTTTCTTTTTTTATACACAGGATTATGCCGTCAAACTGTACAAACGCAATATCACACTCATAGCAGTGCGATGTGGCTGTATCTTTTCCAACAGTTTGCAAAGTTATATGAGATTTATCTCGATATTTTAAGGCAGTTTAATGCAGTTTTAGTTTAAATTACTTTTTAATTACAAAAAAAGGCTGCAACTATTTTTTTTGTCAGTGTATAGAAAACATATTTTCAGATCAGCAAGCAATCATTAACAATTTTTATGAAAAGTTGTTAACCTTTTCTTTGTTTGTGTGGAGAAGATTTGAACTGTGTAAAGCAATTCGTGTGTGAGGTTTCAGTTTCTTCATGCAACTATACAAAAGATGCTAATCAGAGCCCTGGTAACATAATTCTCGCTTTTAAGTGGCTGCTTATTATCATGCACATTACTAGCATATTGACTGTTTATTAGTACTTATAAAACATATATTAATGCAATATTCTGCATGCTCGTATTTTTATTATATTAATAATAACATTTTATAATGCACTTTAAAAAAAAATAAAAAAAAATAAAAAAGCAACAACCAACCAACCCAAAAAAAAAAAAATCAGTAAAAACAATAAATAAGCAAAATTACAAATTGCATAAAAAATGACAGTGGTAAATGACAAATTAAATGCTTACTAAACATAGGATTAGGAGTCGCTTAAAGCAATCAAAGGACACAACATTCCTACCAGACACAGGTAATGCATTTCAAAATGATATAATAATATTCCTAAGCTTAACAAATTGCTTACAAATTATTAATAAGCAGGAAATTAGAAGTGCACAGAGGCAAAGGTCACTGTTAATGCTTGGTTTATAGTGAGATTTTTATTTTAGTAAAATTTTGAAAAAAATTCACAGACATACGGTAACAAGACTGTATATGGCCAAACAAAACTTTCCTCATCAACTGTACTATAATGCCCTGGTCTGGCAGATCTGGAACAAGAGGCTTTGAAAGTAAAGTGGAACGACAGATGGAGGACTAAACTTAAATACCAGCCCAATCTTTTAATAAATCTGCAACAGGTGGCAGCACATGGTTTACATCACTGCCGTGCTCAACTAAACACAGGTGACGTGAAAGACCTTACACTGGCCGGCAGTGAGGGATTGTGAGATTAAAACAAGAGAGAAGCTGGCATGTTCTTCCTCTGATTCGCTCCGGGGATGAAAATTTGTTCTCAAATAGTGCTGACTGTGTCTTCATCTAGGTGAAAATAGCCTGTGTTACCTTAGAGAAAGTGAGCGCGAGCACATGCTCACTGTTATGGCAACGCTACCTTCACTGTGTTTAGACTACAACACTAAAGCAATGAGGTCATGATTATGATGTAACCTGAGGGGAAAAGTGTGTGTGTGTGTGTGTGTGTGTGTGTGTGTGTGTGTGTGTGTGTGGAAAGTGAAATAATGTTGGCCAGATGCTATAACTAAAAGAAACATGATCGGACAGAAAAGACAGGAACTGTAGAACTGTCTGTATGTTGTGTGCGTTTCTCTGAGGAGCCCGAATCAACAGTCCAATCTATCAACAGGCTGGAGATGTTTTCTTTGCTGGCCTATGAAGACGTCATCATTTAACTTGAGCATATAACTGTGTTTACAGATGAAGGATACCCTTAAGAAACAAAACTAGTACTTATAAGGAAGAAGTGTTTACCAAGGAATTCTTTATAGTCTTTTGAGCAAATCAGCCAGTTTAAACGGTCTCTTTATTTAAATAAAACTGTGATTAGTCATTTGGCTCGTGCTTTTATTGAAAATGGTTCACCCGAAAATGAAAATTCTGTCATTATTTATTTAACTTAATGTGTTTTTATTTCAGAACTCACATGGAGAATCTCCTATTGCATACAATGGTAACAAATAGCCACCAGCATTAAGGGTTTTTAAAAGATATGTAAATGTATCACAGAATTGTCCCATGTGAAGAATTTTTTCAGAATCAGAGGCCTGGGGCCCACTAGGGGGCCTCTGTAGTTTCAAATGGGCCTCAAAATGACTTGAAAGTTATTAAGAGCAGACCAAATGTCCTTTAAAATGCTTAAGCCCAACATGTAAGCTGATGTCATATTTTTTTGTATAATTCATTAATTTCATATGTCCAGAAAGTCAAGTTTCAAAAGTTCGCCCTTAACTGATGACTGATTATAAAGCGTGTTTGGCATGCTGTCCCAGGAGAGAGCCCTGAGCTTGTGGAATCCTCGAGCCCGGGGCTCCCTCCCGTTGCAGGGCGAGAGGGAAGTCTGAGCTCAGGTAGGTCTCAAGAACTCCCCTGCTTAATAATGGTAAATGTAGATTATATATAGCTATGGAGAGTGTACATTGATTTCAAAGCTTGTCTATTTAGTTTTGTCAATTTACTTATGTTACATGTTTTTGGATTTGGGAGGAAAACCCAAGCAAACACAGGGAGAACATGCAAACTCCACACAGAAATGCCGACATGGCTAGGTAAGATCTGAGCCAGTGACATTCTTGCTGTGAGGCAATGATGCTAACCATTGGGCCTCCATGCTGCCCTGACAAGGAAAAGGGAGGAGTAGGGGTGGAAGGGGGGATTCTTCAAGACGAAGATGGCTAAGGTAAGATACTCTGGTTATTTATAGTGATTTAGGAATGAATCTTGGTGAATCTTGCTTTAGCTAATTAGGACCAGCTGCTATCAATCATAAGCACGAGCTCCTCTCGAAATTAGTTTATAAATAAATCTCACTTTAAAGGGTCACGAAACACCAAAACACATTTTTTGAGATGTTGACAGTCAAATGCATGTCCCACGTTGCTAAAAACACTATTAGGATCCATATATTTCACTAAAAAGTGAAAAATGGTTGTTTTTGAGTTGTTTAGAGCAAATTCATTCTTCTGGTTTAAAAAGATATTTTGAACAACGTCATGGCATTGAGATCCTTGTGTAAATTCCAGCGTGTAGATTGGCTGTGTGTACTGGCCGGTACAAAGTGACGTCATTGAGTTTTCAGCACATCTATTCTTTACTTCATGGGAAAGTCTTGGTTCGAACCAATCAGCACACTCTATTGTGAACGAGATGCAACTTCATTAATATGCATGACATAGCTTCGAAGACTCCTTTTACCTGTTACAGTGTGCAGAAAGACACCACATTGTGTTACCAGCTGTAATTCAAACTAGTAGTAGAAGAATTGTTTGGAGACATGGGTCGTCAGTGTTGCGTTTATAATATGCCGCAATGAAGGTTTTGTTTCCATTTCCCCATGTTGAGAGCACATCTTGCATGAGGACCCACATGTGTGGATTACAGTGGTCTGCTAACACACAACAAAATTTCATTTGTTGAATTTTTCATGGTCCAAAATATTTTATTAGGTATAAATTGCCAAGAAAATAGCATATATGAATAAGATTTAGAAACTTCTTCAGTAAAAAATGGATTTCTTTTTAAATTATTGTTTATAGTTATTTGATTTAAGGAATTTAAGGTTGAGGCGACACGGTGGCTGAGTGGGTAGTACCTGGCTGGGTCAGTTGGCATTTCTGTGTGGAGTTTGCATGTTCTCCCCATGTTAGCGTGGGTTTCCTCCGGTTTCCTCCAGTTTCCCCTACAGTCCAAAAACATGCGCTATAGGTGAATTGAATAAACTAAATTGGCCGTAGTGTATGAGTGTGAATGAGTATGTATGGATGTTTCCCAGTACTGGGTTGCAGCTGGAAGGGCATCCGCTGTGTAAAACATATGCTGGATAAGTTGACGTTTTTTTCCGCTATGGCAACCTCTGATGAATAAAGGGACTAAGCTTTATGTAGCTTTTTTACTTTATGTAAATATGGATATGCATTATTTACATAATGCAATAAATATTAATTTTGAAACATTCAGGATGTTTGCTAATGTTGTGGCTCACAAGTAATTAAGCTCCAAACAATGTTTTTAAGAAAATGTTTAATAAATTATTTAAAGAGTATGAACATGAATCAGGCAAATAGTAGAAAAAGAATTAAAACTTGTTAAGAAACATATTATTTTATTTATATTTATTTAAATTAATTAGAAAATGAGCAGCATTTTACTTACAGCATTTCCTGGGGGACCTTCAGATATTGGCTTTGATAATGGAGTCCTATAGTCAAATAGGTTGAAAACCATTGTTGAAAAAAATGGAAATTGTGACTTTTCACACAACTGCATGACTATCAGCCTTGTATTGTAGTTCATTTTGACTTGCCTATAAAAAGCACACTACTGGCTTTTTTGATCAATCAAATCAAATGCAATGAAAACAAATATGCCACTGCAACATAAATCAATATGCAACATAAAATACAGTGCCTTTAAATCCCACAAGAATTGAATATTGTGGCAACTCCGCTTGTCAGATGACAGTCAGAATAAGCACAACAGATATATTCACCTCAGAGATGAAAGTACATGGATTTTATTTTGTGTCACGCTTCAATTAATCTTTATTGCTCACAATTTGTGTGCTTTTCCTGAGGGAGGCAGAGTGAACTGTGCTGCTAATAGAGTCTCATGAATGTGCAGTCATTTGTCCATATAATGAAGCTAAAACAGGTTGTTGTGACTTTCAGCGTACACATGAAAAATGCAAAATTTTACATAAGAAATTCACACAGGTACAAGTACACTTAATGATGACAGAATTTCTACTTCACTTCATTTGGCTGAACTAAAAGCCTTGCTCAAATTCGTATCCTGTGCTTTTTTGCAAGTGTGTTTAAAATCATTTTGCCTGTCAGAGAATGGGAAGGAGCTTTAAAGGCACCCTCAGTAATTTTCCCTCATTAAAAATGTTTAACACGTAAATAAATAAATAGTATTTTTGAAAAATGTGTGTAAACTCGTGTTCACTCACATGAGATGAAGACTGGTTGGTTTATTTTACATGGCACAGAGCACCTCGCGAGGGCACTTTACTCAGTTTATCTCACTAACTACACTGTTACTGGACACTTTTGCTTGCAGAATAAATCCATCATGGCTGACTGCGAATAGTGGATTTCTACTATGGCACAATCACTGAAAACCTTCTGCTTTGCATCAAGTCTACAGGGTGCCAGCATAAGTTACAGCCAAGCGAAATGGTTAAATGAAACCGATTTCACCTTTAAACACTCATGTTATTTAAAGTGATAGTTCAATTTAAAATAAAAAAGACCTAATGCAGTTCTTTGTCTTTTCAGCAAGAATATTGTTAGTTTGCTATACAGTATAAATCTCAAACATTTTTTTTGTGGATCAATATATTATCGACTTGAGAGGTAAAATTGCTGAAAACAATGGGTCTGTGCAAGAAACTGTTTGCCAAATATTGAATACTGAAAGGGTGTCACGGTGGCACAATGGGTAGCACAATCGCCTCACAGCAAGAAGGTCGCTGGTTTGCATGTTCTCCCCTTGTTTGCGTGGGTTTCGTCTGGGGGCTCTGGTTTCCCCCACAAGTCCAAAGACATGCGATTTAGGTGAATTGGGTAAGTTAAATTGTCCATAGTGTATGTGTGTGAATGTTTCCCAGTTATGGGTTGCAGCTGGAAGGGCATCTGCTGCGTAAAACATGTGCTGGACAAGTTGGCGGTTCATTCCACTGTGGCAACCCCAGATTAATAAAGGGACTAAGTCAAAATGAATGAATGAGTGACAACTAAAATACTGAAGGAAATGTACAAAATATACCACTTGAGTAAGTGTACAGATATCCTAATCTAATAACACCCATTTAAAATTTTAATTATAAAAGTATTCATTGTTTTGTTTTTAAAGGAATTGATTTTTTTATGTACTTATGTACTTGTTCATTTTAATTGTAGACTTGCTCTGAACAAATCATTTGAATTAGTTAGTGATTAACTGGAGACTCGCTGTGGGCCCACTACCTAAACCTCAATGTCATTGGGGAATGAGCAAATCGTACTAAAATGTACGAAAGAGAGATTACGACTTCATACAAATTAGCAACTAAATCAAAAAGTCACAAATAGGCATGAGTTAGAGTTGAATTTAACGGGTTGTAGAACAGGCACTTACTTCGAGTCACTGAGCAGGTGATGAATTCTCCAATTCAATATAATGTTTTACTTTGCTATTTATTATAAATGTAGAGGAGTAAAAGGTACTGTAAAAATTCAGTTTTGGACTGTAAAGTAAAAAAATTCCAAAAATTCTCAGATTAAGTACAGATACTTGGAAAATATACCCGATTAGTCATGAAGCAAAAATACTCCACCATCTTGGATAGTTTGAGGGAAATTTTCATTTCATTAACTCTTATTTTTTATTAACAAAAAAGATAAATAACTAAGTCATCTTTTGGCTTATGTATCTTTAGCATTTTAAAAATAGCTTGAATTACCAATGTTTATATACTTTATGTGACGCGGTGGCGCAGTGGGTAGCGCTCACAGCAAGAAGGTCACTGGTTTGAGCCTTGGCTGGATCAGTTGGCATTTTTGTGTGGAGTTTGCATGTTCTCCCCTTGTTGGCGTGGGTTTCCTCCAGGTGCTCCGGTTTCCCCCACAAGTCCAAAGACATGCGGGTATAGGCGAATTGAGTAAGCTAAAAATTGGCAATAGTCTATGTGTGTGAGTGATTTTGGATGTTTCCCAGTGATGGGTTGCTGCTGGATAAGTTGGCGGTTTATTACGCTTTGGCGACCACAGATTAATAAAGGCAAATATTTGTTTAGAAAATAATTTTTCAGTGTAAACACTGAAACAATGGCAGATCTGACAGAAATGACGAGTGAAATTTATGAATTGGCAGAAAGCCAAGTACACTAAATTTACATATACGCTCATGCATTCCCTGGGAATCAAACCCACTGTTTTAACTTCCAAAACTGCTCAGGCATCAACATGAAAAAAATGGGTCTGTTTATAATTGAAGAGCTTAAAGCAAAAAACAGAACTGTGAAAGTAACTTCTTGGAGGAGAGGGAGAGAAAAGTGGAACAGTTAAGAGGTAAATACGCAAATCAGGTTTTAACAAGCTTTTGCTTCAACTGTAAAGCATCTGCAGGTTGGAGACTTGTGTGTTCCCACTGCAACTCTAAACTAACATGAAACAAAGAAGAAAAACAGCAAAGGAGAGAAATGAGGGAGAACAAAATTACCAGCAGAAATATTTCAGAACCTGCAAGGGAAACGCTGAAGAGATCAGCACCAAAACATTTCTTAATCAACACATGGAAATCCCTATTTTAAAAGCTCATTATTGGCTCTGTTCAAACCGCATTTGCAAACACAGCGGATAAAATGAGAGGCTTTTAAAAACAATATCAAGACCACATCCTTCCACACGGACTTTCCCATTGCAGCTCTGAAAACTGTGTGAGATTGGCAGATGGCTCGTGTCATGTACTGGTCCACTTCAGCCCACTTAAGCAGAGTCCGAACTCAATTACTCCAGCAGTGAATGAGAGGAACACGTAGGCCTGATCAGCTCAAACCAAATTAAAGTGATTGAGTTTCAATGCAGTGAAGTGCTGCATGCTCACCAGGGCGGTTTGTCTCTCATGCTTAGATTCCCATAATCTAGCCCACATCTGGCTGATATTAGTCATCAAATCATATCTTCCATCACTTTGAACTGTCAGATCTGCCCACACTGGCTGCGGCGCTCGTGTTCTCAGATGCAATGCATTAACAGACCTTCAGTTTTCTCAATGGAGGAAAGCACACATTCACTTCCTTCTCTTTCATCTCATACATTGTGTTTTGATTTTCTTGTTTCAAGTGTTGAAACGGCCCTACTTAAATTACTAACTATATTTTTTCATCCATATTGTGAAAGGATTCTTGCATATTAAATCTTACAATTTCAGCCATTCTGAAATAGCATACTTGCCTGCTGCTCTTACTGCAGGATTTTACTGCTTCTACTAAATTATCCTACTACTGCCAGCTTAGCATAATAGAATATTTACAAGCTAATCTTCGTAGACGCATACTATCATACTAATATTGCTATTTCTACCGTATTGGAATAGCGTGCTACAATATTTCCTCCATATCAGAAAAGCATTCTAGCAAACTAATCTTACTATTTCTGCCATTCTGAAATAGCATACCAGCCTGCTGCTCTTACTGCAGGATTTTAGGCTACTGCTTTTACTAAAATCTTACTAATGTCTGCTTTTCATAATAGCATATTTACAAACTAATCTTCATAGAAGCCTATTATTATACTAATATTGCTATTTGTACTGGAATAGTGTGCTACAATATGTCCTTCATTTTGGAAAAGCATTCTAGCATTCAAATCTTACTATTTCTGCCATGGGAAATCATTCTTGCATATTAAATCTTACAATTTCAGCCATTCTGAAATAGCATACTAGCCTGCTGCTCTAACTGCAGGATTTTACTGCTTCTACTAAAATATTCTACTACTGCAGGCTTAGCATAATAGCATATTTACAAGCTAATCTAAATAAAAGCATACTAATATTGCCATTTCTACCATATTGGAATAGCGTGCTACAATGTTTCCTTCATATGGGAAAAGCATTCTAGCATACTAATCTTACTATTTCTCCCATGAAATAGCCTGCTGCAGGATTTAACTGCTGCTTCTTACTACTGTCGGCTTTTCAAAATAGCATATTTACAAACTAATCTTCATAGTACTGATCATAGTGGATACTAACACTAATATTACTACTTTTACCATATTGGAATAGCATGCTACAATATTTCCTCTATATGGGAGAAGCCTTCTAGTATACTAATCTTACTATTTCTACCAAGCTGAAATAGCATAATAGTTAAATACTCTAACTACAATATTTCAGCTATTATGCTGAACAGCTCATTTCTTTATTTTTTTATTTGGTAACACTTTATTTTGATGGTCCATTTGAGTATTAGTAGACTGTCTGCTGAATATCTGTTGACACTGACATTTAACAGTCCTTCAACAGACATTTAACTGACTAAAAGAATCTTTGCAATTACATGTCAACTTACACTAACCCTAACCCCAACCCCAACCTAACAGTCTACTTATAATCCAATGATAATTAGTTGCTATGTAACTTAAATTCAACAAACGGACAGTCAAAATAAAGTGTGACCTTTTATTTATTATTGTTTATTAACTTACAGAATGGCTTGCATGCTAAATCTTACTATTTCTGCCATACTAAAATAGTATGATTTAAAAAAATAAATAATACTAGCGCACTGCTATTACTACAGTATTTCTGCCATAATGTACTACTGATGTCATATCAATAGCATATTTGCAAGCTAATCTTACTATTTATGCTAAAATGGAATAGCATACTAGAATATCGTGTTTGTAACAACATTGCTGCCATATAAAAAATCCACAGTAGAATACTAAGCTTCCTGTTTTGCCATACTCGAATAGCATGCAAGTATGCTACTCTTAAAGTATCATATGAGAAAAGCATATAGAATACTTATCAGAATAGCATACTTGCATTCTTGTCATATCGTAGAAGCATATTAGCATACTAATCTTAGTATTTCTGCCATGTTGGAATAGCATGCTAGTTTAATACTCTGACTATAATATCTCAGTCATATAAGAATAGTTTATTTGCATATACTAATATTGCAATTGTTACCTTATCGAATGCTAATATAATATATTCTAGGGCTACACAATATATCGTTTCAGCATCGTTATCACAATGTACGAATATGCAATAGTTACATCGCAGAATCTGCCATTTTGAGTTGTAATTATACTGTAATCGACCAGGAATTAGTCTAGTAGCAATCAAAATAACTACGTTTAACCATACTACAGTAAACAAATTTCATTTTAAGGCATGTGACTATAACATTTCAAGCTAATTGAAACTATTTGTGCACAAGAAGAAAATTTGTACCCAACAAAGATGAATTGTATTTATCGCAATAAAGACTATACAGTGTTATTTTACATTTGAACTTAATACTGTTAGAATATCCAGAAAACCAATAAGCACCGTCTATTTCATTTGTATATTTGTGTTATTGTATTCATTTATGCTTGTAATTTATTATAACTATTATACTTTATAATAAACACACTTACTCCAAAATGATCAATGTAAATATAAATGTAAAATTATGAATTATTTCCTTATAGTGTTAGGTTATCTTATGAAAATACATTAATATTGCAATATATATCACAAAAAAACAAATTGTTGCAATGCCAATTTTTCCCAATATAGTGCAGCCCTATTATATACTATTATAACTATTTCTAGAATAGGAATAAAATGCTAGCATGCTACTTAATTTCAGCAATATTAGAAATCCAAAGCTTTTCACCAAAATAGAGAAACCGTTTCTACATTTTTTGTGTAAGCAACTATTTTACAGTGCTTTAAAAATGCTCAAAAATGTATCTGTCAGTGTTTAAAACTATTGGCAAAAATCACACAAGCGGCAATTTCACAGGTGACACATCCATAACGGAAAAGTGTCACATCCATAACGACACTTTTTCCTCATAAATGCAAAAATATTAAATGAAATAAAATCAGACATGTTTGTTCTGTAGTGAGCCAACTCATATCTGTTTAATTAGCATTGTTTCTTTTGGGTTGTGCAGTTTAATTGACAGAATTTCTACAAAGTATGTTGTAGACTGAAAACTCACAAACTTTTTTGTCACATCCATAAAGCATGTTCATTTTACTCATTGAAAGTATAAAAAAAATTTACAGATTGAAATTTTTCTGGTCCCATAACTCTGTGGTTAGTTGTTTTGGAAAATATAAACAGATGTGTCAATATAATGTTAACGTAAACTTTGTATGTGAATTTATGTTTTAAGTTTTTACTGCAAATGTCACATCCATAACGCTGGAATTGCTCATATAT
>CAIGQZ010033059.1:13884682-13908909 GCA_903798205.1 Danio tinwini | reverse complement strand
TGTGTGTGTGTGTGTGTGTGTGTGTGTGTGTGTGTGTGTGTGTGTGTTTATTTATTTAACCAGATAAAAACCCTTTGAGATCAAGATTTCATTTACAAGGGTGACCTAGCCAAGAGGTCCGCAACACATGACTTACAAAAAATAATATTAATAATAAATAAAAAGTAAACATAATATAAAAAGTTTAGTCATTCAGCTATACCACATTACAATATGTTAAAAACACATACATTGAGAAATTGACTGTTGCTGTTTATTGTAAAGCATAGAGCGAAATGATTTGATTGGGATGAGCTCAGACATTTTAAGTTCAGACTGAAGAGTATTCCAGGATGAGGGAGCGGCATGAATAAAGGCTTACCTCCCCATTTCAGTTCAATCCTGGGGAACAGTCAAATAATAAGATTTACTTAAACGTAGGGCATACTGACTTTTTGACCTATGAAGAAGGGAACTGGGGTATAAAGGCACCAGACCCAGAAGAGCCTTGTAGACCAGAGTTATCCAGTGGGTGTACCGTCTTACATTCAGAGAAGGCCACTCAGTTTTGGTATACAGTTCACAATGGTAAGATAGTTTACGACAGCCTGTAACAAACCTTAGAGCGCTGTGATAAACAAAGTTTAAAGGCTGAGGACATTTGGTTGAGGCATTCATATATAAAACATCACCATAGTCAAGCAATGGTAAAAATTGTGCAGACACCAAACGTTTACGAGAAAAGCAGGATCCATTTCGATAGAAAAACCCAAGCTTAACTATCAATTTGCGAACCAAATTTGTTACATGTGTTTGAAGGAAAGCTCCTGATCTAGTAAAAAAAGCCTAAATACTTATAGATAGTAGCTAAATACTTATTTCTGCCATATAATAACATACTATTATTATTATCACTATTATATTTTTCTTACTATTTCCGCATATCAGAATAGCCAGAAAAGCCTGTCAATATTTTTGATTGCAAATTAGGCATAGCAAAGTTGCTAATATGACCATTTCTGATTAAAACACAATATCATGATAATATTTAGTCATAGCATTCTAACACAACAATCTTTCTATATCTACAATAGGAGAGTTCCATAATCATAAAATTTGGCCAAACAGCAATAACATACTACCATTTGTGAAATATAATGCTTAGAAAAAGATGATTAGATTAAACTACACACCCAGGAAAACTAAAAAAGAAAGCAAAGGGGGAAGAGAAATGAGAAAAGAAAGAGTGTGGTTTGAATGGCATGTAACCGGGTCTCTCTCTGAAACTCTGGAGCCCACTGTGGAGTGTAGGGTAATGTGACCCGGTTGACCCTGCAGAGCTACAGCAATGATCAATAATAAATGAATGTAATTTTATCAAACAATGATGGCACATACAGAGCGTCCCTTTCTCTCTCCGTGTGCCTGAATGTCCATTTACACTGCTCCTTATAGACCTCATCAGTGCCAAGCAGGTGTGTTCTTTGTGCGAACACACACAGACGAAGCGACTTTCCCCTCTTTCATCTCTCTTGCTGCCCTTGAATGCAGAGGTAAGGCCTATTAATCCTGTTATGCAAATGAAAGTGATAAATTCCTCAGTTTTCCATGCATACAATTCCCAGCCTCCCCTGGTCTCCCCCTGCTATTCAATTAACACAAGGCTGGGTGGGGGTCCGCGGGGGCAGTGCCAATGTTTCAGTTGGGTTTATAGTGGCAAAGCACCGGCCATGACAGATTGGTACATTCCCTCCACCCCCACACCCCCCTTTCGCACACAAACACACAGTACAAACCATTTTTTTCCTTCCCAAGGATTTTGGACCACACACCAGAAAAATGTATGGATACCTATGCACATGCAAATGCAAATATATAGGGCTTATGGCCTCATGAACTCAGCTTTTCAAATTAATCCAATGCACCTTGTCTAAATACCACAACTTAATCTTTTGTCCTTTCCTGCATTAAAGGTTTTTAACTCGTAAGTAAATTGAAATGGGTTTAAGCACTGGATTAAAAAACTAAATAGGGATTTTTTCTCACTATTCAGAATTTTTTCTGAACAATTCTAAGAAAAAAAAGACAAAAGTTTGTGAGAACTGCAAAATCTAAACGAGAAATTCTTACTTTATTTCTCACAGTATTGCAATTCTGGCTCTTTCTTTCAGAAATGTGACTTAGTTTTTTGCTATTTTATATTATAAACATTTACATTTTACTTTATTACAATCTTATTTTAAACAGATTAAATCTTGCAATTTTCAGAAGAAAATTCAGATTTTGTTCTTGTAATTGTGACATTAGTTTGCAAGTTTATTTGAGGAATTACAGGTTTCTGAATTGATATCTATATTTATATCAATTCTGGGAAATATTCATTCATTCATTGCCACAGAGGAATGAACCACCAACTTATCCAGCAAATGTTTTACACAGCGGATGCCCTTCCAGCTGTAACCCAGTACTGGGAAACATCCATACACTCTCACATATACTATATGGCTAATTCGTATGTCTTTGGACTGGGGTAAACCGGAGCACCCAGAGGAAAAACATGCAACCCCAACTGACCCAGCTGGGACTTGAACCAGCAACCTTCTTGCTGTGAGGCGAACACGCTACCCACTGCTCCACTGGAAATAAATATGATTTATTCATTTATTTTTGTCACTGTAATTCCTCCAATTGTGAGTTTGTAGGCTAATTCAGACATGCGCCCTGACGATTTTGAATCCATTTCTTACAGTTCTGATTGTTCTCTTAAAATCATGGCTTCTCACATCTACAAGTTTATATTGTTCTCTCAAATTTTATATATTTTTTTTTTACATCTTGCAATTTTATGAGGAAATCAGAAATGCAAGATGTTGCGATTGTTAGATATAAACAGTTCTGAGAAAAAAAATGCAATAAAAAATTGTGAGATAAAAAGTTGCTTATGGAAATGAGCCAAACTGAAAACAAAAAGTAACATGTCACGTATGCAAATAATGATAGCTTATTAAAAATGTCTTCCAACACCACAAATGCAATAAATAAATAAATAGATTAAACAATTAACTATTTGTATTATCTCAGCTTTTTCAGTCGCCTCAATAAAAAAGTGTCTGCTAAATAAACTAAACACAACATTGTAAAACAGCTTGCTTTTAAAAATCATTTTGAACAAGGATCAAATATTATGAAATCTGCTTAACAGTATTAAAAAAATATGTTATATATATATCGAATAAATAGTAAATAATGACTAGACTTAATTTCAAAAGTATGACCATGTATATAAAAGGTAATGCTTCAGTTTAAGAACCCATTCCCACTATTAACTGGCTTATTACCTGCCTATTAATAAGATATTGGGGTTGTTTATTAGTACTTATAAAGCATGATCTTATTCTACATCCCTAATTCTTCTCAACAACTAAATGCAACTACTACCTTACTATATTAATAAGCAGCAAATTAGTACATTATAGAGCTAAAAGTCTTAATTAATGGTTTGCTAATAGTGAGAATTGTACCTTAAAATCTGACATTTCAATATTTTGTTTTTCTGCTATATATATTGCGATATACTTTGTTATACTTGGAAGAAATTTTTGGTCACACTTTATTTAAGGTTCAGTTCTCGCTCTAAGCAAACCATTTTGACTTTTGCTTCAATGAACTCCTAATTTGCTCCTTATTAATAGTAGTTTACTGTAGGTATTGGGTAGGATTAAGGATGTAGAATAAGATCATACAGAACATGTGCTTTATAAGTACTAATAAGCAGCCGATATCTCAATAACATACATTGTATTAAGCAATTAGTTAATGAGAATTGGTCCCTAAAGTGTTACAGAATGGATTAATTTTGATTGACTGCCATGATGCAGATTGAATCATGCATAGCATGTAATAAACAAACTACAAGCATAGATAAATTCAGTGGTGTAAAGTAACAAATTACACATACTCAAATTACTGTAGTTGAGTAGCTTTATCAGGAATTGTAATTTACTTACTTTTACAAGTGTGTATAACTTTTACTTTCCCCTGAGTACATTTTTACTGCAGTATCTGTACTTTTACTCTACTACTTTCCTTCAGTCTGCAGTCACTACTTTATTGTTTCTGGTCTATGGGGAATAGAAAAATCAGTCCTGTGATTCCTGTCCAATCAAATCACACATAGAAGGTAAATCTCATCATAATGAACTACCTCAAGACATGGGCGATTTATAATTACAGAAAACTGTTTGAAAGCATTAAAAGTGTCCAAGAAGATGTTCAAAATCTTTACACGCAATGACCCAGAGACTGTTTAGAGACATGTCACTGAGGAGAAGATGACAGATGTCTACTGTATGATGAATGATGGCCTTAAACACTCCGCAGGTACAAGACGCCAACATGACAATAGAACGACGTTGTACCTCAACGTTGTGGGGATGTTGCGTTTTGTTTGGAAATGAAAATCAGTTTGACGTCAGAACACTCTCAGAAATAAAGGTACGCAAGCTGTCACTGGGGTGGTACCTTTTCAAAAGGTACAAATTTGTACCTAAAAGGTCTATATTAATACCTCAAGGGTACATATTAGTACCTAAAAAGTACAAAAGTGTTCCTCTTAAAACTAATGTGTACTTTTGAGGTACCAATTTTGACCCTTCAAGTACAAATGTGTTCCTTTTGAAAAGGTACCACCCCAGTGACAGCTTGCGTACCTTTATTTCTGAGAGTGAACACAACATCAGGCTAATTTCAATGTCCAACATCCAACTTAAAATCAACTAATTTTAATGTCTAATGATGTTACTGCATGACGTTGTGTGGACATTTCCACTATGATGTCTATCAGATGTTGGATTTTGGTTGCTATAGCTGTTTAATAAATTTCAGTTTTGACCTCAAAATTTGAGTTTTGACCTCAATATGATTTAAGATGTTGGCTCGACATTGAATTTTAATCACTTTCCAACACAACCTAAAATCAACCACATAACAAGAAAGCCAACATACTGTTATACTACATAAACATATTATTCTTCTGTTTTCTTCTTCTGAGACTAATTTCTATATGCATCTACTCCTAGACCATTCATACTACAAACATCAAACTGTCACCTAACCTCCAAACTGGTCTGACTCTGGTTGCTATAAATTTTCAAACTGATCCAGCTTACAGTTTTCTGTAAACTGACCCGGAAAATTCTGAAAAGTCCGATTGACTTAACATTGGACCAAACCTAATGACCTCATAATTTTCACCAGACTGTCATACAGACTTAAGGTTGTGCTCATTTTAACTTAACACCTTAGCAACCACCAAGAACACCCTAGCAAACGCCTATCAACCACTCAGAACACCTTCTCAACGGCCTTGCAACACCTTAGCAACCACCTAAAACACCCTAGCAATCGCCTAGCAATGCCTTAGCAACCACTTAGAACACTATAGCAACCGCCTAGCTACACCTTAGCAACACCCTAGCAACTATTTAGCACACGCAAAGCAACCACTCAGAACACCTTAGCAGCTAGACAGCAACACCTTAAACAGTGAAAACACCCTAGCAACGCCCTAGCAACCACTCAGAACACCCTAGCAACCACATATCAACCACTCAGAACACCTTAGCAATGGCTGAGCAATGCCTTAGCAACCACCTAGAACAACCTAACAAAGCCGTAGCAACCACTCAGAACACCATAGCAACCACCTAGCTACACCTTAGAAACACCCTAGCATCGCCTTAGCAACCACCAAGCAACTATTCAGAACACCTTAGCAACTGCCTATCAACGCAGTCTATCTTAAACAGTCAAAACACCGTAGCAACACCCTAACAAGCAGTCAGAACACCCCAGCAACTGCCTATCAACACCTTAACAATGACTCAGAACACCCTAGCAACACCTTAGCAACGAATCAGAACACCCTAGCAACCACCTACCAAGAAACATGCCAATCCATACTAGAAACCTGCTAATCTATATGTAGTAAACTATTTATGCCAACTGCTTCAAACTTACTAAAGCCCTACTAAAGTAAAGTGTGGCCGTATGAAGAAAAGCATCCGCAAGAGGCTGTGTGTGGGTCCACTCACAGCCTCATGTCTGCAGCTCTGAACAAGGGTGTGTGCTGAGAACCTGAGGTTTAAGCTCATATCTCTCATTTAATGTACGAAAGCAAACCAAAACTTCACGGTACGCAAGAAAAGCCATGCGTGCATGAGTCTGGCTGAAGTGCTGAGACCTTCATGTGGTTTGTACAGTAACTGCAGTGAGGCCCCGATAGAGAGAATAAGACTCCTGAAGGAATGTAGTCTCTCTCTCTCTCTCTCTCTCTCTCTCTTTCTCTCTTCCTCCCTCTCTTCTTGGCAGGGCTCTAGCAGAGGTCCAGATGGTTGTGATGGTGATTCACCGAGACATGCTGTCTGTTACTGGGCAGCTCATAGTGATGCTGGTGTGCTTGTGTGTCTTTCACATTAACTGTGTTTTAAATAGCAGCACACAGGTAAAGTATTTATGTACAATACAGTTTGTAAAGTCATATTTTCTGTCTTTTAGTAGAGATATTATACGAGAGACTTTCTTTGTTTACCAAATAAGTGGATCTGGCTGGATTTGCATTGTAAACGTTCAATAAAAATTGTAATGTATTATTATTTCATATATTAAGTGTTTAGTTGTGATACTCCTAAAATCCTTCCACATAAATCCACAGATTTTTACCAAATTCTCTGGAGAAATAGCAAAAAATGTCAGCAGATTCTGTCTGGCCCTAAATATGACCTATCATACACATGGTATGACAAAAAAGACAGTATTTCCATCAGATCAGAAAAGGATACTTGCATACTAATCTTACAATTTCTGCTAGATTGTAACAGTATACTATACTAATTTTAATAATTTAGCTATAGACAATTTTAATGTGCTCATGTCATTGGCCCATGAACATTTCCTTCTTCTTAACAAACGATTTCATAACTGTAAGAAGAGGCAATTCCGCAATTGCCTCTTTTAACTTTATGTTAAAACAGCTATCATAACATTATTTACCAATATGTGGCTCTTTTTGGGTTCTCGAAAGCTATCAAAAGACCTCAAAATGGTCTTTATTGAAATGATATGCAGTAGTATGCTACTTATAAAGTTTGTTCCATCAGGACATCATGCCTGCATACTTCTACTGCACTAAAAAAACTACATTTGCTGTTTGCTCAAACAACTTATTTAAAATGAGCTGAAACAACTCAAATCTTTGTTTTTTGGGAACAACTTAATCAGTGGCTCCCCCAGAAAATTCTCTTATGGATGGCCAGAAGAGGCCACACCAAATCTTGGGGTGGCACACAAAAAAAGAATGAATTCAGTGTAATGTTATATTTTTTTCTGGTAATTAAAATAATGTGGTTTTAATGCATTACTCTTGAAATATTGCAATATATTCCTTGAAATAATTCAGCAAGTACATGTGCAAACCAAATAAAAAATATTTTTCACATATATGCCATGTCTAAAATTAATTAAGATTAGTGAATTAATTATTAAAACAAACAAATGAACAAACTGATCGCCTCACAACAAGAAGGTCGCTGGTTCGAACCTCGGCTAATCAGTTGCCATTTCTGTGTGGAGTTTGTATGTTCTCCCCGTGCTTGCATGGGTTTCCTCCGGGTGCTCCGGTTTCCCCCACAAGTTTAAACACATGCGCTATAGGTGAATTGGGTAAGCTAATTGACCGTCGTGTATATGTGTGAATAAGTGTGTATGGGTGATGGGTTGTGGCTGGAAGGGCATCTTCTGCGTAAAACATATGCTGGATAAGTTGGCGGTTCATTCCCAGATTAATAGAGGCACTATAGAAAATGAATGAATGAATATTCTTTTTTGAGCCACAATATTATTAATACAGCTTCTTCTATTGATGTACCTTAAGGTAAATATTAAATTGCCATTGCTGTCTATTGAAGGTGTGTGCGTGCTATAAACAACAATCGGGGAGGGGGAGGAGGAGGGTCAGTGAATCTGGTACGTCAATGACACCAATCAATCCACAATAGTTTAGTGGCTGCTATATATTTATTTATTTATTTATTGAAATATTTTGAATTTACGTAAGTACATTCTTATGTATTTAATTAATAGTAACAACAGCAAAATCATGTTGGGGTGGCCACAGGGGGCGCCCCTGAAGCTAATTGTTTTATGTTCAATCCACTTAAACGAAAACTAATAAGTTAACTTAATTCCTTCATTTTGTCCCAACACAAATGAATTGTGTGGAACCCAGCATTTTTGTGTGTGTCTGCCATACTACAATAGCATTAGCATACTATGAATTCTGCTATGTTGTCATACTTCCTAATCTTATTTCTGTTACAGTGGAATAGTGTACTCTCGTAGCATTTCCACCACATCATAAAATCATACTAACATCCACTTCTTTTATATTGGAATAGTATAATATACTACTTTTATTAATACTCTCTCTCTCTCTCTGCCATTATGAATAGCATGTAAAATAGCATATCAGTATACTAATCTCACTGTCATATCAGAAAATCTTACGAACCTTACTATTTCTGCCAAATCATAAAAGCACACCTGCATACTAATCTTACAGTTTCTAGATTGGAATAGGCTATATTACTTTAATTGTTTTTTGTTATATAGGATAAGCTTACAATGATATTTATTCATTCATTTTCCTTCGGCTTAGTTTCTATTTCAGGGGTAGCCACAGTAGAATGAACTGCTAACTATTCCAGCATATGTTTTACGCAGTGAATGCCCTTCTAGCAACAATCCAGTACTAGGAAACACCCATACACACTCATTCACACACACTCATACACTACAACCAACTTAGTTCATGCAATTCACCTATACCGCATGATGTCTTTGGACTGTGGGGGAAACCAGAGCACCCGGAGGAAACTCACACCAACACTGGGAGAACAGACAAACTCCTCAAAGAAATGCCAACTGACCCAGCCCAGACTCGAACGAGTGACCTTCTTGCTGTGAGGTGACAGTGCTTACCACTGAGCCACCGTGGCACCCCTTACTATATTACTCTAACAATATCTGCTAATTCAAAATAGCATATACAACAGCATCCCAGCATACTAACTTCACTATTGCTGCAATATTAGAAAAGCATGCTAACATATTTCTTTCATATTTGACATACAAATTTTGCTTTAAAGTAGCTCTACAAGGCAATAACTTGTCATCTAAGATCCTCAGCAAATTCTACAGCTGTGTGGTTGAGAGCATCCTAACCAGCTGTATTACTGTGTGGTATGGCAACGCAACCATAAAGGACCGCAAACGTCTACAGAGAGTGGGGAGGACTGCAGAGAAAATCACCAGGACCCCACTGCCTTTTCTGCAGATTATCTACCATCGCAGAGTCCACAAGAGAACTGCTTCCATCCTGAAAGACCCCACGCACCCACAACACAGAATATTCACACTACTACCCTTAGGGCGGAGGTATAGGAGTGTGAGATGCCAGACTCAAGAACTCTTTCTTCCCATCAGCTATCAGGCTTTTAAACGGATAACTAGTGGACATAAACAGTTTTATTCTTGGTTCAGTTTTTTTTATATATTCTCCATCCCAGTTTGCACTATTAATGCATACAATTGCACTTAATCTGCTCCGGCCATTATACTGTTGTTTGCACATAAGCCTATTGCACTAGGCACATTTTTGCATAATAAGCACAAATTTAAGAACTACTACACATAGTTTACATCTGTTTACATTACTCCAGAATCAGTATTATATATTATTTACATTCACATATATATATATTTCCATCACTTATATGTGTAAATATATCATTATGCAAACATCAAGAAAAACTTTGGATTTGTTTGATTCGTAAATTAGGCTACATAGGCTATTTAAAAATGTATATTATATAAGCCTATTATTTAGCCTATTTGTTGAGTTTATTACGCGGCTCCAGGCAGCACAGAGGAGATCAGCATCAGCGCTGGTTAGTCAACTTGTCTGTGTCAAACTGTGACCAGGAATATCCTTCTTTCAGTTAATATAGGCTTCTCTGAAACGGTAAATATTTCACTTTAATATTATTTAGGCTAGATTATTATTCTATTTAACAAACCAAGACAATCTCACGGCAACTCGTATTGTGGTGCTGAAGCATATAGCGGACTTGTTTTAAAGCACTTCACCTCAAAGGTTATTTGTTCTTTATTCCTTTAAATAATGTAGCCTAGTTGTCTTTTTAATGATAAATGAAGGAATTATAATGCTATGCTTCATTGTTTATCTTTATTTACAAGTAGTAAAGTATTTACAGCTAATGTATAGGCTATTTCTGTCCGTTCGCATCCCGTCCCTTTGTGCCACCTGATGGCATTGTCGCAAACTGCTGTCACACCTAAAAAAACACATTCTTTTTACTTCAGAGCGGCGGCGGTACATGCTCCGGCAGTAAAGGCCATTTTAAACTCTCACCTACTGTATGTGTATGTCGTGTATGATGTGTATGTTATGTGTACAGGACTTCACTGTGGACGGCAAAGTAAGAATTTCATTGTACAGGGAAACGTGTTTCCTTACTGTGCACATGGCACAGTAATTGTTGGATCAGAAAAGCATACTAGCTCCTTTTACTGTGTCTGCCATTTTGGTATAGCATTAGCCATATTGCTACAGTATATGCTGCTTACAAATTACATTATTTCTGCCATCTCAGAACAGCATACTAGCAAATTGCACAGTAGCATATCTCCAACTGACAAATATCTTACTATTTCTGCCATTTTGGAAACTAACATTCTTTATTCCTACTCTATTCTGGAATAGCATACTACATTTACTATTTTTGTTACACTGGAAAAGTATGACATCCTACTCGTACTCAGAATTGTACACTATATACTATGACTATTTCTGCCATGCTTCTACAGTTTATGCCATACTGAAACCGCATACTTGCATACTAATCACACTCTTTCTCCCTTATGGGAATAGCATAATATATCAAATAAATTCTGCTATATAGGAACAGCATGCTAGCACATTACTCATTCTATTTCTGTAATACGCAATGCTTAAAAGTAGATAGTCAGATTAGACTAAACCAGACACCCAGGAAAAAGATGATTCACTTATGAGGACTTATTAATGTTATTTTAATGATAATGTAGGAAAATGTTTGATACTTTTATATGTTGTTGTTGTTGTTGTGGTCATTTTGGTGCTTGTCAGCCTAATAGATTTTTCCAAATGGATAAAATGTTTCAAGAAAAAGAAAATGCTGCCTATGTGTTGTATATTGAGAGCTGATGAATGCCGTACGCGAGTGTTTTTGTATTGGATAAAGCAGGCTGTGTGGGGGGTATTTGGAGGTGTTGTTTTGTTTGGGTTTTTTCATTCAGGGGGTTGTATTTTGGATCGACTGTGTCCGGATTTGAGCACGATTTTCAATGGATTAGTCTTTAGGGACCGGTGTGATGGGCAGATCGCAATAAGAGTTTTAGGCCATTGTGCGTTGTGTAAATGGGTGCAGTGTGTGGGGTATGATGGGATTGCGTGTGGTACTGTGGGGCCTGTGGCTTGGTGTCAGACCTGCACCATCAAGCCGGAGAGCTGGAAAGATGCCAACTCATGACATCATCTCCTGCTCCACACGGCTCGGGGCTGCGATAAATCCTCCCCAGGCACTGGGCCGTGCACAGGCATGCAGCAGAATACGCCATTGTCTTACACACACTCGCACAACCACAGCTGCTGCGGGCAAATGGTTCCACTGCCTCCTTCAGTTTACAAGTTTCATTTCCCAATGCTTACCGCCTATAGAACTTCTCCTTAAAACGCTCCATGATAATGCATTGCTCGTGTCCAAAGCAAGTCAGGTCATTCACCTTTTTTACAGTGCTGTATATTATAGAGATTGCATATTTGCCCTAATTAACAGGAAAATAACAAATGTAAATGTCATTAAATATGAAAGAAATACAAATTTTGCTTTAAAGTAGCTCTACAAAGCAATAACTTGTGTCAGTTGAGTGTTAGTTATCAATGTTTTAATATAATATTACAAAATAAGGTCTCACAGTATGTGGCCTATGTGCTGTTTCACTTTGATGTTTGTTCAAATCTTAAAACAAGAGCAAATAAACATTTCAAACGAAATCAGGCCAAAATCCTGCTTTATGTTTGAAGTGAAATCATATTGAATGCTATACTGACACTTTTCCATCTTTAAAATGGTAAAGCTGCTTGCTTTAGAGCAATGTGCTGTATAAAGTGCTACTATTTAAATATGTGATTTGACTGGATACTGATTTTTAGAGCCCATGAAAACATCCACAGTATGTTTCTTAATTATTCTCTTCATTTTTATCATTGCTGTAATTTTATTTGTATTAATAAGAGAAAAATATAGTGCACAAAATTCATTTGAATTCTTTTTCAAATAATTTCCAAGAGCAATGACATTTTTCACAGCATTTCCTGTTATATTTTTCTTCTGGAGAAAGTCTTATTTCTTGTAACTTGACTGAACTATATATATATATGACTGTATACACACACACACACACACACACACACACACACACACACACACACACACACACACACACACACACACACACACACACATACATATGTGTGTGGTGGCGCAGTGGGTTGCACCATTGCCTCACAGCAAGAAGGTCACTGGTTTGAGCCTTGACTGGGTCAGTTGGCATTTCTGTGTGGAGTTTGCATGTTCTCCCCGTGTTGGTGTGAGTTTCCTCCGGATGCTTCGATTTCTCCCACAAGTCCAAAGACATGCGCTATAGGTGAATTGAATAAGCTAAATTGGTCGTAGTGTATGTGTGTGAATGCAAGAGTGTATGGGTGTTTCCCAGTGTTGGGTTGCGACTGGAAGGGCATCCGCTGCGTAAAACATATGCTGGATAAGTTGAATGTTCATTCCGCTGTGGCAACCCCTGATTAATAAAAGGACTAAGCTGAAAAGACAATGAAAGAATGAATAAATAATATATATATATATATATACTGTACATATAAAATGCTAACAAATCGCTGTTGTCTAATTACTAGCCTAAGGAAGATAACTTAATTAAACTAGTTAAGCTTTTAAATTGCAGTTTTAGCTGAATAGCAGAATATGTTGTACTGTCATCATGGCAAAGAATAAAGAAATTAATTATATTTAGTATATTAGTGACCCAAGTTCGATTCCTGGCTTGAGGTCCTTTGCCGATCCATTCAGCTCCCCAAAATTTCCTGTCATCACTTTTCACTGTCCTATTTATTAAAGTCCCCATGAACCGGAAGCTGCGACAGTTACTTTTTTCGTATTGTGACGCAGTTTCTAGAAAAACAAAATATGAAATGAGCCATCAGTGGGCATGGCTTATTTTTCTACTGCGAGCTGAATGGATGTAGTAAAGTGGACATTTCATTGAGAAAGATCGGGAAAAGAGTTTTGGGAGAGTTATCACAACCTAACAGACTTCTTCTCACCATTTCTGTTTGTTGTCAAAACTAACAGCTGGAAGGGCGTGGTTAAATATGTTAGCCACGCTCAATACCCAAGGTATTGTGACAAAGGTAATCTGACAAATTAACTGGAAAAAAAAACAGGAAGTCCATTTTCAGATTTCAATTAAAGATTAGAATATATAATCTTACTATATTTTTTTCTTAAATGACATGCACAGATTAATTGTTCACCACAAAACTAGCAATGTGAGCTAACAACATCATATGGTTAGTTTTGATTTCTTTAAGGGTTTGGCGAGTTTTGAACTTTAAAGGGTTAAAAACCCCTAAAAAAAGAATTATAAAAAAAAAATGTTGGAAACAACTTAAAATTTAAAATAAATACGGTGCCTTAAATCTTAACATATAAGCAACAGTAAAAGTAATGGTAAATACCACTGATTAGACTTTAATGGTAGTATTCAACATCCCTTTTAGCAAGGTCATACTTTCTCTGTAGTAAATAACGACTGAGGTTTGTTTGCGAACCCGCAATGGACTTCCCTTTCATATCATGGCACATTCACCACAACGATAATAGGAGTTTTAATGATTTTAGCAGTTAAACTTTATAAACGCAATACCTCTCTGCATACGTGTGAGTGCTTTTTACATTAACACATCATCAGTTGCCATGGCGATGGCACAAACAGTTTCCCCTGACCTGGACATTTGTAAAGCAGTAATGTTCTACATGAAGAAGAGGCAGAATTTCTTCACAACACATCCCTTTCAATCCGAGCTGATGGCAAGCTCGTTGCCTTTCCCTCAGGGCAGCCTACAAACTGTGTTGCTCTTAAGTATATAGTTACAGTATACTGTAAATACGAACTTGTAAAATTGCTCCAATAAATCTAATAATATAAGCCAAGAAAAAGGATGTTTAAACTGACACATTTTCTTGTTTGCTTGAATTGTAAAATATGGTGTACTAAATAAATCCTGTGTTAGTGAAACTGATTGTAAATCCTCTATCATTATTAGCATGAAAAGGAAAGACAATCTTTTACACTATCTTTTAGAATGGTAAATTGCTGCTTAATTATTGCTTTTAAGAATTAATTTAAACCCTTTTTAACCCTATTTTTGGAAAATATTGTATTGTTTATAGGCTAATGAATGCATTTTGGGAAATATTAAGAAGGTTGAAGTCTAACTTTAAGGAATTAGTGAGAGGAAGGATAATGAATGCTGTCCTGGATTACTAAAAGACCAAATATATGCATTTAGGTGATAAAGGGGACCTGTTATGACCCTTTTTACTAGGTGTTAAATAAGTCTTTGATGACCCTAGAGTGTGTATGTGAAATACAGCTCAAAATACCCCACAAATAAATTTTCATAACTGTTTGAAACTGCTCCTTATAGGCTTTGATCCAAATTGTGCCATTTGGGGACTTTAAAATGAGAGTGTGCTCTGAGGACAGACTGTAAAATATATGAACGTAGTATCCAAGACGTCACCCATAGGTTTCTGAAGAGAGTGCAAATGAAGCTACAAGCGTTAACCGAAAAAGGGCAAAGAGGCAGAGGGTGAGCGGAGCTACAGATGCCTGCCAGCATTTTGCTTAGACAGGCTTTTCTTTGGGAGAAACGTTTAATACTTCATTACCTGTGGTTTCTTCTTGGCTGTATACTATATCAATAAAGTGTTTAGTCTTTTTAAAACACTGTTGTAATACATTAAGCCACTAAGCATTGTTCTTATGACGTTTTTCTGCAGGAGGAAAACGCAAATTACTTCCAAACACTTAAAATAGTCTGTTTTAGTAAATGCAAGGCTATTGATGAAATCCAGGCATATAACACTGTATGATAACCTTTCAGATAACTGTTCTAGAGTCTACAACTAATCAATCTGTCAGATTCTGGAGTGCATTGCAGGTCTAAAGAAAATTATAAATTATAAATTATCTTAAATAAAACAAATACATTTATAGATATGGTATATACTGTAAGCACAATTAAGTGCACAGCATGCCATATTATCTGATAATTGTGGGAAATAATTCGGTCACACTTTATTTTGATGGTACGTTTGTTAAATTCAGGTTAGATTGCATCTACATGTCAACTAATTCTTATTAGATTATAAGACTGTTAGGTTGGGGTTAGGGTTGGGGTTAGGGTTAAGGTTAGTGCAAGTTGACATGTACTTGCAAAGTTTCTTATAGTCAGTTAAATGTCTGTTGAAGGAGCAGTATCAACAGACATTAAGCAGACTGTCTGTTAATACTCAAATGGACTATCAAGATAAAGTGTTACCAATAATTCCAAAAGGCAATTGACTGTGTAAAGCCACACAAAACAAAAAATACGGTGTATATGCTGAGTTCAGCAGGAATGACGTGACGGCGACCAACGAGACCTAGCTGTCATTCAAGTGGCCACGCCCTTAATTATACAGACTTAATCTAACTTATTATAAATAAAACGGATAAGTAAAAAAAAAATTCACCCCCTCTCAGTTGTCATGAAATGTAATATTAGCTATATACACCAAAATCGTTTTTTGTACCAGGCTGTAAACACCTTTTTTTCTGTTGGTCACTGTTGGCCATTTTAATAGTGGGGTCAATAGAAATGTGCTCTATTATGGAGCCAGGCCAAGCAGAATTTTGATGGATTGCCATTTCAGTTACTTCCGTATTAGCTTCACAAGGGACAGCGGGATGTTTCTGCTTGGCTCAGAGCCCTCTTTTTAAAAGGAGGTGGAGCTACAAATGCCTGTGCATCAGCATAGTGACAGATTCAAAACAGGACTAATGTCATCTCTGTGAAAAACTGAAAATGTCAAAAGAAGTGTCTCAGAAGAAGGCAGTCAATGGGGACTACATTGTTCATTTTTGCATCCTAAAATTCCACATTTATAATGCCTCTTAATCATTGACATTATCTTTCGTTGACTTTAGGTATCGTTGCCTTTAGGTGGTATTCTGACTTAAAGGTGTTCAGTCATAATCCCGAAGATGGTGGCTTCTCGCTAGTAGCTCCACAGCCAAGCGCATGAACCAAATGTCTGAACCCGCGGTTCGTGTAGTACTGAGCGGGATTACTAGCACAACAACGAACCACATCAGTAGGGTAAAACTAACATGTCTCATGATGGTCTAATCAAAGCTCACGTTCCCTGTTAGTGGGTGAACAATGCAACGCTTTGAGAATTATGCTTAACAATGATAAGAAGAGCCAACATCGAAGGATCAAAAAGCGATGCCGCTATGGCTGTCACAAGCCAGGTAAAAACTCTTATAGTGAACGGCTGCTTCTGACCTAGGGCTGTCTATGCTAGTAAGAGAGAGAGATTATCACCAATGGGTGGGGCTTTACTCCTTCTGATGCCACGTACAAAGGGAGAATGTCAATCAAATTGTTTCTGCAGACTGTTTTAATGAAGTGTGGTTATAAAAAATAGAACTAATATATTTTTATGATTAGAGGCTGGCTATATTCCCACACTTATAAAGGTGATTTTTGCATAATAATTCCTTTATAAACAGATCCTTTAACAATAATCAGAATATAAACAATAGCTACATACTGTATGTAGCTACATAATAATTCATCTTACTTTATTGTAGTTAATTCAATCAGAACTCTCACAGTACGGTTTGTATCCTGTTAAATCATTAGCAGATCAGACCAAGAAAACAAACCCCACACGCTCTGTCTTTTTAAATTAATATAACAAATGTAGTTCCCTCGGCTGGCTTTAAACTTGACATCTCCAGTGCAGTTCAAGTAAAATATTGAACTCTAATATGTTTAACCACAGCAAGTCCTAAGTAATGTCCTCTTTGTGCTTTGAGACAACAGAGGTGATATATTACTGAATTTTTAATTTCAAGCATGTGTTGGGTCAAACTGTGGGGTTAAACTCACACAGACGTTACGCTGATTCCACTGGTGTGGATGCATTAACAACACAACTATATTAGAGCAAACCTGATCGCGGCTGATTATAGTACCCATCTATTCAACTCTAATGCACCACTGACCTAAATTCAGTGCTGCAGGCCTTACGACCACTTGTTCTGGGACAATATACTTCTCAGCCACTTCAGCTTGAATCATATGGGATCACTAAAAAATAACCACCAAAACATTCCTGGTCTCACAGTCAGCATTGAGAACAGTCAGTGCTGTTGTTTGCTAAACTCACAGCTGGTTGTTATTGCATGTGCGTTTAAAATATAATACTGAAGTGTTAAGGTGAACAACACCCGGTGAGGAGTTGGCCCAATCAATAATGATTTAAACACAGCAACTAGTTGAGTTTGATAATAAAACACATCTACTGCGACTTGGGTGGAGGGGGAAAAAAACTGAGCGCGAGTTAAAGAACAGGCCTGGTCTGTTGCATAGTGCAAATTTTCTATAGCCCAAGGGACAGTAATGTAAATGGAGACATTAAGCAGTAAGGAAAGCCTAGTAATTTCATAGCATTAGCATTACTGCACATTCTAGATTTATAGAGTTATCCTGATGAAGAAAATAAGCAGCACGTGCGCACCTCCCAGGACAATCAGTGCAGCAGTTTCACACATTTACAGCTGATGTTATGATATATTGAGTAATATGAGTGTATAAAGCAGTCCCGTTCAGTAGCACAATTCACTCTTTGTAGCTTTTAGCACTCGCAAGTGGTTCCACATTCACCCTAAGGTAGGTTATAAGTTCAGGAGCAGATGAATTCAGTCATGCTGTTGTTAGTTACATTAAATAAGTAATGTTTCAGTGAAAATAATTGATTATGAGCTGTACTTTTCTGGCACAAAACATTTGTGCTACCCACAATGCCACCATGCTGCCCATCTTAGATCTTTTTGAGCATGGAAAAAATTTCTTGAACATTTTTTATGTCTGTAATTATGAGTGTTTTGCAGTATTGTGATTCTGTCTGTGAGTCTAAAAGCAAAGTTGTTCAAAGATAGTAGGAAAGCCTCTTCAGAAATTATACGTATGACCGACGTACAAACCTCACGAGGCTGGCAAGGAACATCATTTCGAACCCAAGTCATGTGTTGAATCATGAATTTATACCATTACAGTCTAACTTATGTAGCCAAAACAAATTCCTTGTGTGTGTGAAGCACATTTGGCAATAAAACTGATTCTTATTCTGATTCTTCTGATTCTAACCATCAATTTAGAGTCCCAAGTTTTAATAAAGTGAAATTAAAGAAATCATTTTGTCACCTTAGAATTATAACGTTCTATCTGAAATTTTTGTCAAAATTTAGTTATTGACATATTCTTATTAAATAATAACTTATTTACATTATAGGATTATTTTTTATAAGTTGTTTACATTTTAAAATGTTACACACTGTTTGCTATGGAATGCAAAAACTTTGAAGCTCAATATCTCAAAATCATTCAGAACGCAGATTGAACCTTAAATCCAAGGTGACAACATCAGGCTGTCTTGGAGCTGAATAAGGCCTGTGTAAAATGAATTGTTTTTGTTTGTTTGTTTTTTTGAACGTCTTTGTCTCTTTGTAAGGAGTATTTATCATGATGTTATGCAAGAAAAATTTCGGATGCAAATCTGACAATAGAGGCAACGCAGTGGCGCAGTAGGTAGTGCTGTCGCCTCACAGCAAGAAGGTCGCTGCGTCGCAGGTTCCAGCCTTGGCTGGGTCAGTTGGCGTTTCTGTGTGGAGTTTGCATGTTCTCCCTGCGTTTGCGTGGGTTTCCTCCGGGTGCTCCGGTTTCCCCCACAGTCCAAAGACATGCTGTACAGTTGAATTGGGTAGGCTAAATTGTCCATAGTGTATGAGTGTGAATGAGCATGTGTGAATGTTTCCCAGAGATGAGTTGTGGCTGGAAGGGCATCTGCTGCGTAAAACACATGCTGGATAAGTTGGCTGTTCATTCCGCTGTGGTGACCCCAGATTAATAAAGGGACTAAGCCAAAAAGAAAATTAATGAGTGAATGAATCTGACAATAAAGGATTGTATTGTAAAACATATGCTCGAATAGTTGGCGGTTCATTCCACTGTGGCAACCCCTGATAAATAAGAGACTGAGCCGAAGGAAAATTAATGTTTAGAGCATGTAGTGTATCTAATAACTTTATAAGAACATCTTTACTATAGCTGCACTGCTTTAGATTATGAGGAGCTTGTTCCTCATCCAGCAATGTGGGTATGTGGGTTTAAAAAAATAAAATAAAAGCTCTTCACCCACAAACATTCGTAAATCATCATGCATAACATTCATATCTGTTTATGCTCTCCCAGAAACTGTTTTATATCAGAAGTTGCATGTAGCTCCCTAATTGTGCCGCTGAAGGTCCATCTGCAAAGACTTGAAGCTCTGGCGCCACTGTTGGTTCTGTAACTGTTCAGCTAAAACGGCCTCGTTCCTCCCCCACGATACCTCCAGAGACTCGCAGTGCCCACAAAGCCCATCTGCATGCAAAACCACAGGCGCATGATCTTAGCATGGATACGTGGAGAAACAGGAGTCCGTCCGGTCCCTAAAGACGCAAGAGTTTCTTTTGGAAGATAAATACAGACGCTGCTAGGGGCTTTTAAGCTGGGAGGCTGATGGGCCCAACCAAAAAACACACAGCCATTTTGAAGAGCTACTCAAGCTTCGTTCCTGTGAATGCCATCTGGGAGACGTATTGTTCGCGGCCTCCGTCTGTCAGATCGTCTTCTGCAGCTGGAGAGCATATTTCATACTTCAGAGTGCATGAGGAGTAATGCAGGATGGAGACGAGGGAGAAAAATGCACACAAACAAAGAATAAGAGGAACATACAACAATCCCCCCCTCCTCTGGACCGAAGGCTCATTCACCGCATATACAATATGACGGGTAGCTCTGAAAGTCTGCTTCTCTGTCTCGCTAGGGCCCCTCAGGGGAGACTATCCCTCTCTTTTCTTCTCCTCTTCATCTCCTCCAGGCTTAGGACAGGCAGCGAGGACAGGGGGAGAGCGACAGGAGGCGATGAAGAAAGGAGAGGCCCACTGTAAACAGAATATGTAGATTCTTTTCAGGCCTGCTAAAAGCGCCAATCGCTCCAAAGGCATGCAGATAGCATGGGGTGCCTGAACTGCAGGTAAAAGGTTGGGACGTGGTTGCTCCAGTAACGTGTTGCGTAAAGGCCTCCGCGATCAACCTAAATCTGTCTGATTTACATGTGTGAGAGACAGCGAGAGAAAAGCCCAAGTGTTGTGTCGGTGCAGCCCTACATGTGTATCTTTCATCGTTTAGAAGAATTAGAGGGATATAGTTAACACAAAAATCCTTTACCTTGTTTTCCAAACCCACATGACTTTTTTCTTCAATGGAACACCAAAGTAGAAAGTGAATAGTGAGCACAAGAGTGAGTCAATGAAGAAAATTTGCACTTTGGTGAAAATTAGGCCTAGGTATACTTCGTTGGATCACCCACAGCCACGTCCAACGTTTAAAGTACACTCAACGCTCAGCTATAAACGTAGATGGATACACTTATCTCCAGTGAAAATCCATAGGAACACTTTCCTTCGGCTTAGTCCCTTTATTATCAGTGGTTGCCCCAGCGGAATGAACCACCAACTATTACAGCATATTTTACACAGCGGATGCCTTTCCAGCTGGAACCCAGTACTGGGAAGCACCCATACACTACCACATGTAAACATGCACTCATACACTACGACCAGTTTTGTTTACCCAATTGACTTATAGCGCCTGTCTGTGGACTGTGGGGGAAACTGCAGCACCCAGAGGAAACCCACGCGAACATGGGGAGAACATGCAAACTCCACACAGAAATGCCAAGTGCCAGCCAGGACTCGAACCAGTGACCACCTTGCTGTGAGGCGACAGTGTGAACCACTGAGCCACCATGCTGCCTTCCATAAGAACTAAGTGGCTTAACTGAAGTTTTCTGAAGAGATGTGATCACTTTATGAGATTTGGGCTTTTTCCACAAATGTTAATCTAGAAACAGAATCTCAGTCACATCTGCTTGATACACAAGAAGAAACTTCATTGGTTCTTGCAAAAGTTAAAACACACAATGTGACGTGACAAAAAAACGAATATCATTGGGTCTCTCTCATTAAGAAAGTATAATGGCTATGTTCTATTCCTCTCAGTTCTCCGCCATTTCCATAGTGGCTTGGCACAAATGGTTTGATGCGTAACACCACAAACTTGCAATGTAACAGTTTGCTTTTCATTTGTCAGGATACAACAAAACTCTAAATAAAAAAATCAAACTTAAGAACTATTTACACCTTTTCAAGCTGCGATTTAAATATGGTTTCAAAGAATGGTCAAAAGACAGTCTACCATTAAGCCCCTTTCTTCTTTATCTCACCCCTATGCATATATTACATATGACATTACAGTTACCATATGAAACGTCATAAATGCAATATAATATTGCAAAATATGCAAACTTTACCAAATAACAATACCTCTCAATAGAAATAATATGATCTTATAGAGAAATACTACTAAATTGTTAGTGCTTTTTATGGCTATAACAGAAAACATGCTTGAGTTTTTTACAACCAAATTATGAATGCTATAAACACTGTTCACTGATCAATTTTCATATGTGAATAAATATAAATAGATTCAATTTATTTACCTTCACCATTCTTTAGAAGACTAGACAATGGCAGAATTAAGTATTTACGTGAGCAAGTTACATGCAAAGTCAATGCAAACAAGCAAATAGAAGCTAATTACTGCTGAGCTGTGCAAATGATGCAAAATGCGCAAAATGAGACTTCACCCCATTCACATTTTCCATGCAACTGTATTAATTTAAAACAGAAAATTTGTGCGAGGAAAAAAAAATGCCAGTAAAGTGTAAAGTTTTCACAGATTTTTTGAAGCATCAGAGTTTTGGGTTAATAAACTTTTATTAGACGACAGAAATCTCTTTCAAAGACATTTTCATTTCTGTTCCAAAGATGAAAAAGTAACAATATGAGCGTGAGTAAATCACAATTAAGGTTTTTTGGTAACACTTTACAATAACAGTACATGAATAATGATGTATTAATATGTAAATCAAACATTACTTTATTATGAATTGATGATGAGTTAAGGTATGCACTAATAATGAACTAACTTTACAACATGAGTCAAATGTGTGAACAACGGCTACCTTAATTACTTGTTAGTACATGTTGTTAATTGCTCTCAGGATGGCGCCGCGGATGGCTGCCTCTGTGTGGAGCTCTCCAGTGTTTGCACTATTTTTGTAAGTCTGTCCTGTTTTATGTTTATCAAACACGATCAGTTATACCAGGGACGAGCTGCTGAACATTCGGCAGTGCACACCAACTAATCACCAACTGGATTTTGATTTCTCTGGCGTTTTGCGGAACATTGTCATCGGCGGAGCAGCTGCTTTGTCGAAGAAATACAAGACCCGGAGGCGTGGAAAAAGAGCCGGCGAGGTCGTCAGGCTGAGACAGCTCGGCTTCAGAACGGCGCTGCCTAGCATCCATCTAGCGAATCTACGCTCGCTTCCTAACAAAATGGACGAACTACTTCTGCTTTCATGCAAAAACAAGAACTTTAACAACTCTGCTGCGCTGTTTCACAGAAACCTGGCTGAACGAAGCCATTCCGGATAGCGCATACACTTACCGGACTTTCAGCTGTACAGAGCAGATCGCGATACGGAGTCAACGGGCAAAACACGCGGTGGTGGGACATGCTTTTACATCAACAGGAGGTGGTGTACGGATGTAACTTTGTTAAAGAAGATGTGCTGTCCTGATGTGGAAGCGCTTTTCATTAACTGTAAGCAGTTTTATGCACCGCGGGAGTTTTCCTCGTTCATTCTCATCGGTGTATACATTCCACCGCAAGCACACGTGAGTACTGTGTTACAACAGCTGTCTGATCTGATCACAGAGACTGAACAACGACACCCGGACTCTGCTTTTATCATTCTCGGTGACTTTAATCAGGGAAAACTCACACATGACCTGCCTTTAAGCTTCAAATTCAAACAGCACATCACATGCCCCACCAGAGACGATAACATTTTGGATCATTGCTACACCACAATAAAGGATGCATATCGCTCCGTCGCCAGAGCAGCTCTAGGACTCTCCGACCACTGCCTGGTTCATCTTATACCAACTTACAAGCAAAAACTTAAAACTACTAAGCCAGTATTAAGGACTGTTAAGAGATGGACCAATGACACAGAGCAGGTCTTACAAGGCTGTTTTGAATGCACTGATTGGAGGGTTTTTGAAGCTGCAGCCACCGACCTGGACAAGCTCACAGAAACTGTAACATCATACATCGGTTTCTGTGAGGAGTTATGCATCCCTACCAGGACCTACTTATCATTTAACAATGATAAACCATGGTTTACACCAAAACTTAGACAGCTTTGTCATGAAAAAGAGGATGCCTACAGGAGAGGGGACAGGATTCAATCAGGCCAGGAACACACTGACAAAGGAGATTGGTGTGGCCAAGAAGAGCTAAGCCAAGAAGCTGCAAAACCAGTTTTCTGCCAACGACTCTGCATCAGTGTGGAAAGGCCTGAAAGACATCACAAATTATAAAACGCCACCCCCCTGTATCGACAGCAACAAACATCTTGCAAACGAGCTGAAAATTTTCTATTGTAGATTTGACACCTCTGACCAGACACCTCACACCCGCCCGGACCATTTCCCTACACAGCCATCAACACCTCCAGCCATCTCCTTCTCCCCCCCTGCACTTC
>CAIGQZ010033059.1:13833163-13884282 GCA_903798205.1 Danio tinwini | reverse complement strand
GCCAAAACAAATTCCTTGTGTGTGTGAAGCACACTTGTCAATAAAACGGATTCTGATTCTGATTAATGTATTAATTAACATTTAAGTTGAAGCTAAATGTAACCAACATGAACTCATAAGGTGTTAATGTATAATTATGCCATGACTTTACTTGAAGGGGCACATCACCATTAACTCATCCTTAACTTACTTATGAGCTCCTGTTCATGCTAATGTTGATTGAACACTTTTGTATTGTTATTCAGTGTAAACTGGTTGGACGTGCATAAGGAGTTCATGAGTGGTTAAGAATGGGTTAATGATGATGTGCCCCTTTAAGTAAAGTCACAACATAATTATATATTAACATATCATGAGTTCATGATAATTAAATTAAGCATAAACGAATGTGGTAATTATTACATTAATTAACAAACAATCATTTACTAACAAGTAATTAAGGTAGCCGTTATTCACACATGAATTCATGTGACTCATGTTGTAGTTAAAGTTAATTCATGATTAGCGCATACCTTAACTCATAATTAATTCATAATAAAGTAATGTTAAATTTACATATTAATACATCATTATTCATGTACTGTAGTTATAAAGTGTTCCCGTTTATTTATTTATTTTTTTGTAGCAGAAATGGGCTTTTGATATCCTTCCTGTGGAAGACAAAAGAAGAAATTTGAACATCAGTGGGCTCCAAATCCCACTAGACCCACAGTAAAACATTTTTCTAAACATCTTTTGTGCTCCACAAAGAAAAGAAACAGATTTGGTATGACATGAAACTTTGGGTGAACCGTCCCCTCAAGTAAAAGCGAATTGCCTGGCTCTCTAAGAGACTCAACCGAGATCTCAAGTGACCTCATTTATGATTTTTGGGCTTACAGATTGTATGAGAGAGGGAAGGAAATCTCTTCTGTTCATCTGCAGTGTAAAAACAATCACCAACACCTGATGCGATGCCCCAGAATCAGTCACAGTGTCAAAACCCATCGACTCCACAGGATCTGGAGAGAAATTCATCATGTTTATGGACTGCGGAAAGAAACTTTTCCTCCACATCTTTACAGCTCTCCAGGCCCTACACCTGCCATCCACGCACACACACACACACACACACATCGCATAGTTCCTGCTACTTGTCAGCGTTGCAGAAGATCCCTAGAGATGAATTCATAGTCGTCTCGCTTTATGTCACACACACACACACACACACACACACAGTCTCTGGAAAGTGTTAAGCCCTGGTAAAATCCCATATGTTATAATGTTTGACTTTAGATTGTATTTTAACCATTACATCAGGTTTGAAATATGTGAGCTAACTGGGACTCTACATCTCCCCCCTTTTTTCCACCTTTCTGGTCTCCGTCATTCCTTCCCAACACACCTGTGTGCATGTATTCCCTCAGCAGTCTATGGGAGAAAGCTTTTCCTTTCAGACGTTTTTTAAGGAGGCCTTTTCGCTCGTGTCATTGTGAAAACGCTCTCCCTGAGAGACGCCAGCAGGCAGGGGGTTTCGGGGCCAGATTTACACTGAAGCCATTGTGTGTTTACCTATTAAGCCAGTTTATGGGGGGTATATTGTTCTCTCTGATGGATTCCAGAAATGGGCATCGCCAGGAAAAACAAGCGCCGGCATAAAAACTGATTTATTAATGAGGACCATGCATATTTCCCCCCTCTTAAGGAAACAATTTTACATCCCAAGAAAACACTGTGCACCTTTCAAGGTAATTAATGCTGCCTTAACGGTTACAGCAGACGGGATATACAAAACTGACTTGTTGAACTTTTTCGTTGTGGAAATCACCCGAAGCGATTCTGGATATTTACGAATCTTGTCACTGACACTGTGGAACATTACAAACGGTGTAATTGGAAAAGTGAATCATTGTATTGGAAATAAACACAGTCATGGCCACATGATCTGAATGTTGCTCTGAGATATTTATTCAGTTTCTGGGCTTCGTCTCTGTTTCTCCCTTGAGCTGTTCTGTTTAAAAATAGCACCAGATGATTTGAGAGTCTCATCTAATTCAATAAAGATGTTTTAATGAGTTTTTACAATTATTTATATGGTAAAATTGTTAAATAAAGTTGATCTTATTATGTAAAACTACATTTGTACAGTTTCTGATTGCCAGTGATTTGCTAGGCAGTTTCCATCAAGGCTGTGCCTCATTTTAGGGATCAATTGAAAATGCTTTTTAAACTCTAAAAGAGCAGAATTTAAGTAAACTCAATTTAAAAAAATAAATAGCTGAAACACATTTTAACAAGGAAATTAGGAAATGAAAAATGAATACAATATTCTCTGAATTGTTTTTTTTACAGACACTCAGACCATCTTGAATCTATAAACACAAATACGTAAACCATACATCAATTCCACTTTTCAAATTGACATAGTGTTTTTTTTTTAGTGATTTTAGTTTTAAAACTAAATTATATTGATATTGCTTGGCCAACTATCAGAAAAATGTTCTAAAAACTTATGTGTACAAAAACCCATATACACCCCTCGCCTATCCAAGTTTTAGGAACAACAAATAATACCTTGACTTCTAGTTAATAGTTTGGTATCAGGCTTATATAAAAGGCAAAGGCCTCTAGATTACGCTTATTTTACCAAAATAAAATATGATCATGCTTTGATTTTTAATTATTTAATTAAACTCTGCTTAGACAAAAGTCTTTTCACTCAATAGAAATAATGTACAGTATACAATATAAAGTCATGGTGCATGGTGCATTCAATGCCTCCTCCATCTTACCACAGATATGCTCAACAAAGTTCATGTCTGGTGACTGGGCTGGCCAATTCTGGAGCACCTTGATCTTCTTTGCTTTCAGAACCTTTGATCTGAAGGCTGAAGTATGAGAAGTAGCTCTACCCTGCTGAAGAATTTGCCCTCTCCTGTTATTTGTAATGTAATGGGCAGCACAAATGTCTTGATACCCTCAGGCTGTTGATGTTGCCATTTACTCTGCAGATCTCTCGCACGCCCCATACTGAATGTAACCCCAAACCATGATTTTTCCTTTACCAAACTTGACTGATTTCTGTGAGAATCTTGGGTTATTGCGAGTTCCAATAGGTCTTCTGCAGTGTTTGTGATGATTAGGATGCAGTTCAACAGATGATTCATCGGAAAAATCTACCTTCTGCCACTTTTCTAAATAATCAACTAGAAGTCAAGTTATTATTGTTGCTCATACAACTAGGATTGACAACAAGACTTTTGTCAGGGAGTGTATGTGTATAAATGAGTACCTAAGGAGAGCAATGTGTGTGTGATAATGTTTTATTATGTATAAAAAAATCTTAAATAAGAAATTGTCAAATGGAGCGTCATTTTTTGCATAAAAATGTTTTAGATGTTTAAATTATTGTGTTTTACACAACACAATTCCAATACTTTAGGTTAAAAAGAGTTATGAAAGCAATATTTCGTAGAATAAGCCTGAGTTTCAGTTGTAACAACAATTGAAAACATTTGTAATTCAAAATTATTTTTATTTGATATTTAGAAGAAATGATGGGACGCACTGTGGCTCAGTGGTTAGTATTGTCGCCTTACAGCAATAAGGGCGCTGGTTCAATTCCCAGCTGGGTACGTTGGCCTTTCTGTGTGGAGTTTGCATGTTCTCCATGTGTTTGCGTGGTTTTCCTCTGGGTGCTCCGGTTTCCCCCACGGTCCAAAAATATGCGCTATAGGTTAATTGAATAAAGTAAATTGGCTGTAGTGTATGTGTGTGCATATGAGGTGTATGGGTGCTTCCCCGTACTGGGTTGCAGCTGGAAGGGCATCCGCTGCGTAAAACATATGCTGGAATAGTCGGCGGTTCATTCCACTGTGGCAACTCCTGATAAATTAGAGAGTAAGCCAAAGGAAAATGAATAAATCAGTGAAGAAATGTTCTCAATGTTCTTTATAGAATAAAACTAACAATAGCATACACTCAGCAGCCATAAATCAATAATAATACAAAGAATGATAAAAAGAAAAAGAAAAATGATAGTACTTGACTTCTTTTCTCACCAAATCAACAAATTTCTGTCTGTGGCTCAACGTAATATAAAAAGACAATGCTCAGGTGCAAAAGAAGAGAGCTATGGACAAACTGTAAACATTCTATTGGATACAACTCAAAATCAATAAGACAATAGTGCAGTCAGCATGTCAGCTGCGATGGTGTTCCTGTAGATCCTCCAGATCTGCTTTCAAAGCTTCTTGGTGGAATTGCAATGCTTTTACGAAGCTATGGGTCCAAACCGGCTCCCTAACCAGACACACCACTAAGCTCAATCCAATCAATAATCCTGCCTTATTATCTTAGCAATTTCATACGTATAGATTGAGCTCTAGTGGGTTGCTTTCAGTAAATCATTACATAAATATGTTTAGCCATATTTGTTCCATATTGAGCTGCCTTCTGTTTATGGTTTACTTATAAATCATTAAGTACTTGAGTGCTTTCCGTAAGCCATTATATTTCATATCGTCACTGGCAATTAAAGGGCCACTGAAGCGCCTTGAGATATGCAGCTTTTGTTTGATGTGTGATGTCATTTCAAGTGAAACATGAAAACAGGGCGGGACCCATCGAGTAGCTCCTCCCCCTTTTTTAAATAACATTTTTTTCAAAATGCTCATTTTCTTTAGTGTTTTTGTTTACAACACAGCTCCATTAATATGGGTCTGGAGTTATGTGTGTTCTATATCAGGGGTTCCCAAACTTTTTAGCCCGGCACCCCCCAAAATAACAATCCCAGTGACCCACGACACTCTCTACTGTATTTGTTGAGGTAGTTTTAAATATACAAACTTTGCATGTTAAGGCTCAAGTCTATTCTTGGTGTAATTTTGGAGAGCACCACTCGAACATCATAACGTGAGAGCTGTAAAGGTGTCCGAAAGTTTAACCTGGTGCCATAAAAATCAATCTGCTGCTGCGTCTTTATTATAAGTAGCATAAGATATTGTTATGTAATGTATTATAACATCCCAGGGGTCACAATATAAAGAAGGAGGAAAAATAAATAAATCGAAAGGCTGATGGCTTTTTATTTGCATGTTGTTGTTTTTTTATGTAACTCATTCATTCATTCATTCATTTTCTTTTGGCTTAGTCCTTTTATTGATCAGGGGTTGCCACAGCGAAATTAACCACCAACTTATCCATCATATGTTTTACACAGCAGATGCCCATTCAGCTGCAACCCAGTACTGGGAAACATCCATACACACTCATTCACACACATACACTATGGCAAATTTAGTTTATCAACCATAGTGCTTGTCTTTGGACTGTGGGGGAAACCGGAGCACCCAGAGGAAACTCTCTTCTGTGGGGAAACTCCCTATTTCTGTGGGGAGTTTGCATGTTCTACCCTTGCTCCCACTGTGGCCAATCTTAATGAACAATCTAAAGTCCATAAATTTGAACCCTTCAAAAGAGCTACACCAACACGGGTAGAACATGCAAACTCCCCACAGAAATAGGACCAACCCAGTCGGGACTCGAACCAGTGGATGAATTCTGGATACAATATAGTCATTTTGGAATTCATAGGTTTTTGGAAATCATCAAGCAACCCCCCCATTATCTCACAACCCCCATTTTGGGAACCAAAGGTCTAAATTAACTCCTTGTTATTTCATCATCATTGGTGTGTTGTTTTTAGTGTTCCTTTTCTTATTGTTTTGACTAGTAATCACAGATGAGTTCATATCAAAAGTGTGTCGGCTAACTTAAAGGGCACCTTTACTACTTTTTCAAGATTTAAGATAAGTCTTTTTTGTGTCTCCAGAATGTGTCTGTAAAGTTTCCGCTCAAAACACGCATCAGTTTATTTATTGTAGCTTTAGAATGTTGGCATTTTCTGCTCTGAACACAGAGTAGCTGTTTTTGTGGCCTGTGCCTTTAATACTAGTTCTCCCTGCCCATCGTTCCTACGTGCCTATCAGAGAGTGTTTCAGTCTCCACCTCGGCTGCGTCAGATAAACAGCACAGTGACACCCATGAAAGAAGCAGATCTCATGTAACATCTGTGAAAAATAGTACAGTAAGAACTTTACCAGTGATTATTTGATGTATTTGTTGTGGAGTTAATGAGTCGCAGAGAGCTAAATAGATCTTTTAATCTCGGTTGCTTTGCGCACATCCTGTCTTGTTGATATACTTATATGTGTTACTACGGAGACATGTTAATACGTGGGCAGCAAAACCGCACTCATAAGTCATGTTGCGGTCGGCCTCAAAATTTGGAATTTGGATCCTATTTTAACGTCAGGAAATTTTAAAACAGAGACTTATTGTGTTTCTATCAGTCCAATATGACTGTGGACACATTATACCTACACACAGTTCTGTCTAAACAGCTTTCAAAAGATGATTTTCATCATAGGTGCCCTTTAAAAAACATCAGTGTGCTAGTGTTATATATGCAAATACTTGTTTAGATGTGAGTCAATGGTCCAATTTCAGCTCATAGTGCGTCTTAGCAGACGGGACAGGCATTGGTCAGAAATACAGATGAGAAGTTGAATAAAAAAAATCAGTGATTCTTCTTGATGGAAGTGAGAATCTAAGTTTTGAATTCTTGTATCTTCTGGATATAAAGTACACTACCTTATACAGTAGATAGCTTTAAAGGGTTAGTTCCCCCCAAAATGACAATTCATACTCTCCATTTACTCATCCTCAAGAGGTTTCAAATCGTTCTTTTATTGAAAAACAAAAGAAGATATTTTAAAGACTTTGTAAACCTGTATCTATTGACATATAAGGAAAACAAATACTATGGAAGTCAATGGTTACAAGTTTCCAGCATTCCTCAATGTATCTTCTTTTGTGTTCAACAGAACAATGAACTTCACACTGGTTTGGAACAAGTGAAGTGTGAGTAAATGATGACAGAATTTTTCATTCTTGGGTGATTGATCCCTGGTGACTATTGATTCAAAAACTTTTATTTTGATTTCAGGAATATTTAACATTGTGTAATCCTATTTTGAGCAGTCGAAAAGCAGTGAATTCTGGGTAAGCGTCTCCAACTCAGACACGTACAGGTGGGCATCCTCTGAAAGAGCATTGAGCAGGTTTGCAGGGTGGGTTTAGCGGGGTCGCAAAGCAACATTAATGAGGTATTTAAAGCTGAGCTCTCCCACTGTGGCCAATCTTAATGAACAAGGCCTCTAAAGTCCATAAATTTGAACCCTTCAAAAGAGCTACAGCACGTTTAGCCCAAACGTCAATCACCGAACACACTCAGTATGAAGTCATCGTGATTGTAAGAGCCCTTTCTCTCAATGACCCTTTTGTTTAGCCGAGAGGTTCCCTAAATTAATTGGATCAATGATTAAGAGGTAGGCCTTGCACTCCATTGAGCATAGACAAAAGCGGCAGGGAGACGCCTGTGCAGGGATCAGTCACAGGCTGACACTTGAATCAGACATACTAGAATGGAGGCACGGATAGAGCAGACTGTGTGCGGTCTGCATTGAGTCTCCTTGCTCGCCGACACAAGTGCGCGGGGCTAGATTTACAGCACCTAAAAACAATCTCATATTGGTTTGTAAAAGTAACAGTATGTGAGGGCTTTTCACGCACAATGGACTGTTTCTCCTTTCAGAAGAAGAACAGAGCGCTGTCCATCTTCCACTGTGCTCAAATACTTCAGACTGTGAAGAGAAATTCTGTTTAGAATTTAGAATAGACTTTCTAGTTCTGTTACTATCTTTGTTACCATCTTTGGTAATATTTCATACCACACTGTACTTTTAATACTCCAAATACTTTACAATTTTATTCTGTTAATATTATACAAAATGGTTAACATTATTCTATTACTATTGCAATTTTTTTTATTATTCTCTATTATTATTATTAGTTTGAAAGTCATAAATGTAAAAAATAAAGAAATAAATTTACCACCACAGGTGGTATAGATTCCTATAATTTATTTACAAAACAAATAATAATACATTTAAAGTCATAAAAATAATAATAATTAAAAAAAACATTGAATAATAAGATATTTACTATTTCATGAAATAAAATAACATATATCATTTTAATAGTTGTATCAAAAACAATATTTAAAAAATATATTATAAATGTATGAAAAAGTGTCTTAAAAGAATATTATTAAAATCAATAATAAAATACTCAATACTAATATAGATTAAAAATACTAAAAATAAATAAATAAATAAATAATAATAATAATAATAATAATAAATACCCACCATTGATAGTAATATTAATAGCAATGGTACTGTTGGAATTATATTATATATTATTATATATTATAATTATATATTATTATTTTATAATAATAGTCCTTTATGGAAAAAAAATATAAATTTATATTTTATTATGAAACTTAAGTTGCAAATTATAAAAAAAAGATTAAAACCAATGTTAAGAAAAATAATAAAGGTATTATTAAAAAAATTTTTTGCATTACTTTTGTAAAAACAACAACTATAATAATAATAATAATAAAAAGAAGAATTTTTTTATTTAATAATGTAAGTTAATACTATTTAATAATTTAATAATTTATGTATTATTATTATAAAACTTGTGTTGCTAATTATCTAAAAGGATTAACTATAATAATAATAATAATAATAATAATAATAATAATAATAATAATAATAATAATAATAATAATAATAATAATAATATTGAAGGTATTGCATTTGGAATAATAATAACAACATTTTGGCTGTAGGCAATATTTATATCATGGATTAGTTGGCTGTAGGACCTTCATGAAATAATAATAATTAGTAGTAATAAAATTAGTTAGCAAATCATGATGACTTAATAAATTGTAAAACATTTAAAATAATTTAACTACAGGAAAAAACATGCATTACAATAATGAACATTCTGTTAATATTATGTATTTTCTATATTTTTTGTGTACAGCTTTGGTGAACTTTAAGAGTTTTCCTTGAAACGTGCTTTAAAATTGTCATACCCAAATATTTTCCAGTAAAATTTACTTCTGAAATGACTTCATTTTATTTTAATAATCTTTTAAAGTCACAGTTCACAGGTTTTTATCTACTAAAAGTAAGTTTCCAGATGCAGTTTCCATTGCTCTCAACATGATACAAAATACAGTGAGTGATACGATTAGTGAAAAGTTTAGTCTGCTCAATATCAGCAAGTATCAACGACTCATGTCTGCATAAACAAGGATATTTTGACTTAGCTGAATCCACTTGTTCAGTTGTTCTTGGTTAACAGTGTTCAAACCTGCGCCGGCAGCCCATGCTGTGTGAGGAGACATGGAGGAAGACGCCGGTGTCTCTCTGTGCCCTAAGGCTGATCAGTCTCTCAGTGATTAATTTGCTCTCGTTTTCCCCTGAGCTCTTAATTACTGTATGCTCCGCTTCTGCAGTCTGGATGACACACACACACACACACACACACACACACACACACACACACACACACACACACACACACACACACACACACACACACTACACACACTACACACACTACACACACCCACTACACGAGCAGCCTTTGAAGTCAAACTCCAAAGTGTTTTGTGACACAACCCTGCCCTGGAAAATGACAGCTAAGGATAAAGAAAAAATACAACAACAACAACGAAACAACAAATGTAAGCCAAAAAAACCCCACCAAATCCAGTTCTGCAGTACAGGAACCAAATACATAATATTCATTACAGGGAGAAAAGTTTTATTTTATTTTAGTAATATTTTACCTAATGTAAGTTACTGCTCAAAAGATTGAAAGTAACAGTCATTTTTTGTAATGTTTTTAAATAAGTTTTTTCTGCTCACCAAACCTGCATTTATTTGATAGAAAGTACAGCAAAACCAGCAAAAACTGTTAAATATTTTTACTATTTAAACTAACACTTTTCAATTTGATTATTATTTTAATCATTCATTTTTCTTTGGCTTAGTCCCTTATTTATCAGGGGTCGCCACAGAGAATGAACAGCCTACTTTATTATATTTGAATTTTATTCCAGTGATCTCAAAGCTGATTTTTTTACTGCAGTCACATGATCCTTGAGAAATGATATTCTGATTTGCCACTTTTTAGTATTATGTTGAAAACAGCGTATACAAAATAGAGTATTTTTCATCTTTCCTTGACGAATAGAAATCTCAGAAGAGCATTTATCTGAAATTGAAATCTTTTGTGAGATTATAAATGTTTTTGTCACTTTTGATCATTTTAATGCACCTTTGCTAAATAAATGTTTCATTTTTATTTTTTTATTTACAAATTTTATTAATTTTAAATAATAATAATAACATTTAATAAAAAAAAATTTAATGATTATATTTGAATAATTTCTGAAGAGTCGTGTCACCGGAGTAATGACGCCAATATTTCTGCTTTGAAATCACATTAATAACTAACAATAAAAAAAAAAAAACAATACTAAGGCAAATGCAAAGGCGGCATGATCAAACAAACTAATAGTAGACTATGTGTGTAAACACTGCTGTTTTGTTTTTAACCACTTTTTAAGAACAATACTAAAAATACATTCATATTACTTTCTAATTTTAGGCCAACAGGTAAATCATTCCACATTTTGGTTCCCTTAACAGTGAAAACATACTGTATTGGCCAAAAGAGGTCTTACACAAGACAGTCACCATTAGTTGCTGTGAGAGGTCTGATGCCCATTAATTAGAACTGAAAACATAATTATTTATCCAAGATAATTAAATTATTAAATTTAATAAAATATCAAAAATAAAAAGGTTCAGTTTACATAAAACATCACAATGCTGTCATCCTGTAGGCTTTAAGTCCATAATTTTAATTGCTTATATAGACATATAAGATCATTATTATTTTATGAAATAAAACATACAATTTTTAATAGTTGTAGTACTTTATTAAAACAATATTATTAAAATCAATAGCAATAATAATATAGACTAAAATACTAAACTAAAAATATATATTTAAAAAGCACTATTAATAGTAGTATTAATAAAAACAGAACTGCTGGTATTATATTGAAAATTATAATAGAAGTAGAAACAATAATATAATAATATCAACAATTTACCTTTTGCACATATTGTGTTACATTATAATGTATACAACATAATATGTAACACTTTTCAACATGGTTTCATTAGATAATTTTAGTCACACAATATAATGATGAACAACACAGCATTTATGAGTATAGTTATAGATATGTATATAGTTCAACTTTTACAAATCCATTATTAAAATCCAAATTTGTGTGATAAATGCAGAAATAATTGTGTTGTTTGTTGTAATTGTTCATAAATTAACTAATGGAAAGAATTGATATATCAAATATATTGTTTATATATATAATGTTATAATGTAAAAGCACAAAGATGATAAAGCGTTCAGATAACTCTGGTTCTTCTCACTCCACCGTGACCTGTGTTTGCAGCGGTGGCTATGGTTAGATGCGAGCGGGTTATTTTTAGTCGCTGTGCTGACTCTAGTTTGCGCATTATTCTGGCTGCAGATAGGAGAAGATGATAATGGTGCGATTTGTGTCAGCGGCTTTAATAGGAGCCATAAAAGGAAGCAGGGCAGGACGACTCTGTGGCGTGGTGTTTATCAGAGAGCAGAAAACTGCATCTCCTCAGCTGCCTTTCTCTTCACCTGGACAAAGACTCAATTGAGCTTGATTGCAGGTCTCTTATTAGGGGGTAAGGGAGCGTCAAACTGCAAAAGGGCACACACGATGCACAGAAAATGATCTATTACTGATTCAACCCATGACTTGGCTCACTTCGGAGATTTGTGAAATTTGCAGCAATTTAAAAATTTACTACAGAACTTTTCCTTACATAATTAAGTTAAGGCAAGAATTTAAAAATAAATGCAAGCATGTAGATGTTAACTTAGCATTCGAACTAGATGTTAACTTAGCAATTAACATTTTAAAGGGCAGGGGCTCAAGTGGAAAAAGAGCACTTTTTATTAAATAATATTAATAATTTTAATTGTATAATAAAGGAGACTTCATCCTAAATTCACCATATACTCACCCTTAAAAGGATAGTTCATTTAAAACTGAAAATTCTGTCACCATTTACTCAACTTTTACTTGTTCCAAACCTATTTGACTTTTTTTTTCTTTTGTCGAACACACGAAATAATATTTTAAAGAAAGCAAGAAACCTGTAACCATTGACTTTCATGGTATTTGCTTTTAAAACCAAGATATGCATAAAAAATTATTGTCTGACAGGGACAGACTTTTAAGCTGTCCTTAAAAGAACACACATTAACTTATACATCAATTATATTATTATTAGTATTTAAAAAATAATTCTTATCCCCAGGAAAAAGGGCACTTTCTCTCCAGGAGAAAAAAGGGCAGGGGCTCAAGCACCCTAAGCCCCCACCTCTGCAAGTGCCTGCTTGTAGATATTTTGCTATACATGCACTGATACATGCACTGAGATTTTCCAGTTGTGCTTGCTCTGCTTTACAGATGCTTTGCTCTTGGGTGTAGTAACTAGCTGGATTGTGACATCAGGGGTTAATTTTTTTTTTTACAAATAATTACAGTGGCCGAGATAGACTTGCTGCAATTTAAGAAAACACATGCAATTACAAAAAAACAAGAAAAGATCTTTGATCAGTTTAACAGCAAACGTGTTGCAAATCCTCACAACGCAAACAAATTGGCAAAACGTACTGCAATTTCTCGGGATGCAAAAACATGACAGACCCAGCTACGGGATCAAAATCCTGCCAAATGTATGGTGGTCACAGATTGAAAAATAAATTGACATGGTATGTAAAATTCTAACATGCAAAAGCGAAAACTAAACACAGATTAAAGGTGCAGTATGTAAGTTTGACACCCAGTGGTTGAACTAGGTATTGCACTCCTGGATCAAAATAGACACAAATGCGGGATGCCAGACTGAGTACAGGAGCGAGTGATTTAAACTGTGTTCTAAATAAAAGCAACGACACGCAACAAAAGGATTATTTTCCATATTAAAAGTAGTTTTGATTCTAACCAACACCTCAAATTGATATATTAGAAATGCCTTCTATTTCTCACAGCTCAACATGTGAAACCTATGACAGTGATCACCTCAGATAAACCTCGTGTGCCTTATTCAGTGTTAAATGCTAACAATGTGAGTTTGAATAGATTCTAAACCTCACCGTTTCGTGAATGAGTGCATATTCTGTGCTTCTGAATGGCTGTATTTACATTTCTGTCGTGTTTTGTCTGGTGCAAACAGCCAAACTGCTTATCACTGCGTATCTCGTAGCAAAGCGTGTTGTTAGGACACGCGGTTACAATGTAACCTGCTCACCTAATGTTTACATTCACAATATTTATATCATCTGCTAATTAATAACCTCATGTGGAACTGAATCTGTCTCATTTTGACGTCTGATACTGTCTATTTCGGTCACGGACGCATGCTTTCAGAGTCTTTCTGAATGAATGAATGAAATACGCAGTTTTTCAACAAGGCAACCCGGAGTGCTGAATTATAATTGGCTAAACTGCCATTGTGCAGGTTAAATTTACCTAAACAAAGACAGCGTTCCGGCACGGAAAAAGCATTTTCAAAGCAGAATATCTGACTTCAGCATTGTTTTTCAGTTAAACAAGTATGTTCACTTGGGATGTTTCTTAAATATCTGCACATGTTATAGTATTTTTATGCTATAGAAAAGCCAAAAACTTACAAACAACACCTTTAAGAAACTACGAAGACGCGTACCGAAAGATAATAAGAAAAATCAAAATGCGTTTAGTAAATTAGTTTTTCTGCTCATATTACAGTGCTTTGTGTGCTTACGGTCTTTTCCCCTTCGCTCTTGTTCCGACATTCTGCACTAGTGTTTCCAAAAGATGCAATTCGAGGTTTATTTAAATCATAGGCAGGCTTCAGCGTCATCATTGGTCCACTAGTCAAGATTGACAGTTACCCCACTAGTCAATCGAAGGGGCAGATGACATCACTCCAATGCAACTTGTTGCTGCTCAGTGTGGCAGGTGATTATTTTTGGGCATTGTAATTTTATGCAAATTTTTTCATTTATGCTTATTAGTTTTTCTTTCCACAACAGCAATATATTTGGCAGGATTTTTATCTTATATCCAGCTATTTAGGTTATGGTTATTTAGGCTAATAATAATAATATACAAAAGAAAAGGAAATCATCTAATCAGGATGTTAAAATAAAAATTTAAATTCACCTTTCAAAGATCACCTAAAACTTCACTTGAGCAATAGTAAAAGCACAAAAGGGAAATCCTAGCTGGGTCTGTCACGTTTTTGCGTCCCCTTAAAACACTTCCATTGTGTTCCATGCTATTTGCATATGTTGTGACAAATTGCAGCATGTTTTCTCAATTTGTTTTTATTGTGAGAATTTGCAACAAGTTTGCTGTCAAACCGATGAAGATCTTTTCTTCATTTGCTGGTGTTTTTTGTTATTGCATGCATTTTCTTAAATTACAGCGAGTTAAGTTTTCTAGGCCACTGTAGAAAATGGGACATTGATACTAAAAAACATTGACTGTCACCATCGTTTATTATGTATTGAGTACTGAGGTCTCTGCATTCAGTTTGAAACCTCTTTGTGTTGCTGTTACCATAGGATAAATTTGCTGTGTTATTATCATACAATTTTTAATTATGAAACACTACAAATATCAGTAAATTTGCAGTTTTATGTATTTTGTAATTTACGTTTTCTTATTCTTTTTATGCTTTATGAGTTGCATTTTGAATCCTTCATCTTTTCCCCAACCATCTTTTGAAGTTGAAAAGTTTGAAAAAGTAACTTGTAATGATCATTTTACAATTACTATATTGTCTGTACTGTTGTAAATTACAATTACTGTACAGTTACAGTTATTTCCTACACAATATATTGTTTCAAACTACTAAAATATATCTACGAAAGACACTTTAAAAGATTGCAAAGTTTAATTAATTCCTTTTCCTTCGGCTCAGTCCCTTATTAATCAGGGGTCACCTGACTATTCCAGCCAACTATTCCAGCATATGTTTTACTCAGTGGAGTTTAATTTTCAACATCAAAAGTCAACATAAGAGAGATCAAGGTCCAATAATTCAATCCATATGTATAAATTAACAGAATTAACCAGTGAATAACAAAATACAAAAACTATTATTTAATGAATATTTTCTTACAGCAAAGAAAGAACAAAAAATAACAAAAAGGAAAAAAAATAACAGCTTTCAATTCCATTTAAGACTTTGAACATGAAACAAGAATGTAAAATGTAAGCAAAATTCTATTTTAGATTTGAATTTAAAGAAACAGAAAGAAATTAAATTGTTTGTATAATAATACAGAACCAACATAGGCTCCTTCTGAAAACGTCGCCCTATATACATTTCTGGAAAAAGCAAATTATGTAGCCAGAGGAACGTATAGCTGCATTTTGCTTTCAAACTAACGCTACTAGGCAGTATGATGATGTTCCTTTTCTCATTTACCAGCTGACCGCTTACCTCCATATGGATGACTTTTCCGCTGTTACCAGTTTGCCCAGTGGCTCGCGAAGTTGATTGTGACGACAGGGTTTGAGTCCTATGAAGAATGGTTCCAAAAAGCAGGTAAGACAAAAACAAAAGCCAAAAAAATAAAACAAACAAGTAAATAACAAAGTGAGAATGTGGTAAAATCGGAAAACGTGGTAAAAATCACTAGCGCTGGTCAATCTGTGTTTTTTAAAATATTGTCAGTTGGATTTAGGGAAGGAGGAGGGTGGGTCAGTTGATCGGTCAGTCAGTCAGTCGACAACAGCCTCTGGTAGATTTACAGATGTGAATGGCACTCGCGAGAGATATCTGAGATCTCAAAACGCATACACAACGATCTCTGTTGGATTTACGAAAACAATAACTTCAAATAAAACGTAGCTCCTGGGACGTATTTGGCACTCTCCAGAAATGTATATAGGGGTACATATTCAGAATGAGGCTGGGTTGCAACAAACAGTGCTTCCCAACCCTGTTCCTGGAGGCACACAAACAGTACATATTATTGATGTCTCTCTTATCTACACCATTAATTATTTAGGTTTTGGAGTCTTCAAATGACCTGATGAGTTGATTCAGGTGTATTTGATTAGGAAAAGGTTAAAAAGTCTGTTGTTGTGCATTCAGGAACAGGGTTGAGAAACGCTGCTATAGAACTGATGCATGTTTATCTTCAGAACACCTGTTCGGTTAATAGCTCTGTTGATTTATTATAAAACATCAATATATTATAACATAAGTAAATAAACATTTGACAATATACTGTAGATACCTGTGGCAGTGTTGTTTTTTTTACCGTAAACTTACTTTAATAGAGAAATCTTATTAAAAAGTTATCACTAGAATGGAAAAAAATGCATAGTACATATCAACAAAGGCATTATTAGGCTAAAATGGGCTAAATTATCTATAATAATTGAACTATGAAATAAATTTCTCTTCCTAGCTCATATTGGTCACCCACTTAAATGCAAATTGCAAATCACAAATAGAAGAAGACCTGTAAAATGATTTCTCAGATATGTTCTGGCATTGTGTGCCCTGTAAACAACAGTGTTCTGGTGCAAGTTTAAATTTTGTGTTTTGGATTTGCTTCTTTAGCTGTTGTGCAACCGCACGAGCACCAAAGGACAGTCTGTAAGAGCAGTATGATCAAATAATGACTGACGTTAGCATTAGCCAGAAGCCTGTGGTTTTTTTCAACTGCACATTGGATGACTAAACACTTCAAATCTGCAAAGGCTCTTTCTCTCCGTGTGGCAAATAGTCGTCGTTATACCTTGACAACTATGATCTATTTTCAGCATGTATTATCGAAAGTACAGAGACCTCTGAATACTTCTGTTACTCACAAGGACAGTGACTGTAATGAGATTTGCTATTGTGTTTAAAAAGAGCGGGAACATTGTCTTTTTTCCCCCTCATCATGCAACAGGTATTTTATATTTGTGTGCAATGATTATATGCTAGTTCTGTCTTCTCTTTCGGTCAGCGTACATTTTGTAAAGAAAGATTCGAGAAAGAGCTCTGAGATTTGACATCTCACTAATAACACTAGGGAATAAAAATATTTTTTGAGAGCTAAAAAAGAAAACTTTCAAAGGGTGTACACATTGCAGTTGAGCAGAAGCTAAAGACCCACTGCTCACATTCATAATTCATTTACAGCCAAAAATGAAAAAAAAGGAAGATGGATGAAGGAATATGATTGCTGTTTATTTGACCATATTTTGTTCTGGATCAATCCCTGTGAAATTCACACTGAATTTGAACTTTTTCCAGTATGGAAAAAAAGATTTAATGCACCAAAAAACATGTAAAAATGTTTTATCTATAATAGGAGTCTCTTGAGACAGATCATAGAACAAACAATGACATAAAGAACAAACAAAATAGAACAAAGCATTCATAATAGAACTAATGGAACTAAATAGATGAAGGACAGAATGACTGTAGTGACTGGAGAATTAACAAACGAAAAAAGAAAAAACAATAATGCAAACAAAAAGAATGGTAGATCAACACTATGCACTGGACAGACAACAGAGCAAATACACAAAAGAACAAACCAACGATAGAATAAACAAATGAGAAAATGAACGAACAGATGGACAGAAGGAAAAGAAAAAAAGAACAAACAATAAAACAAAAAGAATGGTAGATCAACGATATACACTAGAGCAGTGTTTCTCAACCACGTTCCTGAAGGACCATCAGCACTGCATGTTTTGGATGTCTCCTTTGTCCGTCACTCCTATCACAGGTCTTTCAGTCTCTGCTATTGAGCTGATGATCTGAGTCAGGTGTGTTTGGTTAAGGAAAAATGTGGAATGTGAAATGTCATGGAAAATGTGCAGAGCTGGTGGTCCTCTAGGAACGTGGTTGAGAAACACTGCACTAGAGAACAGACAACAGAACAAATGCACAAGATGGATGGACAGAACACGGATGGACAGAAGGAAAACAAAAAAAACAATGAAGCAAATAAAAAAATGGAGAAACGTGCATCGATTATGTAGAGCGATCAACAGAACAGACAACAGAACAAATACATGAAAGAAACTAAAATAGAACAAATAAAAGATAAAATGAACAACAAAACAAATGCTAGCAATCAATAACAACAGACAGAAAGACAGAGTGATCAACAGAACCAACAACAGATGGAAAAACATATGGACAACAGCATGAGAAAATGAGCTATAAAACAAACAACAAAAAAAAATGCAATAAAATTATTTTAAAAGCAGAATGATTGATATCAACCGAACGAACGACAGAATAAGCAAAAGATAATGAATGGACTGGGATAGATGAAAAGTCTGACATAAATATATATACATAGACACACTGACGATTAGTTGACTTTACCTAAAATAAGTGAACATGTTGCCTTAAAATTAAGTAAATTAATTATATGCATAATTATAAAAATTAAGTTCAGTCAACTAAACTATTCCAAGTTACAATGGGTTTACTGACTTTGAGTAAAGCCAATTTGTCGCTTTTAAGGCAGCTAAAGTAACTAATTCATTTACAGTGTAGTAAATGTACATCTATAGTTGACTGTATAGATAGCTACACCCACCGGCCACTTTATTAGGTACATCCGTCTAACTGCTTGTTAACAAATTTCTAATCAGCCAATAACATGGCAGTAACTCAACTCAGCACCAGAATGGGGAAGAAAGGTGATTTAAGTAACTTTGAACGTGGCATGGTTATTGGTGCCAGACGGGTTAATCTGAGTATTTCAGAAATTACTGATCTACTGGGATTTTCACGCACAACCATCTCTAGGGTTTACAGAGAATGGTCCGAAAAAGAGAAAATGTCCAGTGAGTGGCAGTTCTATGTCAGAGGTCAGAGGAGTATGGCCAGATTGGTTCGAGCTGATAGAAAGGCAACAGTAACTCAAATAACAGTAACTCGTTACAACTGAGGTATGCAGAAGAGCATCTCTAAATGCAGAACACGTCCAACCTTGAGGCAGATGAACTACAGCTGCAGAAGACCACACAGGGTGCCACTCCTGTCAGCTAAGAACAGGAAACTGAGGCTACAATTCTCATAGGCTCACCAAAATTGAACAATAGAAGATTGGAAAAACAATGCCTGGTCTGATGAGTCTCGATTTCTGCTGCAACATACGGATGGTAGGGTCAGAATTTGGCATAAACAACATGAAAGCATGGATCCATCCTGCCTTGTATCAATGGTTAGGCTGGTGGTGATGGTGTAGTAAAGGTGTGGGGGATATTTCCTTGGCAGACTTTGGGCCCATTAGTACCAATTGGGCATCATATCAACGCAACGCCACAGCCAACCTGAGTATTGTTGCTGACTATGTCCATCCCTTTATGACCACAGTGTACCCATCTTCTGATAGCCACTAGTAGCAGGATAACACTCCATGTCATAAAGCCCGAATCATCTCTGACTGGTTTCTTGAACATGACAATGAGTTCACTGTACTCAAATGGCCTCCACAGTCACCAGACTCAATCCACAACCTTTGGGATGTGGTGGAATGGGAGATTCGCATCATGGATGTGCAGCCGACAAATTTGCAGCAACTGCGTGATGCTATCATGTCAATATGAACCAAAATCTCTGAGGAATATTTCCTGTACCTTGTTGAATCTATGCCACAAAGGATTAAGGCAGTTCTGAAGGCAAAAGGGGTCCAACTGCTACTAGTAAGGTGTACCTAATAAAGGTGTACCAGGGAGGATGGATGAATGGATGGATGGATGGATGGATGGATGGATGGATGGATGATACCTGCCAACACTCCCGTTTTTCCCAGGAGTCTCCCGTATTTCAGACCCACCTCCCGGTTTGTCATTTCTCCTGGAAAACTCCCGGAATTTCAACCCCTTCCCCCAGTCCTCAGGTGATTGGTACAATCTGGTAACACCCCATTCACATGGGGCTTCAGCGTCAATGCTTGACAGAGGGCGTGTCTGAAGTTGGGGCTGACGCGATCGTCATAGCAGCGTCAGCTAATGAAATTAGTCAGCAATCGGCTACTGTCTGAGCTGGTGTATTTGCATACATCGATCTGATTGGCTGGTACTTCCGTTGGCACTTGAAAAGTTGAGAAAGTCCCAACTTCTGCAGCGATCAACGCCACTGAAGCGGCGTCGATGGATCCACAATGCAGTTCGGCAACGTCACCTATTAAAAGTGAAAGGAAAGCGTTGAAGCTGACGCCGCCTGTGAATAGGGCGTAACACCGCCGGATCGCAGACAGACCAGGCACCCCTTCCAGTCACTCTGCTCACCCCCCCTAACACCCCCCTCTCCCGGATTTTCAGAGACAAATGTTGGCAGGTATGATAGATAGATAGATAGATAGATAGATAGATAGATAGATAGATAGATAGATAGATAGATAGATAGATAGATAGATAGATAGATAGATAGACAGATAGATAGACAGATAGACAGATAGATAGATCTTTATTGGACACATGCTGTCAGTATGTGCATTAAAACATTTGGGCAGATTAATAAGTCATGAAGGGAAGCTGGTAAGCAGAGTTCTGAGGGCGATGACCGCAACCATCTGGCTCTCCTATTTTATCAACTTGCGAACGAAACATTTTACAAGCTTTAAATGCACGTTATGCTGATGCACATCGCACCTCATTTGTAACAAGGGCATTTGAGCGATAAATCAAAGCTGATCCTACAACCAAAGCCAGGTAAAGAACAAGCAGAGGCAGGTCAGTGTGATGATGGGTGCTCAGTGTCTTAAATGGCAAGGGGAAAAAAACATGGGCCATTAATTTTCATATTACATATCAGCTTCACTGCAACTGCTTTTGTCCTTAGCGATAAAAGATGTCAAATTTATGGATTCTGTGTGGTCTCACTTTCTCCAACACACACACACACACACACACACACACACACACACACACACACACACACACACACACACACACACACACACACACACACACACACACACACACACACGCACACACACACACACACACACACACACACACACACACACACACACACACACACACACACACTCTCTAATTCTTTTTTTGACTTTTGGTTTCTCTGTCTTTTTCCCCACAGATTAAATGCCATTAACACACAGCCAATTACGGTTGGAAAGTTGTGAGCGAGACTTCACCGGTATCTGCCCCAACCTGCCTGCTCATCCCCACCAGTTTATCTGAGCGTCACGCTAGGGCAAATGTGTTTGTGCTGAGTCCATGACACTTAACAACATCAACGCTTCCTCCATGCAAATTGTCTTGACAATGCAAAAACACACTGGCTAATTCAAACACAGCTGAGTCTAAGAAATTGTGCAGAACTCCAATTTGCTGGAGTTTTCGTCTAAAATGAACACCGGAGGCTGTAAAATGCTCGTTTATCTTCCTTTTCATGCAAATTATGAGAATGGGGGAGATTTTTTATGAATATAGACTTACTTCTGAGTGGTTTCTTGCTCAGTTCCTTAAAAAAATCATGTTTATTGCACACCAAACAATTCAATTCCTGTTTATTTCTATAGCGATTTTACAATGTAGATTGTGTCAAAGCAGATTAACATAGAAGTTCTAGTAAATTGAAAGTCCAGTTTTCAGAGTTGAAGTTCAGTTTAGTTCAAGTCAGTGAGGTTTAAATTTCACTGCTGAAAGTCCAAACACTGAAGAACAAATCCATCGATGCGCAGCACTACAAGTCTCAAATAAACAATACTAAAACGATAACATAAAAATCACCAATAAATAGTTGCAGTGAAATGAATGAGCATGCCAACTTGCTTGATTGCTCATCTAGTATCCGCTTAAGTCGTGACGTATAGAATACAGTTTCCAGGTCCAAGTCGCTACTCATTTGAGAAAATTGAGAAAATGTTCATGTATGACCCCTTTTTAGTCATATCACACATTAAAGTAAATTTTATATAAAATCATGGTGTTCACAACACTTTCACAATATTTTAGCAATTTATAAAAAACTAAATCACTTTCTGGCCATCTGATATTATGGATTTTTATATTGTGATCATAATTTTTTTAAGTAATACATTGTTTTGTAAATGTTTATTATTACCATTTGTTTGGCCTCCCTGTACACTTTGATATAGCACTTGGACTCGGAAGCCACTTCGCATGTTTGTCATCCTCTGAGAAAATCACCTCATTACAAGAGACGCCAGGGGAGCGCGAGTGAAAAGTCCATAGTAAATGGTCAAGGAATCCATGCACACACACTTGTCACTTCAGGTCAGAATAACAACACATGTGAAAATGAGTGCAGTATAGCGGCAGTGAGAAGATTGTAAATAAAAAAGGATGTAAGGATGTGGCTTTTTGGTTTCTTTTCTTGTGCATCTCAGCCACTAGCACCCCATCTAAAAGATGTTTTAGCATAGGGGGTAATGTAGTCATTCAACTTCACAATTTGTAATGTTGCAGTATGTATTTGAATAATGATGGTTGGTTCCTTTACTTGAAAGCTCAGATTTGATTATCATAATTTGTGTTGTTGACAGAGTTTGAGGTTTACTGTATCAGTATTATTCAGTAATCAGTATTGTTCAGTATTTGCGCTTTACCATTACACACACTTTGTAACATTTTTTTTATCAAGTTTAAGAGTCTGTTTAACACTTATGTTTATTTTATTATAAAGAGATCAGATATTTTGTTTAAATATTAATATTCCTAAGTGTATTGTAAAAAAATTTTCAATAATAATTTTAAATACTGAATGATATGAAACATGATATTGTGATAATTATTTTGCAATATCACCCAGCCTTAGTTTGACAATCTCAAAACCAGGTAAAAAAAATAATAAAGTAAAATGGCATGGTTCATCAAACATCGAAGAAATGACAAGGTAAAATGCCATGGTTTATACAACAAAAGTTTTTTGTTAAACGCACATTTTTTGTGTAGGTGGCATGTTATTTAAAGTGTTGAATAAAGAGTGATAAAGTGTTGTCATTTATCCTCACTCATTTTGAAAACTGAATATGGTTTAAAAACTGCCTTATATGTAAATAATACTTCAGTTTAATTTTGCAGGGACATTTTTGTAAATTCCTGACACTACAATGTAAAAATATTAATGAAAAAAGTCAAGACATAAAATATGTTTATGTTGCTTTATCTTATTTTAATAAGTTAATTAGGTTTCAACAACAAAAAAAGTTATACATAGTTTAACTTAACATTTTAGTCAGTTGGATTGATGTAAGTTGAGATGACGAAAACAGTTAATGTGATCGAACTGGGAAATTTAGAGCAGCAAGAATGTTTTTACAGTGTACTAAACTCTGCTTTTAAAGAACTGTGAATCACGCAGAATGCAACTTAATATAACTTTGATAAAAACCCACTATGCATATTTTTTTTCTGGAATTGCTACAACATGCTTGCAGAATCATATCAAGGTCTTTTAAATTCAGAGTTGGTAATCCAGCATTTGACTTGGACTGCAGCTGTGTGTCGGGGGAAGGAAAGGTGAAGGAGAAGATATGAAGAGTCTACAGATGAGACGGGGTGACCTTGATGTTCTTGGAGGGGATCCTGTCCACACCCAGCTCATAAATTCAAGGCTGGGGCCTCCAGATAGTTTTGATGATCAATAAAACATAATTGAATTTTTTCACAGATTTTACTAAAACTGTTATTAAACCCAATGGAAACAGTAAATTCTGGGTTTTAATGCCGGTCAATGACACCTATGCTAAAAATCAATCTTCCAAAGTAGGTGCAAATATTCTCACTTGTGAAATTTTTGATTATTAAAAGTTGTTGAAGCTTAGTATTGATTTTCCTTCATGATACTTAAAAAAATGCAATGCTATAAGCAATTTCACACAAACTGCTAGTACCATTGATCTGTGAAATCACATAAAGTGTGCAGTGATGGCCTTGTAAACAGTCAGAACACCAGGCAATCATAGGCGTTCTGTGTCTGTCAATGATTTTGTGCATTAGGGAATGCTAACATGTATTTGGAGGTAGGGTGGATTGCATTCCTGTAGCTTAGGTCATGGGTTCAATTCCCAGGGAGTCCATGAACTGAAAAAAAATTATACCTTGAATGCAATGAACTTTGTATGAAATAAAAGTGTCTGCCACCCACAATAATTTATACCACGGTTCTGTAGTGTTGACTGCTTCATTCTGATTGGCTGTTAAATGTTCTAATGTGCGCAATTGCTTTCAGGGAAATGTAGTTTTAAGCAGGTTATGATCGACTTACTATTCCATATAAATTTGCCAAATTATTTAATTTAATTCTAAGGTCATACAGCCAACAACCACAAAATAACCAAAACACACCAATACACTAATCTGTTTTAGTGTTTTTCCTTCAAAATTTCTACTAAATAATTTAAAAAATTCATTTATTTTCTATATTTCAGCCTAGTCTGTTTATCCACCAGGGGTCGCCACAGCGGAATGAACCGCTAACTTATCCAGCACATGTTTTACACAGCAGATGCTCTTCCAGCCGCAACCCATCACTGGGAAACATCCATACACACTCATTCACACATACACTACGGACAATTTAGATTACCAAATTCCCCTATACCACATGGCTTTGGACTTGTGGGGAAAACAGGAGCACCCGGAGGAAACCCATGCATATATGGGGAGAACGTGCAAACTCCACACAGAAACGCCAATTGACCCTGCTGGGGCTCAAACCAGTGACCTTTTTGCTGTGAGGCGATTGTGCCATTCATTCATTCATTCTCTTTTCAGCTATGTCCTTTTTTTAATCAGGGGTCGGCACAACAGAATGAACCGCCAACTTATCCAGCACATGTTTTACACAGCAGATGCCCTTCCAGCTGCGACCCAACACAGAGAAACACCCATACACTCCTATATTCACACACACATACAGTACAGCCAATTTGGCTTATTCAATTCACCTATAGCGCATGTCTTTGAACTGTGGGGGGAAACCAGAGGACCTGGAGGAAACCCACGCGAACACGTGGAGAACGTACAAACTTTATACAGAAATGCCAACTGACCCAGCTGGGACTCGAACCAGCGACCCTTTTGCTGTGAGGCGATCATGTTACCCACTGTGCTATCATGCTGTGCCTACTACTAAATATACGGCTTAAAAAAATAAAGGCAACACTTAAACAACACAATGTAACTCCAAGTATAGATACAGTACTTTAAACAGTATACATACATACAGAATACATGTAAAAACTGCTTATCAGTGAGCTGTCTCGCTTACTAGCTCTAAAATTACATATTGGGATTAGTGATGGAGGCTGGGGATGACATGTGTAAGAAACTATTCTGAAACATTTCTAAACATTTAAACTGGACTTAAAGGGCACATATTTTACCCCTTTTTCAAAATTTAAGAGTCTTTTGTGTCTCCCGATAGTGTCTTTAAAGTTTCAGCTCAAAACACCCATCAGATTATTTATTATAACTTTTAGAACATTAGAATTTTCAGCTCTGTGCATCTTGTACACTGAAAAAAATGATGTCTGCAAAACTGTTGCAAACTATTTATTTGTGTTGAATTTGAACAAACAAATGAAATTAAAAAAATTCTACTTAATTTGTTTGTTTAAATTCAGCCCAAATAAATAGTTTACAGCCACTTAACGTAAAAATTTAGTAAATCCAAGGAATCATCTCTGAATGTTTTTTTTTCAGTGTAGCTGTTTTTGTGGCCTGTGCCTTTAATGCTGGTTCTCCCTGCCCACCGTTCCCACGTGTCTGTCAGAGTGTGCCTCAATCTCCGCCTCGGATGCTTCAGATAAACAGCACAGTGACAGACATAAAGGAAGCAAATCTCAAGTAATGTTTGTGAAAAATACTACAGTAAAGTTCATGCATGCATGCACGCACGCACACAGACAGTGGTCACACAGACACAGCGGACACACAGACAGTGTATGCGTTTAACTTTGCACTGTTTTTTGCACGCAATGTGACAAGATACACATTAATATCTACTGCTGTATGGATAGAGGTTATGTTAACGTACAAAATAAACCTGATTTAACATCCACAAACCAGGCTTCTTTTATAATTGTAGTGACATGTAGCTGTGATTATGAAGTAAAGAAGTAAAATAGCTGTAATGCACATGCACTGCTTTAAAAAAACGCTTTAAACTTGATCTTAATCACATTTGATGATTGATTGATGATCACAGAGAGCTGAACAGATCTTTTAATCCAGTTGCTTTGTGCATGTCTTGTCTTGTTGATATGATTATATGTGTTACTACCAAGACATGTTAATATGAGGCTGTCAATCAATTTGGTGGGCAGGTAAACCAAACTCCAATGTCACGTTGCGGTGAGCCTTAAAAATGGATGGGATTTGGATCTTATTTTAACATCAGGAAATTAAACAGGGATTTATTGTGTTTCTATCACCCCAATATGACTGTGGACACACTTTACCTACATACAGTTCTTACACTCTCAGAAATAAAGGTACAAGAGCTGTCACTGGGGTAGTACCTATTCAAAACGTACACATTTATACTTAAAGGTTCCATATTGGCACCTCAAAAGTATATATTACCTAAAAATTTTAAGAGGAACACTTTAGTACTTTTAAGGTACTATGTACCCTTGAGGTATTATTATGGACCTTTAAGGTACAAATTTGTACCTTTTAAGAAGGTACCACCCCAGTGACAACTCACGTACCTTTATTTCTGAGAGTGTACAAAAGATGATTTTCATCATAGGTGCTCTTTAAAACATCTAAACAAAGTATACAAATTATTATTATATAACATTTATCAAACAATACCAATAATAACTATAGATATATTGTACATCTGCACTAATGTCAGATTGAAAGCCACCAAATAAAGTGTTTTACTTAAAATATTCTCATCATGGCTCAAGGTATAAAGAAGATTCAAGTGGTACTTTTTTATTCTGCTTGCTAAATATCATCAGTTGCAGTTAAATTTATATGAGACTTTTCCTAATTTACTGCGATAAGCATTCTCCTCAAATCTTATCTGCAGCATATGTGCTTTCTTAAATCATTTTACTGAATAAATTCCCAATTTCATCCATGAAAAAAGTAGATACATTGTTGAAACTTTATTCCAGTCCACAATAAAGTCAAATCAATTTTTACTACTTCCCAAAATGCATATTTAAAGTATAAGCAACCATAACCAAGAGCTTAGCTAATTGATCATTTTCTTCATCATCTTCTAAGTTGTTGCCAAAACAAGACACTGCTTACACCACATATTGGGTTTCAGTGTTTTTGAACTTCTGAAAAGGTAAAAAGCACTGCTCAAAACAAGTAAACCCCTGCCAACAGCGAGAAAGAGGAAAAGCAGCTCTGGAAATCATGTCTGACAGAATTTGCTGACGGATCACAGTGATCAGAGACAGTAACACTGTCTGCGTGTGGCAGCACGCTTTGTGTTTGCTTGCATGCTTGAGCGTGGGTTGAGACGCGCCTTAATGAAGCACCCCTGTGGGACAGACATGCTTCAGAAGTGGCAGCTGTCTGCATGTCATTAAAATAAAAAAGTCAGTGCATGCAAGAGGAAATTAGCCTGAGGTCAACATGCACACAGTCGTGGGCCGATGGTGCGCAGTGATGGAGAGTTAACGAGGCGGCGGAGCAGGAGTTTGACCTTCACTCTTTGAACCTCCGGAGAAAACCTCAGATACAGGGCTTAGCAACCAAACACCTCTGCCTGACGAACACCTGCCTTTGAACTCACATTGGCCCAGACCGCAGGCCTGACTCTAGCAGAGACACCTTGAAGTGACATATGGAAAGTCTAGGGTCCAGCTGCAATAATTTTACCTGGATTACCTTGGATACAAACTATAGTTGGAGAGCACACTTCGAATGAGCCGTTTGAACATTTCAGACCAGAATTATTAGCCCTCCTGAATTACTAGCCACCCTGTATATTCTTTTACCCAATTTCTGTTTAACAATAAGTACATTTTTCGACACATTTCTAAACATAATAGTTTTATTAACCCTTATGTGCTGTTGGGGATCTTTTGATCCTCTGAAGTGATTTTGAGTTTTAATTTGGCCATAACGTTTTTAGTGTTTCAGCAAGCAGAAGGATTTTTGGTGACAAATCTGATTTTGACACATATTTTGAGAAAATGCTTAGATTTTTAATTTTTTATTTTTTACTTACAATACACTCTGGGCAAATTTAATACCCTTTTGTTATGTTAGGGATGCATCCACTGAAATAAACTACTGTAAAAATGCATCAGATCATTTTTTTTTTATAATTATTTTGCATAAATCTGTTAATCAACCTCAGTCCTGATCAAAACTATTAAATTGCTTAGAAAATTACAGTATTTTAACTCTTTAATTGCAAAATTCATAAATGATGTCACTGATTTGGTGAAAGAAATAAACAATTTTTTTTTACCTTTTATCAAAGTATTGAACATGTGAAACAACATTGCCTTTGATGGATTGTTTCTAAATGTTTTTCATTTTTCTCCCCAATTTTCTGCTGGTGGCTATTTTTGCCCTGTTGACTATTATTATAACCACATTTTTTATGACAAAACCATGACATCATATAATCATGCATTTTTGATTGTTGGTGGTTTTTGGAAGAGGTAAATTTTTTTATGTTGATCATCAGTTGGCACCATAAACCCTTTAGAAAAAAAGTTTGTATAAGCCATTGTATAACAGTGATTTGTTCCGTAGGCTATTGAAAGAAAAATATTGTTTAAGGGGGCTAATAATATTGACCTTAAAATGGTTTAAAAAAATTTAAACTGCTTTTATTCTAGTCGTAATAAAAAAATAAGACTTTTTTCAGAAGAAAAAACATTATAGGAAATACTGTAAAAATTCCTTCCTCTAACATAATTTGGGAAATATTTGAAAAAAAAAATTTTTTTCACAAAAGGGCTAATCATTTTGACTTCAGCCATAGAGCATGTTCAAGACAAAGTTGGCCATATTGGAGAGCAGAACGTAAACAACCCCACTGAACCGAATGATAACAAAAAAAAATTGAAAAAAAAAAAAAAACATCAAAATTGGTATAAACTGCTTGCAAATGTTAGTAGCATGTTAGATAACCTTGGGAGTACTGTACACTTTAAAATAAGGTTCTTATTTCATTTAACAAATGCTTTGTGATAAATCATGTCAGTAAATAGTTCACAAACATGCATTTATGTAGTGCTGAACTGTCATTGTTTCATGTTAACGAATGCATTAACTAACACATTATAATTTTTGCAAGTTTACACTAACAAAGAATTAGCATTGCTGAATAAAGTGTCCAGTTAATCCAATAACAAATACACAAGTGTAGCTAAACTGTTAATGTAAAGAAATACATTAGAATATAAATAAACATTAGCAAAGATTATGTAAGGCTGAACGAAGTCATTGTTCACCATTAGTTCATTAACTAATGCATTAACACGTTAATATGTTGTTTACAGTAATAAAAATTACGTAACGCTTATCAGACGAGTTGTTCATTAATAATTCACGTTAACTAATACAACATTAACTAATACGACCTTATTGTATAATTTGAATGATATCTAAAGAATGCCTGAAGTAATGGCTGAACAATATATATATAATCTTTAAGAAACATTAATTTAATATTATTAATACTAATATACTCATTTAAATAAAATTAATAATTAAATAGGGTGGCATGGTGGCTCAGTGGTTAGCACTGTCACCTCACAGCAAGAAGGTTGCTGGTTCAAGCCCTGGCTGGGTAAGTTGCCATTGGACGTTGAGTCCAAAGACGTGGTATAGGAGAATTGAAAAAACTAAATTGGCCGTAGTGTATGTGTGTGTATGAGTGTGAATGTGAGAGTGTATGGGTGTTTCCCAGTTCTGGGTTGCGGTTGGAAGGGCATTTGCTGTGTAAAACATGTGCTGGAATAGTTGGCGGTTCATTCCTCTGTGGCGACCCCAGATAAATAAAGGAACTAAGCCGAAGGAGAATGAATGAAAGTATGCAAACGTAATTTATGAATATGTAAATATGAAAAATGTACAAATTTTTGTTTATACTGACTTCATTTTAAAGACTTCTCACCTAAATGTTTTTTATTAGATGTACTGCAAACCTAGTCAAGTTTTAGCACATTGTTTGCCTCAGTACTAATATAAAAGAAACAAAAGACACATAGAGTAATTGGCTAAATTTACCTTGAACCATCCCACTCATGATTTTGTGAGATGTGGAACCGGTCCGATTACAGTAAGCACCCGCGCCACTATAGCAGCCTGACAGTCAATTAAATGAGCGAGATTCCCTTCCACTTGCTCTTCCGGAGACATAATTGGTAACTAACAGCCTAGACCTTGGCACTCAGCACTCCCGGAGTGGCTTTAATGGTGTTATTCAAGAAAAGAGCTGACATTCCTTCACACCTGAATTTTAAATTATTAAGAAGATGGCCCTGGCGCTCATACAGACGAGGAAAAATGACAGCATTTGCATGTTTGCTCAAGTAAACTTACGTCAAAACAAGATTAATATCCTAAGATAAATAGCATGAGTAAAGCACTATGATGAGAAATCTTTATATGCATCATTGTAAATATATAATCTATACCATATTTATCTACTGTAATACTCAGAAAAAAATATTCATTGCATTTACTAAATTTTTTTAAGGTAGGTGGTTGCAAAAATGGATCATTTAAACAAACAAATTAAGTTGAACATTACTAAATTTAATGGTTAAATTCAGCCCTTATAAATTGTTTGCAACCACTTACCTTAAAATAAATTGTAAATCCAATGAATCCTTTTTTTAAGTGTAAGATGTGCTTTTTGTTGAAAGGATTCAGTAAAGAACATAGATTTTAATGTGTCTTTTTTTAACACAAAGCTTAAAAATCAAAGGAATTCTGGTTACTATGTGTCTGCATCAAGATTTTTTGGATTCATCTTCAATGCCTCCTCCATCTTACCCCAGACATGCTTAATAATGTTCATCTTTGGTGACTGGGCTGGCCAATCCTGAAGTACATTGACCTTCTTTGCTTTCAAAAACTTTGATGTGGAGGCTGAGGTATGAGAAGGAGCACTGTCTTCTGCAGTATTTGTGATGATTGGGATGCAGTTTAACAGATGATTTATTGGAAAAATCTAACTTCTGACACTTTTCCAAATGATCAACTAGAAGTCAAGTTGTTATTTATTGCTCTTAAAACTGGGATCGACGACAAAACTTTTGTCAGGTGGTGTATTACTTCAACATAATCTCATGGCTTCTTGAAAATCTCTTGAAGGCCAACTAAGATGTGTCCCAGATTTGGATGAGCTGTAAATACCAGGAGCATAATTTACATTTTACTTTAAAAATGAATATAAAATCATCTGGTCTTTGCTACAGGGGAGAGATTACTCCCCTTAGTGATGCATTAAATGCATCTGATTCTGTAGCAAATTCAACCCTGTTGCATTCCACAGTATTCTAGAACATTCTAGAACTTGTATTAAAGTGATCGGTGTTGTTCCGGCTTGTAACGCAGGCCGCTTCCCCAGACGTTCGTCCCTGTCCCCTTTACAGGTACAGAGGAGGCCTGCACTGCAGCAGGATTTAACCACAGCTGGAGGCAGCTGGGCATCTAGAGGACAAGCTCTCAAAGCTGATGCCATCAAAAACGCAGCTCATTCATTCAAAACCACAGTGTGAAGAAGAGAAGAGAGGAGAGGCAGGAGAGAGGAGTTTGCATGGCAGGTTAAATTTTACAGCTATTATTTAACGCTGCATGGAAGTGCAGCTAAGCTAACTGGAAAAGCGGGGAAATGGTATGTTGTAGTCAAGTTATTAGGAATTACCCTTAATCCTTTTTCAAACATTTTCAACTACTTAGCTCAGTACTACTGTCAAATCTTAGTAAATTATAATGGAATTCTACAAAATTTGTAAGGATCACGCAACATTTTTGCAACAAAAAAATAAATGAATGAAACAATGCTAGATGTCAAAGTCAGTGAGCACAGATTTTTGGGCAGTCATGATCAGCATTGACCTTTTCAGTTTTTTAGATGATGATTCCAGGACATCAAAGTGTTGATTTTTAGTGATTTTAGAAGACAACACATTGTTTTCATGTGTCATGTGTGTTGGAATATCAAGTTAATTCCATGCGTGTTTAATAAAAAAGGTCAGGAGAGGGTTTTTTCTTCAATGCCAAAAATACTGTATTAGTAATTTATTACATACAAATGAATAATTCGATGACAGAGCTCTGGGTTACGTTACCCCAATGCAATACAAGAATTACATTCAGGAGGTTTTGTGATAATTCACCCAAAACCCTCACTGCATTTGAGGAAAGATAGACAACAGCAATCATTGACTTAGTAGTATTTGTGTTTCCTGTACGGACATCAATGGTTTGCAGCTTTCTTTAAAACACTTTTTAGGTTTAACATAATAAAGAAATTCAAAGGTTTAAGATAATGTAAAGGGCAATTAATAGTGAGTACATTTTCATTTTTGGGCGAACTATCCCTTTAAAAGCTATGTTGTGCATTCCAGCCTTTAATCTGTACAATTTTAAACCAAATATCAAGTTATAACAACCCTGACCCAACTGTGGCTGAAACTAAAAATGTCACTGCAAGTTGCATTTCTGGTCCTGGAAAGTCGAGGTCAAGTTGAACTACATTATTACCACACTACAAATGCATCCAGGTACTGGAGGTTTCCACAAAACAATTGCACATTACACAGCTACAGTTATTCTGCCTAAAGGCCAACAATATTAAATGATGAAAATGAAAGCTGCAGAATGCATTAAGTTAAGACCTGAAAACATTCTTTCTAGGGAGTGCAAGTATGTGTGTGTGCTAAGCTTCTCTGTCTCATAAAAACCATGCCTGTTCTAGTCAGAGGGGCGAGCGCAGGAAATACGGCTCTCCATTCAATCTGTCTTTCTCTCTCCCTCCCCCTGCGAGAGACGGCCGTGCCACAGCCTCATGACATCCCTCAAACCTGCTTGAAAGGGGCTGCCCTGACAGGCTGCTGTGGAGAGGCCTGTCACAGCAAGGCTGGCTCTCAAAAACTCCAGATCATCGTCTCCCATGGGGAAGATCTTTCACACACACACACTCACACTAACACACACACACACACCTGTCAGGATCTCTTAACTGGTGTCTGGCTAACCTTGGGCAGCTGAAAAGGCTGAACAGCATTTTTTCTCCCTCTCTCTCATGCCTCCCTGCGGACCATCAATAATGCAGCGTGAATCCCTCCCTTATATGATTTATCAGGAGCAGGAGGGGATGAGGCTGCCCTTTTCTGTACATGAACATCTGCAGACATCAATATCCGATGGGGGGCCTGGGTCAGACCCCAGCCGTGCTCCTGTGCCACGTCCCGCTGCGCACGCAGGGAATACCTCAACATACATCCGCGCCGTGCGTTTCAAACAACCATCGGGCTACAAGAGTCTGATAGGAAATATATGAAGAGAAGGCAGACGGTTGCAGGCTTAAGGCTCATACACACAATGAATGATAATGTTACATATAGCGATAACAATATTTGTGTCTGTTTTTCAATTCAATTCATGTTTCTTTCTATAGCGCTTTTACAATGTAGATTGCGTCAAAGCAGCTCAACATAGAAGTTCTAGTAAATTGGAACTGTGTCAGTCCCGTTTTTAAGCCTGTTTTAAGCCAGTGCACTGCAGTAGTAAATAAATATAGATTTATGGTTTTTCAATTCATCTTTATTTGTATAGCGCTTTTACAACGTGGATTGTGTCAAAGCAGCTTCTCATATATAGTGAATTGAAAGTGTCAGTTCAGTTTTCAGAGTATGGGGATGTTGAATGTTTGATTGTGACTGGATGAACATACTAATGGCCAATTTATAGTTCTGCATAAAGTGCATGTGGTAGGTTTGCACTATAAAAAATCTATGTTAATTAACAGCTTCCGTATTTTGGGATTCACAAGTGTTTTCTGCTCATTTACTGTTGTGAATTGTATTATCCCTGCTGAAAAATCCAGCTTAAACCAGCCTAAGCTGGTTGGCTGGTTTTAGCCATTTCCAACCTGGTCTTAGCTGGTCAGGCTGGGAGTTGAGCAGCAAAAACCAGCTTGTCCAGCCAAAACCAGCTATGTCCAGCTTAAACCAGGCTGGTCAATCTGGTTTTAGCTGGTTTAAGCTGGTCATTTTCCAGCCTGACCAGCTAAGACCAAAATGGCCAAAACCCCTCTAAAACCAGGCTGGTTGACCAGCTAAAACCAGCCAACCAGCTTAGGCTGGTTAAGGCTGGATTTTTCAGCAGGGATGGGAGCTTTATCTCTGCTCTGTCCACTTTTGATGATGAAAATTGAACTCTCTGGTTTAACAAAGTAACTTTTATTGACATCTTAGTAGTTTGAAATGATATTATGTATAAAGAAAATCATATAGAGATAAATCAGTCAGTAACATAGTAGAAAATGTTTTTGTACCACAGGCCCGGATCTTGCCAGCAAAATAGGGTAGGCTGACATATCTCAGGTGGGCAATTGTTGGGAGACGAGTTTTACATTAATTTTACATTCATCATAAAACTTTTATTATTTTTATATTATTATTATTATTATTATTATTACAAATACTGTTCTGACATGAAGTAAATCTATTCAAAGTTCACAAAAAACAGAAAGACTCCCAAACGTGAATTTCCATCAAGTTGTTAGAGCAGCTGAATGTAGTATTGGTAACCTAGTAACCAACAGTAAACAACGCAAGCATAATGGAGACAGGTGATTAGTCTTGTTGGTGTAATGTTCGCTATGTCAGAGTTTATTCAGCAAATGTGTTTCCATCTCTCATTATTCGTATTATTGGTGCAGGTGATTGTCTTCAGAAACATTTTTTGTTGTGCTGGTTGAAAATCTCTTCACATTCCAATAGTAATGAATAAAGTAAATGATCTAAATTTATTTATATGTATTGTTATATTCTGGGTAAGACATCAAACTAAAAAATGTTAGTCCAATTAAAATTTGTCAGGCCGATAATTCCCATATTTCTGATAAGTAGCTCAAACTGTCTGTCAGCAAATATAGATTTGTACATCTGCGCACCCCCGTTCATGCAGATAGACCTGCCATTTGCGCGTGCACATGCACTCAAGAGAGAGACAAACAAATGCTAAATCAAGACTTTTTAAAATCCTAAATCAATATCGGAGTTACTTTTCCTCACTGGAGGAAGGATGACACCATGGTTGAAGTATTTCCTTTAAACAGGTAACGTTATGTTTTGTTTATGCTTATGCAGATTTTGTTGTTTCGAATGGGTTATATGCACAAAAGTGTTGTTCAGGCACTGAAATCATCCGGTGAAAAAATATTTGACTATTTTCAATTTCAAAAGGGACCCTTTACAGCATCAATAATGTTGATTTTTTTATTTAGTTTAACAACAAAACATCAGTAGATATCGCTATTTCGCCTAGCCTGCTTTACTAAGGTGAAGATGATTTTATATTCACATTAGTTCATTCTTGAAAAGTGACAACCTGTGACGCGCTCCCTATATTATTAACCATGCTATTCTGAATATTTGGTCTGAAATAGCATGTAGGTATGGCTTAGTGATAAATGCGAAGTGCATTCCCTTTAGGACAAAGCAAATGAGAATGAGACCAGCGATCCTTGCATGCATGAAATATTGCACATTATGACAAGTTTTGCTTGCTACACAACTGAAAACATGCTAGATATAATACAGTTTTTGTTGGGAATTGTAGTATTATAAAGTACTATAAAGTTTTCTAACTGGCGAATAACATGATCTAGTGGGTTGTCTACTGTCATATTTACAGTGACATTATTGATTTCAGGAGGCGTGGCTTTGGAAGGCAAGGGAGGGACTGTGTTTCAAATATATTATGCTAATGGATAGCATTTTGGCAGATCACCTACTGCACCTTTAACTCTTTTACACAAGTCCAAAACCACCTCAAGTAAGTGTGAAAACTTTATTGGAAATTAAGGGATTTTTCTTAAAAACCTGTCATTTACATTACTCGCTTCTCATGTGATACTTAATGGCCATTAACACATGGCAATAGAAACCCAGCTATTTTTATTGTTTATAAGCTGAAACAAAAAGTACTGAAATTGATCCCTAAAATATTATTTCTCTATGTTTTTATCATTACAGTGTGGTTTGAACTTTGCTGTTGTTTTATATTTAGGACAATTTTAGGAACTATATTGTCCTCTTTATAGTTTTCGTTCCTGGTGTGAACTTCCTTCAATCATCAATGTGAAAACTGTTCAGAAATGAACTTGTACCAGGGGTATCATTAATTCAGAGGTCTAGCGTGAGATCACATTAAATTAACAGGGGAGTAACGTCAACAGCATTTAATATTAATTTTTTTTAAATATGTAGAAAGATGATGATAGTTCCTCAATTTTTTTATATACTGCAAAAAAAGACTCAGAGATGAGGTTTTAATGAGTCTTGTGTGAATGAATTTAAATGAAAACTAGTGAAACTTTAAAAAAGGACTTGAGAGAAAATACTGTGCAGAATATTTAGACCTGTTCTTATATCTTAATACTTGTGTGTTTGTTAAAGTCTGGCTGCACTGACTAGGCATGGGACAATAACCGTTTTCAAGGTATACCGCGGTTTGGAAAAGTCAAGGTTTTAAACCCTGCTAAATTTTCTGTAATGCTGTTCCTAAGGTATGTGTAAGATTTTTATTTACATTTTTTGTTGTTTTTTAGGACACCAGTATCTCCAGCAGAAAAATATCAAAAGATGCCATTTTAAATTGTAAAGAAATCTGTGTTTTAATAACAAATCAAGACAGCAGAAGTCAGTGTTTCATTTGAATTATTTAGCCTGACATATTTACAGAGGTCCTGGCTCTCTGTGGTCATTAAAAATCCCAGAAGAGTAGGGGTTTATCCTGGCCTCTGTCCATTATGGCCTCCTAACCCTCCCCATATCACAACTGGCTTTATCACTCGGTCTCCTCTCCACCAATCAGCTGGTGTGTGGTCTGGCGCAAAATGGCTGCCGTCGTGTCATCCAGGTGGATGCTGCACACTGATGGTGGATGAGGAGATTCCCCCCATTGTGTAAAGCGCTTTGAGTACCCAAAAAAGCGCTATATAAATGTAAGGAATTATTATTATTATATAAAAAATATTTTATTACACTTTTTTGGTTTTTCAGTAAAAGTACATGTGCATCCTAAATAAAATTCCTATATTTATAGTGATAATTAGGCTTTTTGTCTTATTATTTTTTGATAAAATACATTAGTAGTAATATTTATGATAAAAATCGCGAAATGTATTTGTAAAAACACTCTAGAAAGTCATAGGACCCATAAGGAATCTTTAACATCCACACAACCTTTATATTCCACAATATGACCTTTAGATTATTAAATAGTTTTTTTTACACCAAGAACAAAAAGGCTCACTAAAATGTTCTTTAGGAAACCCAAAGTAGAAGGTTGCTCTATGAAATCACTACAAAGACTTTCAATATTATAAATATTACATCTTAGATTTTATTTTAATGGGTGACATGGTGGCACAGTAGGTAGTGCTGTCGCCTCACAGCAAGAAGGTCACTGGTTCGAGCCTCGGCTGGGTGAGTTGACGTTTCTGTGTGGAGTTTGCATGTTCTCCCTGCGTTCGCATGGGTTTCCTCCAGGTGTTTGGGTTTCCCCCACAAGTCCAAAGACATGCAGTACAGGTAAATTGGGTAGGCTAAATTGTCCGTAGTGTATATGTGTGAATAAGTGTGTATGGATGTTTCCCTGAGATAGGTTGCAGCTGAAAGGGCATCCACTGCGTAAAACATGTACTGGATAAGTTGGTGGTTCATTCCGCTGTGGCAACCCTGGATTAATAAAGGGAATAAGCCGAAAAAAAATGAATGAATGAATTTTATTTTAATGCCATGTCAGCAAAAGACATTTTCTTGGCAAAGATAATTCTTTAAAAACAAATGGCATTAAAGCTGCAAGCAGCATTAAAGGGACTTCATGTTTAGGCTCATCACCGCTCAAAGGCATTAGGATAATTGTGAACACAGAGCAATATTATTCTATTATATAAATGTAAAAAAAACGTGACATCAGCAATTTGTGACATACTTTCTTCTGTCAGCAGGTGACTGTAACAATCTTCATTCATTTATTTTCCTTCGGCTTAGTCTTTATTTCAGAGGTCGCCACAGCGGAATGAACCTCCAACTATGCAAGCATATGTTTTACGCAGCAAAAACTCTACAGTTGCATCCCAGTATTGGGAAACACCCATACACACTCATTCACACACACACACTCATTCACACACACACACACACACACACACACACACACTACACAATTCATCGAAATTCCACTAGTCCTGGCTCCATAACAGAGCAAATTTATATTGACCCCAATGTTAAAATGCCAACTTTACAGCAAACAAAAAGGTGTTTACAGCCTAGTACAAAGAACAATTTTGGGTCATATAGCTAATATTACCCTTCATGACAACTGTGAGGGGGGTGAATTTTTTCAGAACTCATCTGCTTTCTTTATATTAGGTTATATCAAGTTTGCATAATTAAGTGAGTGGCCACTTGAGTGACAGCTAGGTCTCGCTGGTCCAGTCACTTCACCTCAGCTGATTTTCAGCTGATATGCCGCTGAACTTGGCATATATTTCATATTTTTGTTTTGTGGCTTTACACAGTCAGTTGCCTTTTTTGGATTATTTCTTACAATTATCACATGATATGGCATGCTGTGCCCTTAATTGTGCTCACAAATCATTCACGTGGCCTTCGTTTCCCAAGTGACTGAAATATACTTATACCATCTCTATAAATGTATCTGTTTAAGGTTATTTATTTACATTTTTCTTTAGAACTTGAAGGAATTTCCCAGTGATGGGTTGCAGCTGAAAGGACATCCGCTGTGTAAAACATATGCTGGATAAGTGGGTGGTTCATTCCGCTGTGGCAACCCCGGATTAAGAGACTAAGCCAGAAAAAAATGAATGAATAAATGAACTTGAATGCACTCCAGAACCTGACAGATTTATTAGCTGTAGGCTCTAGAACAGTCATCTGAAACTATCTAAATAGCCTTGTATTTACTAACGCAGTATATATTTTAAGTGTTTGGAAGTAATTCACGCTTTCCTTCTGTAGAAAAACATCAAAAGAACAATGCTTAGTGGCTCAATGTATAACAACAGTGTTTTTAAAAGTCTAAACACTATTGATAGAGTGTACAACCAAGCACAAGTGGTCAAAACATAAACAAGTCGCATGTTATGAAGTATTATACGTTTCTCCCAAAGAAAAGCCTGTACAGCCTGTTTACAGTCTATGCTTTGGACTGTGTGGGGAAACCGGAGCAGCCGGAGGAAATCCACACGAACACGGGGAGAACATGCAAACATTTTTCACACCAAAAAAAAACAAAAAAAAAAGGTTCACTAAAAAATTCTCTAGGAATCCTAGAGTGGTTTCTATGGCATCGCTGCAAAAAAAAATTTAATATCATAAATATCATATCATACATATTCATTATTAATGCCACGTCAGCAAAGGGCTACTTTCATGGCAAAGACAAAACATTAAAAACAAATGCAACTACAGCTGCAAGCAGCATGAAGGGGACCTCAAATTCGGGCCTGGAGGCATTAGAATGACAGAGAACAGTAGGCAATATTATAATATTTTACTGTATAAATATAAAAAATTCATGATGTCAGCAATATGTGCTATACACTTTCTTCTGTTAGCAGGTGGCGCTATGACTGTAACTGAATATTGTCATGTAGATAACTTCAGGACAGTTCTCATCAAACAGGAATTTTAGAGTGGATCGGACATTTAATGCCCGAGTTATAACAACAAGGCAAAACATTGAACTTTGTCAGGTCACCACAGACATGCCCTTTGTGGAAAACTTTAGATCTTCACAATTTAAAAATCACAAAGGCCTTTGGATCACACTGACGAAAACTTGGTTTCAATCTGATTGATTAAAGTGTTTGCTACCGTGTAAAACATGTCATGTCATGTTGCCAGCAGGTGGTGCTATAACTGTAACTGAATATTGGCGCGCAGATGTGTTTAGGGGAGGACTCTTATTAAATATGTATATTTTTAGGCAGATCAAAATACTAACTTCTTGTTTCTTGGGCGCTCAGTCCCCAATAAATACAATAAAAAAAAACAAACAAACAAACACACAAGAAATTTGTGAATATATGATAACGTTGTGGCGACGCAGTGGCGCAGTAGGTAGTGCTGTCGCCTCACAGCAAGAACAGGTAGCAGGTTCGAAACGCGGCTGGGTTGGGTCAGTTGGCGTTTCTGTGTGGAGTTTGCATGTTCTCCCTGCATTCACGTGGGTTTCCTCCGGGTGCTCCGGTTTCCCCCATAGTCCAAAGACATGCGGTACAGGTGAATTGGGTAGGCTAAATTGTCCGTAGTGTACGAGTGTGAATGAGTGTGTGGATGTTTCCCAGAGATGGGTTGCGGCTGGAAGGGCATCCGCTGCGTAAAATCGTGCTGGATAAGTTGGCGGTTCATTCCGCTGTGGCGACCCCAGATTAATAAAGGGATTAAGTCGACAAGAAAATGAATAAATGAATGAATGATAACGTTGTTATATGATAAATATTCTAAAATGTTCTAAAATGTATTCTAAAGTGCATCTGCATAAAAAAAATCTGCAACAATTACAAGTGGGAAAATCTTATCAAAAGTTTTACATTAAAAGGAATTTTGTAAAAAAAAACAGACACTAAGAGGGGTTGTCAATTTATATAAAACCTTTTTTTTTAAAGCATAATATTATTAGTTTCACAAATCTACAAAAGCACCCATACATTTTTTTAAAGATCCCAATATGACTGAAGTAAAACATCACTGCCAAGTAAGAAATAAATTCAATACTCAATACAAATTCAATACTTCAATACTGTGATGAGCTCCTCACCATGACCTTCTCGGTGAAGGACCTCATGATGAGCCACCGCAAGACAAGCTTATCACGGCATCAGTGTCTGAGGGTCATTAAAATGAGCCCCGCACCATTGACCCTGACAGCAGCTAAACGCTACACTGAGTATTTATAGGATACTTCCATGGTCTGCCACAACCAGCCAATCAGAAACAGCCAGCACGTTCAGCTAGACAACAAAACACAGAGGTCAGCAAAGGCAAGATGAACTTCAACAACTACAACAATCAGCAAAAGAAATGTCTCCATCCACATTTTTATAGTGGGATTTTGCATTAAAGGGGTCCTATTTTGATTTTTACTCTTACTTTTTAGTGTAATGTTTGTTCATGAAAAAAGATCTGCAAACTACAACGCCCTAAGTGTAGTCCTACAATTTTTCCATCTCAATATCTCAAATTTTAAGAGTCTACTCGAGTTGTGTTAGCAATTATTCAATAAACTGATTTGAATGCAACTTTTTTTCTCCATCTGTTCACATTCACTAACACTGTGAATGTGTTTTGTGTGTGCGCACGCTTTTGACATAACCTTGTGTGTATGTGACAGCTAATTGACAGCTCATTTGCATTTAAAGTGACACGCATCAAAATGTGCTTTTGGTTCCATCCAAAAAGAGGCGTTTGCGGCTGGGGTTCCCAATTTTATTCCTCCGGACCCCCCACCCTGCACATTTTGTATGACTTCCTTAATTAACACCTGATTCAGATCATCAGCTTGTTACCAGAGAGATCCAAGAAATTATCCTTACGTGTCAAATAAAATAGACATACAAAATGTGCAGGGGCCTGGAATTGGGAACCACTGGTTTACAGCATGGTATATAAATGATGAGATTTGCGCTGAATTTATAAGACCACTATGAATGTACCAAGAGACAAGATGGAGCAAGACGACATGCAAACAATCTCCATATACATCCTGTGACTTGAACGGATCGTGTGATGGGATTACTTGACCCTCCAACAGATGCACACCATCTCAAATGTTGTTTTAGTGTGAAAATGTTAGGCAACATATATCCTTAGATTGATTCATCTCAAACGATTCTCTAATACGCGTTTCCAAAATGATAGTGTTTGTTACTGTGTGTGTCTGCTTTGCAATCTAGGAGCAATAGCATTTATTTGTGTTGTTGGGGAGAAATATTGTGGTGTTCCAGGGTACCACATATAGAGGCCCAAACCTGCTCAAAAAAATAAGTGTTATTTATACATATACACTCACCGGCCACTTTATTAGGTACACCTTACTAGTACCGGGTTGGACCCTCTTTTGCCTTCAGAACTGCCTTAATGCCTTAAGGTATAGATTTAACAAGGTACTGGAAATATTCCTCAGAGACTTTGGTCCATATTGACATGATAGCATCATGCAGTTGCTGCAGATTTGTCGGCTGCACATCCATGATGTAAATCTCCCATTCCACCGCATGCCAAAGGTGCTCTATTGGATTAAAACTGGGTACTGTGGAGGCCATTTGAGTCTCATTGCCATGCTCAAGAAAGTAGACTGGGATGATTTGCGCTTTATGACATGGCACGTTATCCTGCTAGAAGTAGCCATCAGAAGATGGGTACATTGTGGTCATAAAGAGAAGGTCATAGTCAGCAACAATTCTCAGGTAGGCTGTGGAGTTAATAATAATAATACATTTTATTTATTTAAAGCGCCTTTCAAGAAACCCAAGGTCACTGTACAACATTATATACACAATTCAATAATTAAAAAATAAACCAATAGTATAAAAATAGAGAAGATGATAAAAACAAAGACATGATACAGAGTGTAGTATGCAGTTATAAAGAGTAAGTTATTTTGAACAGATGAGTTTTAAGTCTGGATTTAAACAGAGGGAGAGAGTCAATGTTGCGGATGTCAGGAGGAAGAGAATTCCAGAGTTTGGGAGCAGAGCGACTGAAAGCTCTGCTCCCCATTGTGCTGAGACGGGCAGAGGGAACAGAGAGGTGAATGGAAGAGGAGGATCTAAGAAAGCGGGAATGAGTGGTGATATGGAGAAGATCAGACAAATAAGAAGGTGAGAGGTTATAGATGGCCTTGAATGTATGCAGGAGGATTTTATATTCTACTCTGGGTTTGATTGGAAGCCAGTGCAGATCTTGTAAAATGGGGGTGATATGGTGAAAAGAAGGAGTTTTGGTGATGATGCGGGCAGCTGAGTTCTGGACCAGTTGAAGCTTATGGAGGGATTTCTGTGGAAGACCGTAAAGGAGAGAATTGCAGTAATCAATGCGTGAAGTGACAAGGCTGTGTACGAGAATAGAGGTGGAGTGAGCGGTGAGAGAGGAGCGGAGACGGTTTATATTACGAAGATGAAAATATGCAGACTTGGTAATATTATTAATATGAGACTGGAAAGAGAGTGAGCTGTCAAGGATGACACCCAAACTCTTAACCTGAGGAGAGGGGGAGACTGAAGTGCCATCTATAGTAAGTGAGATGGAGTCAGATTTAGAAAGTGTAGATTTGGTGCCAACAAGAAGAATTTCAGTTTTATCACTGTTAAGTTTTAGGAAATTTGAAGTGAACCAGCATTTTATTTCAGAAAGGCAGTTATTGAGAGTGGAAAGGGGGAGAGGGGAGTTGGGCTTGCTAGAGAGGTAGAGCTGGGTGTCATCCGCATAGCAGTGGAAGTGTATATTGAATTTACGAAAAATGTTGCCAAGTGGAAGGAGATAGATCAAGAAGAGAAGGGGCCCCAGGACAGAGCCCTGGGGAACACCTGTGGTAACTGGGGAGGATTGTGACCTGAAGTTTTTGAGTTGAATGAACTGAGTGCGGCCAGAAAGATATGAGTGAAACCAGTCAAGGGGGGGTGTGAGTGATACCGATGGAAGATAATCTGTTGAGAAGGATGGAGTGAGATATTGTATCGAAGGCTGCACTCAGATCCAGTAGGATGAGAATAGTGATGGATCCAGAATCAGCTGCCATAAGGAGATCATTAGTGATTTTGATGAGTGCAGTTTCTGTGCTGTGACGGGACCTGAAACCAGACTGAAATAGCTCATAAAGGTTATTATGAACAAGATGGGAGTGAAGTTGGGTAGCAACAATTTTTTCTAGAATTTTTGAAATGAAGGGTAGGTTAGAAATGGGGCGAAAGTTATTGAAATTATTGGGATCCAGACCAGGTTTTTTCAGAATAGGAGTGACAGCTGCAGTTTTGAAATGAGAAGGGACAATTCCAGTGGTAAGTGAGGAGTAAATAATGGACGATATGAGGGGGAGCAGAGATGAAAGGCAGGATTTGACCAAAACTGTGGGAATGGGATCGAGCTGACATGTGGAGGATTTGGATTTCAAAATAAGGTCTGCAATCACTGGGGTATTAGGTAGTTGAAAGCTGGAAAAAGAGAGACATGGTAAAGGTAAATCAGAGTGAGAGAAAGGGGAAGAAACAGAGTTAAGGTGTTGGTGAATATTATGAATTTTTCCATTAAAAAACAGCAGTAGAGAATTACAAGTATCAGTGGAGTACATGTGGGGGGGTAGGGAATCTGGGGGTTGAAGAGTTTTATTAAGAAATGAGAAGAGAGTTTTGGAGTTGCCTTGGTTAGAACTAATTATACTAGAGAAAAATGTGGATTTGGTTTGAATGATAGTCTTTATAAAGCAATACGTGAGATTTGTACATTTCTTTGTGGATGGTAAGACCAGTTCTATGATAGAGACGCTCAAGTTGACGACCTTTAGCTTTCAATGAGCGTAATTCAGGGGTGAACCAGGGAGCAGTATGTGAAAAAGTGACAGACCGGGATTTCACTGGAGCAAGAAGATTGAGGATGTTGGATAAGTCATTGTTATACAGAGCAAGCAGATCATCTGGGGTGGATAAATTGTCTGGAATTAAAATGTTATCAGTACAAGAAACAAGGGTGTCGATATTAATGTCCTTAATGTTTCTAGATGAAATAAGACGAGGTGACTTGGTTATGGAGAGACAGAGTGCGGCATTGAATGAGAGAAGAAAGTGATCTGTTATGGGGAGTTCATCAGCTGTACAGCAAGAGGGGATAAGTCCAGAGCAACATATTAAATCCAAAGTATGACCTTTTGTATGAGTGGGGAAATCAGTGTATTGTTTGAGTCCAAAGCTATCTAAACAAGAAGAAAACTCTCTAGTGAGAGAGAGATTAATATTGTCCATATGTATGTTGAAGTCTCCTAAAAGTATTACATTGGATGACAGGGTAAAAACATGTGTGAGTAAAGCAGCAAAGTCATTGATGAAGTCCTTGTGGGGCTTAGGAGGACGATACACAGTGGCGATGATGGTGGGAATTGGTCCAGGTAGTTTACACACTAACGATTCAAACGAGGAAAACACGGGAACCGATACCTGCATTACTTTCCACTTCTCGCGATAAACTATCGCGAGACCACCTCCGCGAGAACCGCGAGGTTGACAGATGTAAACAAAACCAGGTGGAGTGGAATCGTTAAGTTGTGAAAAGTCATAAGGCTGCTGCCAAGTTTCAGTTAAACACAGAAAGTCAAACTTACGGTCGCCGAGGAGATCCTGGATGAGATGACCCTTGTTCGTAAGTGAGCGGATGTTAAGTAGACCGAGTTTGACGGACGAGGTATCGTGTAAAGCATTAGGGAGAGTATTAGCTGACCTGGCTAGGCTGGCTAATACGCTGTGATCAACGGACCGCTGGCTGGTGCTTTTTGGGGTGCGTCGAACATTGGACCAAAATGAACCAATTACTTTGGAGTTGTCATGGTGGTAGTTGCGGTGGAAATTACGGCGAGATCCACGGTGGATGTACCTCTGGCGGGGCAATAGAGCGATGTCCGGGTGGAGAAGGAGCGCCGCCGGCGGAGTCCCAGACAGGTGACTACGAAGTCGGAGAAGCTCAGCAGCTGTGTAGTGTAGCAAACCTGCCACGGGTTGATGGACGAGTGCCAGGAGAGTCCAAACAAACAGAAACCAGAGATGAGGACCGCTAGCCCACATCGCGAGCCGCGGAGTTGGAAGCAGTCGTGATGGAAGCAGACCAGGTCAGGCAGGTGGGATGATGAAGACAGCATACAAATCCAAGCATACACGTAGACGCAGAGTGACAATGAATATCCAGAAGGTTGGTGAGGCAATCGAGCCGTAAAACATTAAAACCAAAGCGCCGTAGCTCTTTAAAACCACATTAAAAGGTAACCCGGTGAGTAGCGGCAGCAAAGCGTGCCAGCGTCCACTCACATCCGGTGCTTGAGGCTTGAGTTGACATAATACTCAATTGGTACTAACGGGCCCAAAGGGTGCCAAAAAAATATCCTCCACACCATAAAGCTTTGGTCACACTAGCGTTTGAGCTTGCGAAATTCTGTCGTACGGCGCTGCGGAAAGGGGCGGGATCAAACAAGATGATTAGACATTAAAAAAAACGAGCGATTGCTCCATGCTTTAAATTTCTGTCCAGAGAGGTCATGTTTTGATCCTGGATTGGTCTCACGCAGTCAAGTGATGAGATTTCGCCGGTCAGAGTTCACCAAGCTTGAACTTTGCACCGCAGCAACCTGCGAAACTTGATGCATGACCCTGCGTTTCCAGTCTGACGCATTCGCGTGCGTATAAATGGAAGTCTATGGGGAGAAAAGTGCAGTGTGACCGCAGCTTTGCACCACCACTGTGCCATGTGATTGGCTGATTAGAGATTTGTGTTAACGAGCAGTTGGACAGGTGTACCTAATAAAGGCAGAGAGAGAGAGAGAAATAAAGTATTACATTATTTGATTTAAAGGGGACCTATTTTGCCCCTTTTTTAAGATGTAATATTAATATTATGGTTCTTCTGAGTGTGTCAGTTTAGGTTCAGTTCAAAACACAATTCAGATTTTTTTATTATAATGTGTTAAAAAGTGCCATTTTGGGAGCGTGTACACAGTTCGTTGTTTTAGGGGCGTGTTGCTTCACATGAAAATTTGTTTCGACTTCCCACCCAACTTAACAAGGGGGCAGAGCCAAGAGCTCCCTCGCTATGTGTATGGCAATAGACAGGAGGCAGACAGAGAGAAGCAACATGAGTGAGAGGACCAGCATTCAGCTGTACATGTACAACTCAGACACAAACCAATCAGAGAGTACAAAATCATTTGTGTCTTTGTATAGTTTTACAGCCAACTGTGTGCTAGTTTAAAGCTCAGAACTTGTAGCCTACACCGAGACTAATAACAAAGCACACTGAATTAACTTTGACTGAAGGGCATCACACACCGGATGCACCGCGCGCACATGACAGTTGAAAGTATCGCACACTTGCGGCGCCGGTGTGTCACCTGATAGAAACTAATGTTTAGAATTCAGAAATGCTTGCCGCTGCGTGGCGTGACTCTGCTTGTCGCCGAGCGGCGCTTCTGGTGTACGACCTGCTTGAGGCTGTAACTAAAGAGCGTCATACACCGGATGCGCCGTTTAGAGCCATGACACGGCACACCAGACGCGCACATTCGCATGTTATTTAAAATGAAACTATTCAGATAACGCTCTGTGGCGCGTCAGAAATATGAAGTGTCCTGAGCAGGGCCAGCACGTCCAGAGAGGTGACCTAGGTGGCAGAATAGTGAGCAAACCCCCCGGTCCTCACTTTCATCCGTGACAACACGAAATGCATGGCGCTGCACCTCGTTACTTCGTTATTTCCAATGGAGGGACGCACACGTGAGGCAACACGCTCGCACTTTCCAGCTGCACCTAGTTAAGATGACAGTGAGCTTCTGTGTCTGCGGGAAATGCAAACCGCTGAAGTTTAAGCAAGACGCAATGAAAAGTACATATGTATGCAAACCCACCAAAACTCACAAACACTGGCGGCGAGGAGAGCGATAACCTGGTGAATGTTGAGCCCAATGAGCCTTACATCTAAAAATAGAGCAAGGGTGTTTCTTTGGTGACATCGCTTTGACTCACACGCTGAAAAGGGCGGACGTGAAACAACATACTGAGGATATGGTAATGCGCACCTGTCAATCAATATTGGTGGGCGGGGGGACCGCACTCCTACGTCAAGTTGCGGTCAATCTCAAAACCGCTCCAATTGGTCCACCGTTTTTATGTTGTTAAATTGAAAAAAAAAAGGACTGAGTGTGTATATATATCACCCCAATATGATGGTCTATACACTATACCTACACATATGTCTGTCCAAACAGCTTGAAAAGTAGATTTTTCACCATAGGTGCCCTTTAATATATTATTGCCACAATCCATAGTAGCACTCCAAGCTATGAATTTGTGCTTGCAGCCATTATCTTAGAAAACTCTATTGTTCAGAGAAGCGGACTATTCATAGGCCCCCAACCAATAATGTGCTGAAGCCACACAAGAACAGCCTCCATCATTTTCATATTACGGACCAAAAAGTAAAAAGAAATCAAAGCAAGAATAAAGAAAATAAATTGAGAAATAAGTGAGAGCAGCAATAAACTTAAATTTAAAAAACTGAAAAAATATAAATGAAAATTACATGCAGAAAATAAGGGGAAAAAATTATTAATTTAGGTTTAAATTTAACTAAAATAAAATGTTAGGTCAAAAACTACATCCATTTATGTATATATTTATGCATTTATTCATTTTTTATTTTAGGTTTAGTCCTTCATAGCCTCCACTTTTTTTAATAACTGATCATTAGCACCAGTTGCTTGGTAAGTGACAGATCACATTGTGAAAACTTAGCTATATTTTCCTTATTTATGCATTAATTTTATTCGATTTAAACTAAAATTATGACATTGTATACAAGGAGCTAATGAATCACCAAATGAAACCCTGCAAAGGATGTCTGACCTGCAGGTTAAATACATGCCATGGCCTCTAGACTCTCACAGTTTCACAGAGAAACTAAGAACCTAGAGAATCAGATACAGTAGATAAATAAATCCCAAAGTCAAACATGTTTGGCAGGATCAATGTGTAGATTCGGTTGGCTTGTCCTCCGGGTGCCAGACTCAAAAGCTCTCTCACTTTACTTCAAAGAAAAAAAGACATTTGAATTTCTAATCTCGATCCTATCAGCAGGCCCGAGGCACAGCGGCTGGCAAGAACCTGCATTTACAGGAAAACTAGGACAGTATCTGGGCACCATGAGAAGGATTCACACCTAAAGCCCAATTAATTATTTTCATCATGACTTCAGGAGCCAAACAGAGATTCTGCGCGAGGATAATTGAGCGTTTGTGACTCAGCTGGAAAGTTTGTAATACTGCTGAAAGCATTTTGCTGTAAGGCCACATTCATTTCTCAGACAATTTCTTTCACACCTGCCCCAATACAAAGCGATATGTCGCAAAACAGTTAGACAAGGTTGTGTTTAAATGAGCAGGTGTTGTGCAAATGAAAAAAAAAAACTCCACTGCAGGATGTCCTGCAATAAGAGATACACCTGTTCAGTTGACATTTACCTCTGGAAATGTCAAATATGGCTGTTTGTGCTTCATAATTACATGTATTATGCATCATTTTAAAATGTGCTATTTGTGAAAAAAGTCAATGTGGGGAGTGTCATGAAATTGAAAATTGATCTGCATCTCCATGCAACTGATGAAAAATAAAAATAAGGAACAAAATACTTTGACATTTGCCGCTAAACATTTTGTTTTTATAAATACTGATTTATTGCAACCTCCCGCATGATTTCCACTTTAAGGCAAATATCATATCCCTTGACTTTCATTGACTAAAAAACTGAATTTCCCTGACATTGTTCAATTCATGCTTATTCTATAGCACATTTACAATGTAGATTGTGTCAAAGCAGCTTAACATAGAAGTTCTAGTAAATTGAAACCGTGTCAGTCCAGACATCAAATGATCAGAAAAACAGGCCGCTGTTGTGCTTAGTTGAAATCAGAATGATTCGCCTCCCTTTGATTTTTTTTTTCTTTTATAAATGTTTCCCAAATGATGTTTAACAGAGCAGGCAAATTTTCACAGTATGTCTGATAATATTTTTTCTTCTGAAGAAAGTCTTATTTGTTTTATTCCGGCTAGAATAAAAGCAGTTTTTAATAAAAAAAATAAATAAATAAAAACATTTAAGCTCAAAATGATTAGCCCCTTTAAGCTATATTTTTTCGATAGTCAACAGAACAAACCATCATTATACAATAACTTGCCTAATTACCCTAGCTTGCCTAGTTAACCTCATTAACCTAGTTAAGCTTTTAAATGTCACTTTAAGCTGTATAGCAGTGTCTTAAAAAAATCTGTGAATCTGTGAAAAAAGTGAATAGATGCAATGTATTACAAAACTGATATATTAAACAGATTAAAGTAATATTTTAGTCATCAAAGATATTAAAAAATTTAAATATAATAATTAAATTTGAGCTAAAAACTATTTTTCAATTATTTTGCTTCTCTTGAATTTTCCTTTTTTAATATATATTTTTTATAACAAATTTGGGTGTACTAATATTTGGGTGTCGAGTTATCTTGTTAGACAAGCTCCAGATTTGCTTCAGTACTGACTAATCTAATGTATGTGCACAAATATAATATTGTACAGCTTCCTATTAAAAATATGAAAAGATGGGTGTACACTGTATGAAAAGATATGCTGAGTACTGTATCCCAGAAATTCCATGACCCATGGAAACCCTGCTTGTCATTTTAAAATATCTGAATGAAAAACAAGCCTGAAGAGTCCAATGATATCAATCCATCAAATCAGCCTCACACTGTGCACAAGCACTATCAGGCAGTCAACACACACTCCAGCATTGACTGACAGGAGAGGCCATTGTCACTCCTGTGAGGCTGTAAGCCTGTGGCGCTTCAACTCAAATCAATCCTTTCCAGTACAGCATAGAGCAAGACACTTCACCCCAATATATACTGTACGTGTTCCTGCCATCTATCAGCCAGTGTCAATACAAAAACAAATTCAGCTTTTGCAGGGAGTTTTTGTTAGCAGGAGTTAAAAAAAAAAAAGTTTTGTTGTTAACAACAACAAAACGGTCTAATTATATATATATATATATATATATATAT
>CAIGQZ010033059.1:13802365-13828163 GCA_903798205.1 Danio tinwini | reverse complement strand
TTGTGTGTGTGTGTGTGTGTGTGTGTGTGTGTGTGTGTGTGTGTGTGGGATGAATGAAAATAAATATGTTGGTCCTAAAAATAGCTGTAATTTCTCCTCTTGTGTTTTTGAGTAAAAAGTGACCTGGACGTGTTACTGGCAAAATGTTTAAAGGATAATATATTTTAAATGTATTACAGGTTTTACTTTGACTATTGATCAATAAGAACACATTTGATAAAATCGTCTCTCAAAAACCCACCTTGACTCTTTACCTCCTGGTGTGTTCGAGACTTCTTCTCGGCTTTAACCTTCGGCATTTTGATAAATAATATCAGCGACTGTTAAGAGCAAGATGTAAAACACAAACGTGTTTATACTTTTACAGTGCCACAAACACGTGTAGAAGCTACAGGGTTATTCTGTTTCCTTTCAGCTGATCTGGATGGAAATGCGGTTGTCAACCTTGCGCTCCCTCTGCCGTTCTGGAAGACATGTGGAGGAACCGGAAGTGACCTTTCGGTGTGTTTTGCGGGTACATTTTCGCGGCAATCCGAACCTGATGCAAAGACTGCTGAGGAGTATGACAGCTGATTTTTGACGTTAATATAGAAGGTAATCTTTTCGTACAAGTCATTTAAATGTGTTCATTATGACCGTCTTATTTCAAACCTCCAATTTTGTTGAGTAAAACTGTTTATAAAGCTAAATGAGTTAAGTTGTGATAGCGCCATTGTTTACGTTAGTATTTAGTGAGAGACTTAACATTTTGCACTGTTACAAGTCCGTTTTATGAATTGTGTGGTGTAATTTCTATTTTGAAAAACGTGTTTTTTTCATAGGAGACTGAATTTTAATCATTTGAACATCAGAGGACAATAACAATGGCATCAGTCACTGCAGAAGACATCAAGTCTGAGCTGGACACTTTCAACATAGCCTTCAACGATGACACCATCGACAAAAGTAAATGTCAAATTTTGTTAATTGTGTGTTTTTTGCGTGATTTTAGTATTGTTGACATTATTTAATGCTCTAAAATATATATACATCTCTTAATTTTAAACACAAATATACATGTACAATGCTCCGCATAAATGAGTACAGCCCATTTTGAAAACTAATATTTTCATGCAAAATATTGCAAAAAAATACAAACTACAACATCTCAACAAAATTGTATATATATTTTTTTGTTTATCTTGATTTTTGCTATTTTTTTAACATTTTTCGTATTTTTCGCTAACATAAATTTGGGCTACTAATTTTTGAACCATTATTGTAAGTTATTTTGTTAGATAAGCTCCAGATTTGGCTTCAGTACTGACTAATCTAATGTATATTGCAAATATAATATTGCATTCTATAGAAAATATTACTTTAAATGAAAGATTTGTGTGTGGGGTGTACTCATATATGCTGAGCACTGCATATATGTGTGTGTGTGTGTGTGTGTGTGTGTGTGTGTGTGTGTGTGTGTGTAGTAGTAGGCAAGTACTTACAGATACACTGAGGTAAACCTGGTTTTATGTTCACACATACAGTATTTCTCCTTAATACAATATCAGAAAATAATTCTTTGCAAGTTCAAGTTCAGTTTATTATATTGCACGTTTCCAACTGCCACAAGGCCGCACAAAATGCTTTACAGAGAAAATACAAACAAACAGTATGGGAATAATAAACAAAAGAGCAATAGGCACATATGGTAAAAGAGAGTATAAAAGATGTTAAATAGATTGTAGCAAAACGTTGTAGCAAAACCAAAGCAAAAAGTTTGGTTTCAATGCCTAAAACAAGAAAGTAATAAACCCTTTAAAGTAATTACCCTTTAAAGTAATAGACCCTTTTCCACCTATAAAAGATGCCACCACAGTTGACCACACTAAAACAGGATTATAAACGAAAGCCATTTTTAATTCTAGCGGCAGTGCGTTACAAAGGCGAGGACCGGCTATGGCAAATGCACATTCGCCCCTGCTTTTGAGGTGGGCCTTTGGGATTTTCAAGAAACTGATCAGCGGAACGCAAGTGTCTGGATGGAGTGTAGGCCACAGTCAGTTCGAATAAATAATGGAGAGACCTCAAAATGGGCAAAATAATTTGGCCAAATTCTTAATAGTGAAAGCATATTAGCAGCCAATCAAAGTATAACATTGTTCAGAGTCAAATAAATAGTGCTAAAGTTATTTTCAAGTCAAGCTTACATGTGATTACAGACCGAATGTTTAAAGTACCATGGTAAACAATATAGGGAGCATGTCACAAGTTGTCACTGAACGAATGTGCGAATATAAAACCAACTTTACCTCAATTAAATACACATGACTTTTGTTTTTTTTTCTTCTATTGTAGTGCTGGAGCAGTGTTTGTGTCACAGGCTGATGGGTGAAGAGATTGTGTTCGAGTGGTTTGCTTTCAGCTCCACCAGAAAGCAGCTGCCGCTTACTCTTGAAAACCTGGACCAGTTTGAACAAGAAGTAAAAGGACATTAAAATCACCAACTGAAATTCTGCAGTGCTTTGAGATGCCAAAAATCTGATCCACAATGTTTCTATGCTTCATTTGCATACTGCTTCTGCTCTCCTTACAGATATTGAACAAGAAGAAAAAGCCTAAAAGCACCTCAAAGGGAAGCCAAATGAACAAAACCAGAGACATTAACTCCATCCAGGAGCTGTATCCTCATAAAGCTCAACATAAAGTTTAATGGATTGTTTAATTTTCATCCATAAATGTTCAAAGTGATCTTCTTAACAGAGTCTTTCAGAATCAGAGCAGAAGAGGAAGAAGAGAACATGCTGGATTCCTATTCAACACCTGCCAAGGTGAGACAGAATAATAAAGGAGACTTGTGGGAAATGTATAAGGATAGATAAAAATGCATTACGGTCTAATATGCACAGCAAGGGTTTTTCAGCCACAGATAAACGTCTGGTTAAAGGTTAATGTGGCTATTTTTAATTTCATAAGGTTTCTTTTACAGCATTGATAATGTAATTTAATTCAAATATAATCAGTTAAACAGACGTAAGCGTTCATTTAGTTGTTCAAGTGTAAAACTGAAAGACTGATCCCGTCAGGAGCAGCAGGCTAAAGCAGAAACTTCATTGAAAATACTGGGGTAAAATAAATTTGCATATTTTAAGACTTTGTGCGGAACAATGGAATTTAATGCAGTGCTTCTTGTCTTGTCTGAGACCCACTTTTTATTGTATACAAATCAATCAGGCATTGAAGATTATTGATTTTTCAAGAAACCAGATCTTAAACGTAGTGATTTTGTAATGGCATGACCCATGAAGCAATTGAGTTGGCTGACTGAAAATGAAAAGACCCTCTTCACATTACCCTTTGTTCCCAAATGAGAAAGTAATGTAGAGATCAGACTTTAAAGTGTTTCTTTCAGTTTCATAACCCAACTTGCTTATTTAATGCTGTAATTTATATTATATTCAAAACTGGATCAGTTAAAAAACACAAGTTAATGTTTGCATGACCACAGGGCTCTCAGAAGCGCGCGCTGACCACTCCTGAACATCCTCAGTCTAAGAGAGGTGTAGCCCGACTCGCCAGTCCCAGTCTAATGCTGTCACCTGCCAGCTTCTCACCAAGGTAAACAAACAGATTTTACATTTTTATGTAAAGATACACTACCGGTCAAAAGTTTGGGCACAGTTGTTTTTTTTGTTTTTTTTTTTTATAAAATTATTCTGTTCATACAGGCAGCATTTATTAAATGTAAAAGAAAATGTTAAATATTTATTATAATTTTAAATAACTGCTTTGTTATGTAGTCTCAAATGAAAGTATTACTCCAGTCAATATTGCTTTTATTAATATTACCATTAATGTTAATAATAATTAATATTAGAGTGATTTCTAAAGGATCATGTGACTGAAGACTGGAGTAATAACGCTGAAAATGCATCTTTAAAATCACTGGAATAAATTATTAAATCAAGTTATCAACTACTTTTGAACAGTTCTTTTATAGTGCACTAACGTTTCACAGTTGTACAATTTGTACTGTATTTTGATTAAATAAATGCAGTCTTGGTGAGCAGGAGAAGCTCATTTTAAAACATTTAAAAATCCTATTGACCGGTAGTGTAATGTGATGCATTTGTTCTATAAGATAAAGATTGCTAATGTGTTTGTGTAGTGCAACCCCTTCTCAAAAGTACGGCATGCGTGGCGGGCGAGGAGAGGTGGTTTCCACATTTGGGATGGTGCAGGGTCCACGCTGGATGGGTAAAGGACAGACTGCTGTGAGCGTGGAGATGCTGGACGGAGGAGAAAATTCACTCGTCAGCAGTTTTAAATACATGTTCCAGAGACTGAGGGACGTGCGGGACGGTGAGAAAACATTTTTAAGATGAAAATGGAAAAAAGGTGTTTGCGCACTGAAATTTTTGCATGCGTTTTTTCGTATTTATATCCAAAAAAATGTCACGTACACAAACTTTGCACACAGAGTCCTATGCGTATTAATTAATCCTTTATGAAAAAAAACCTAAAACATTTTGGAGTCAGTTTAAGCAGTGATACCTTATTCTCCTCTCTCTTCTCCAAAGTAGAAAAAGTGGAATAGGCTACATATTGCGTTCATCCAGTACTGCATAGAAAGAAAGGAAGGAAGGAGAGCTGCCCTGGATTATTCCAAATAAAAAGTTTATTTCAGGAAATCAGTGGAGTTTTGATATATTGCTTGTGATACTTCACACATTCACATACGTAAACAAATCCTGAACAGAGACCGTACAGTATAATAGACAGCAGCCAGGCTAAAATGTTGGCTGGTGACTGTCAAAACATCTCTCAAAGCGATTTTCTTTGGATGCGTAAAGTGAAAAAAATTGAACCCGGTGTTAATATGAATGACACAACGTGAGGTCGAATTTATTTTTAACAGGCGAAATTTACGGCAGAACATTTCGGATTCAGTGTGCAATCTTTATACAATGGCTGAAAGGCAGGGTTTGTATGGGTGCTGGATATCATTGAAAACGCTTGAATTTTAATCTAGGGTTTGAATTTTAGTCCAAGGTTTGAAAAGTACTTAGAACTGGTTGAAAAATGTAATTGTGTGACTTTCGTATTAATTTATATCACCAAATGGGTAATAATAAGGAATTAGTTTAAATGTGTCTGTGTGTGTGTCTGTGTCTGTGTGTGTCTGTGTGCGTGTGTGTGTGTGTGATTTTTGCATAAAACTCTGCACATGTGCCTGTAGTGTGATCTGCCTGTCTTTTTTTTTTTTTTAAATCTGCGGCCTTTGAAATTAAAATAAATATAAATTTAAGATGAATGATGACATTTAAGATGTAAGTTAATTACAATTAAGAAAGTAAATGACTGTAATTCAGTATTAGGCTTGGGGAAAACATGCAATCAAAAACGTTACTATTACTATAGAATAAAATGATCATTAGCATATAATATAATGAGATGAAAATACTGTATATATGTATGTAAATATGTAAAGTGCTAGAAAAGTTTGAAAATGCACTGGGAAAGTGCTTGAAATATGTTTAAATATGATTTTGGAAAAAGTGTTAGAAACCGTTCCATCGACATGGTAAGACAGATTTGTGTTTGTATTATACGATGCATGCAGATTGCCTTTGTACATATTTGTATACATTTGCAAATGTTCTTTTCTTTGTAGTTCTGACTGGAAAGATTGAAGAGCTCGGAGAGGAATTGCGGAGTCACTTTAACATTGAGGAATTCACTCCAGTTTCATTACCGGTTCAGGTACAACAAGAGTTATTATAAAAGCTAATTATAAAAACTGCCTTGGTAATATGTGGCTGAAGACAGAGCAAAGTTATAGTTTGTGTGGAGAAGTTAATTTTGGAGTTGTAAGTTTTGGCTGGTTTTGGTGTAAGTTCTCTTTGGTTCTGCAGGACAGTATCACAGTATTGGGGCAGGTGTGCTGTGACGGTAATGGGAAGCTCAACGCCCAGTCTGTGCTTTTAGAGGCTGGACAGGAACAGGGAGGCAGACAAGTTCCTGTGGATCTGTCTGAGCTTAAAGAGTTCTCACTCTTCCCTGGACAGGTGAGATGCACACATACAAGTGTCACAAAAATACAGGGCTACATACTGTAATGTAGGGCTGGGTGATATGACAAATCTCATATCATGATATAAGTCATCTCATATCCTAATAATGAAATATACATCAAACAATTCAATGAATTAATAATTCATATTGACCACATGTAAAGGACTATTTCTTTTTTGCATGTTAAAGTATAAACTCAGAAATTCACTCATCCATATGTGATCATTTTTCTTACTTTAGTAAAACAATTTCAGGGCAAATGTTTAATTAAAACTATATAAATATTAAATAAATAAAAAAAAATGTTAATAAAAGAACCCTGCAGTGGTGCGTAACATTGCTCTCATATAAATGATAATGTATTACTATAAACAATATATTTTTGACACCTTAAAATAAACGATAAGAGCATATTAAAACAATAGTCTTTTTATTTTGTAATGTTTTAGGTATGCAGATTTTTGCATAAATTTCTCCACTGATATTGCTATTACATGTATGTTTCACAAGTCATAATGAATACTTATTTAAAAGTCAAGGAAAGAATAGTTAAGAGTCAAAAAAGATATATTTTTCACTGTATTTGTAGGTTGTTGTCATGGAAGGTATGAATCCCTCGGGGGAGAAGTTTGTTGCTACCAAGCTGTACGAGGTAAGATACCTCAGTCTGTTAGGTTACGTTTACAGTTTGTTGAACTATGAATTACGATTTTATTTAGAAATGTGTTTGTCCACCAGGGAATCCCACTGCCTTTTTACTGTCCTTCTGAAGTGAAACAAGAAATGGATGAAGGTACTGTAGGATAGCTGAACATGTATCAACAAGATCACTGCTGAGTGTTCACACTAAAAACTTCATGATTACAGTGTCTGAACCTGTGATGGTCATGTTGGCCTGTGGACCGTACACTCCTTCTGAAAGTCTGACCTTTGACCCTCTGCTCGACCTCATTAATATCATCAATAAAGATCGTCCTGATGTTTGCATTCTGGTAGGTTCAGCTTCATAGCTAACATGCAATTATTTATTTATTTTTTTCTCCATTTTTTTTTTTTCTGTGAAACTTTGGATAGTAATGAACTGTTTCTTTCTTTCATAGTTTGGCCCTTTTGTTGATTCCAAACATGAGCAGATTGAGGTAAAGCAAATTTTTCATTAAAGATGCCATATAATGCCATTTTTAAAAGTCACTATTTTGTTAGTGTAATAGAATTGGCTAAGATGCTTAATGGGTTGATCACACTGACCATGCTTTTACGTTCCAAACACACAAGGTGCACAACATTGCCTTTTTTTTGTTGACAAGAAAAAAAGAAGCGCAGTGCACTTTTTTTATGTCGTTGAATCAATGACTGAATCAGCTGCATATTGTACACGAGCGTTTCTGTTGAATTTGTTATAACTGTAATATTTATTAATCTTGCGATATTCAAGATTTGTAAAGTCATACAGCTCTGGATAACTTAAAACAGTCTCTCCTCCATCATTAAAAGTCTCCATAGTCATCTTGACAACACAAACACTGCTGTCACCTGAACGGAAACCCTGCCTCTGCTTTCATTTGATTGGAGAATAAAAAAGACGCGAGTGACATAACATGCTTTTTCTGCTTAGAGTTGACTTTTTTCCAACTGCGAGCACACAATGACAAAAAACGCAAGGCGCAGCAGGTTAAAACATGAGGCGCGCATAAGCAGTGCGTAAAACGTTCGCGGCCGATGGTAAACCATTTAAAAGATGCGTGCCTCAATGCAAAAAGCGTATTCGTTGTGATCGGCCCCTAATTGTACATTACTACAACACTTCTACTCCCAGTCTGCATGAAATGCTCTTCCAAATGCGTTTCAAATATATCGCACTTCAGAGTGAAAAAAAAAGTGTCATTCCAAACCATAGTGCTCAAACCTGTCCACTACGAAGGGCCCTTTAAAATGGAGGATTTTAAGAAATACAATTGATTAACACTTAAGACCATCATCCTTTGAGCAGGACAGTTGTTTGGTGTCACACTCTGCACTCAATTCAAAAGGGCTCATCCCTTAGCTCTAATATTTTATCCCTTGAGAGGGACCCTCAAAGCGATTAGGGCATGGTGATGAGCCCTTCTGAATGTAACTTAAGTTTCCACAAAACTCCACCTCCTAGAAGGCCCAGTGTTTTGATTGGCCAGCTGACCAATTACATGTTGATTGATTAAACATCTCAAACAATAACACCAGGCTTTTTCATCCCACGATGACAACACTGCCCTACACTGAACCCTTGCCTTCTGTTTTTGTGTATGCCTTTTGCTGATGATGCTAATCTTAACAAATAAGATTTAACATTAGAATCATTTCTAAACTTTATTTTTAGCAGTAATCTTTTTTTTTTTAGATATGCTCAGGCAAAAGAGATTCATTATGGGAGTCATAACTTTGTACGTTTTCTACAGCCAAAAACCTACATTACTAGAGGAAAAGGAAAAACATTACAAACCATCATATGAACTCTAACATTTTCTGTTATGCACACACATTTAAATACTCCCAACAGAAAAACCAGGTGACTGAAACATTTGAGACCATCTTCAAGAGATGTATGGACAGCATAGTGGAAGAAACCAAAGGGTGTGTAGTTTTTTTTCTCCACATCAACTGCAAAGTACTACTACTGATTATAATGATTATATTTTTTTTCAATGTATATTTTTTTATTATTATAGTACGGCGTGCAAGTTGGTGTTTGTTCCATCTCAGAGGGATGTCCATCATCATTACATTTATCCTCAACCACCCTTCAACCTGACCAACATCAGCAAAGACGATACAGCGGTGAGATGATTAGCTAAACCTTGTTCATGTCAATATAACTGGCCGTGCTCTTTCTTTGAATGGTGGTCATTAATATTTGATCTATTTGTAATTTCAGGCCAAGCTTATTTAGAAAGACATGGTTTTATTCAACATGTCATTATCTTAAACTAGAGGATGTTTCAGTTGCTTGTGTTGTCTAATATTGCCTTTTCACCGTTAGCGAGTGACTTTAGCCCCTGACCCCTGCACGCTCCTCATTGGTAATGTGACTTTCGGCCTGACTTCTACAGACATACTGTTTCATATGGGAGCAGAAGAGATCAGCAGGTAATGCTACTCACCTACAACTGAAACACAGATGTACATATGTGCTGTGGTTTATTTGGGAATGACGGTTTTCATAGTCGTTTCTGGTTTTTTATTAATTACTTCAGAAAATCGAGTAAACTCACAAATTCTTTTCTGTTTTTGCAGTGGGACAGGCACAGAACGTTTCTCACGCATCATGAAACACATGTTGACCCAGAGGAGGTTTGTCAAACATATTTACTTTAAGATTACCTGATTTGGGGAATGCTTGTACACTTCTCTGCTATTCCTGACAGTTGTAAATCCTCAAATGAATGATTCTTTTAGCTACTATCCTCTGTATCCTCCTGCGGAAGAGGTTAACATGGATTATGAGAAGTTTCAGCAATTCAGCCAGATGAACCTATCGCCTGATATTCTTGTGGCTCCTTCTGAACTTCGGTATTTTATCAAGGTAAATCAGTCACATTTCAGAATCAAATGTTATTATATTTACATAAAAAAGGATGTCTAAAAGGATGACATCTTAAAATGTCTAAAATAATTTGCTATTATTTCTCAGGATGTGATTGGCTGTGTATGTGTCAATCCTGGCCGTCTCACTAAAGGACAGGTAGGCGGGACTTACGGACGGTTACTCATTCAGCCAAACCCTGCGCTGGAGGAGGGCAAGAGAGTGAGCCCATGTATAGCAGGGCAGGTGGTCAAAATATGAGACCATAGAATGTATTTTCAACCGTTTGAACTTTATTACATCATGTCTGTATTTTTTATATCTGTGTTAAATCTTTTCACTTAAAGTGACTGAAAAATAAAATACTTTGTAAAAAGGAACCTATTGTGATTGTTTTGTTTTTTTAACTGCCTGCTCTACCAAATGGTTGACCATATTTTGACTGATTTAAATAATGGTTTACACACACAGCATTGTTGATTTACAAAAAAAAATCTAACATAATCCTGTTGCACTACTACACTTGATTTTGGTTTTATTGTTAAAAAAAACATTAAATGAGAATCTGACATATATTATGGCATTCTTTAAAAAATAAAGATTTAGTATTCAAAAATGTTTTACTTTGATTGTTTTTAAATAAATTGGTCTTACACTTCATATTTTCAGATTTTTCATAGTATATGTATTAATTCTGGTACTTTTACCATAAACTGACATATCAACCGTTTTGTAGAGGTTGATACTTAAAAAATTATGGGATGTGTTGGAAAAAACTGCATTAAGTCATTAACTAGTGACAATTTTTTTTTCTTGGCAGAGCAGTTAAGCAACATATAATAGATGTCTCACTTGTCCCTCAGAATGCTTTAAGATTTAGCTCTCGGTATCTCATATTAAGTATACCATGTTGTAAATGCCCCTTTTCTGGGTGGAAGAAAAAACTGTTTTTTTGTGTCTCTTCATATGTAAATAAATGAACAAAAATTTTGTTTATGTGAACCATTTATATTCCAAAGGAGAATTGTCATAAAAACATGCTCTTTCAATCTCTATACTATATAGTCAATTACCAGGCCCACATGTAATCTACACATGCAGACATCTGCTGATGTTTAGCCCATCGAGTCCATTTATTTATTTAGTTGTGTAAATTTATATTTATTCAGTTTTTAAATGAATTTTAGTAATATCATTGACTAATATGAAAGTGTTCATTTGATTTATTTACAATACAGTTTGTTCATGACATACAATACAGTTGATCATAGACTTGCTTTGTTTAACCAATAAGTTGATCTAATTCAATTTGCAGAGCAAACAATAATTAAAAGTTAAAAAGCTATTATATTTTATTTTATATATTAAGTTTTTAGTTATAATACTCCCAAAATAATTCTGCATAAATTCGCAGATTTTTTTTACAAAATTCTCAGCAGAAATAGCAAAAAATGTCAGCAGATTCTGTCTGGCTCTACCAACTACCCATTAAGGAATTCAACATTTGTTGTTGTTGAATAGCTGGTTTGACTTAAATCATGACATTACAGAAGTTTTAGTGAACATGGTTCCATGTTTACTTTTATTAAAGGATTAGTCTAAAATTAATTTTAAAAATGCAAACTATGCTTATATCACCTCTCTCACATTAAGGATGTTTCTAAAACTCTAGTGTTTATATATAAAATTGAGTATTGCATTAAAAAGCCTGAATATACAAGAAAAACATCCTTTCACGTGACTTTACATAACATTACCCTGAATGTGGCAACTGTGAGTATGTACATTGAAGAGCTCTGTTTAAAGGTTTTCTCTTTAGCTGGGTATGTGTTCCAGTTTCATCACAATGTCCCTTAACTTAGGATCTTCTCTCCAGTTCACTTTACTGGCCAGTATAATTCCCTGAAAAAAGAAAGCAATAAGATAAAATAATTGAGACAAGAACTGAAGCAAACACAAAGAGAAACCACATACCCGGAGCACATTTTGTAAGATAGTGGTGATCCTCTGATATTTCTGCAGAACAGCCTCAGCTCTTTCCTTGGTTTTCTGCTGAACCTCTCCCTGGTTTTCCTTCTCCTGCTTCAACTCGTTGATCTCCTGCATCTTTTTCTTTATCTGTCCTTTTAGATCTATCAAACAGAAATGAGACCGTTATACTTTACTAGCCATCATGCTAAAAATGTAAGTGTGAATGTATTTTCTTTTTTAGTTTTTAAAAGCAACCATCCCAACATGTCAAAATATTACATTTAAAAAATATTGAAAAACTTTCATTGATAGACTTAAGCTAATTAAAAAGTCACATTAAAATATGAAGTACCAAGTCTTTGCTTTTGGACATCTGTAATCTGGTCCTGAAGCTCTCGTGTTTCCTAAAAGAAAAAAAGATTAGCAAGTAAGTATTCTGTGGCTATAATTATTCATATACACTCACTGGCCACTTTTTTAGGTACACCTTACTAGTACTGGGTTAGACACACTTTTGCCTTCAGAACTGCTTTAATGCTTCGTGGCATAGATTCAACAAGGTACTGGAAATATTCCTCAGAGATTTTGGTTCATATTGACATGATAGCATCACACAGTTGCTGCAGATTTGTCGGTTGCAAATCTCCTGTTCCCAAAGGTGCTCTATTTGATTGAGATCTGGTGACTGTGGAGGCCATTTGAGTACAGTCAACTCATTGTCATGTTCAAGAAACCAGTCTGAGATGATTTTTATGACATGCCGCGTTATTCTACTGGAAGTAGCCATCAGAAGATGGGTACACTGTGGTCATAAAGGGATGGACATGGTCTGCAGCAATACAGGTAGGCTGTGGCATTGAGACAATGCTCAATTGGTACTAATGGGCCCAAAGTGTACCAAGAAAATATCCCCCACACCATTACACCACCACCACCAGTCTGAACTGTTGATACAAGGCAGGATCGGTCTATGCTTTCATGTTGTTGACGCCAACTCTGACTCTACCATCTGAATGTTGCAGCTGAAATCGAAATCTTCAATTGTCCAATTTTGGTGAGCCTGTGTGAATTATAGCCTCAGTTTTCTGTTCTTAGCTGACAGGAGTGGCACCCAGTGTGGTCTTCTGCTGCTGTAGCCCATCTGCCTTAAGGTTCGATGTGTTGTGCCTTCAGAGATGCTCTTCTACATACCTCAGTTGTAACGAGTGGTTATTTGAGTTACTGTTGCCTTTCTATCAGCTCGAACCAGTCTGGCCATTCTCCTCTGACCTCTGGCATCAACAAGGCATTTGCGCCCACAGAACTGCCACTCACTGGACATTTTCTCTTTTTCAGAGATGGTTGTGCGTGAAAATCCCCGTAGATCAGCAGTTTCTGAAATACTTAGACCAGCCCATCTGGCACCAACAACCATGCCACATTCAAAGTCACTTAAATCCCCTTTCTTCCCTATTCTGATGTTCGGTTTGAACTGCAGCAGATCATCTTGACTATGTCTACATGCCTAAATGCATTGAGCTGCTGCCATGGGATTGGCTGATTAGAAATTTGCGTTAACTAGCAGTTGGACAGGTGTACCTAATAAAGTGGCCAGTGAGTGTATATGAGGGTTAAAATTGAGACTTTTAGAGTTAACATATTCAGAAGAGATTGTATTTACATAGTAAGCATATTAAATGCATATGCATAACTTGTGAAAATGCCAAATATGGGTGGAATTATGTTTTTGCTATTCAGCACAACATATATTTATGTAAAAATGTACCTCACAATTTACAAAAAGGATTCATTAGTTAATGTATTTGCTAAAATAACTAATAAATTAATTAATTAAAAAATTTATTTGCTAAGAACTAATAATGAACAATACTTGTACAGCATTTATTAATCATAGCTTAACATTTACTAATGCATTGTTAAAATCCAAATTCATGCTTGTTAACATTAGTCAATGCACTGTGAGTTAAACTAACAATGAACCAATTTATTTCAATTAATTAGCGTTAACAAACATGAATTAATAAGGAAATAAATGTATTGTTCACTGTTTGTTCTTGTTGGTAAATGCATTATTACCATTAGCTAATACAACCCTATTGTAAAGTGCTAGCAATTTAAACATACCTATTCGGACATGTCCTTGAGAATACATGAATGTGCTACATTTTTATATTCTAGATAAAAATGACAATTCGCTTTTTTTTGCTACATAAACTACTTTCATACTGATGGCTAAATCACTGCAGAAAATATATGAAAGTAATTTTTCTTGGAAAGAAATAACAGGACATTCTAATGTGCAGGGAAAAATCAAAATTTTCATGAAAATGCCATGAGCAAAAATTATTCTAAAACCAAATGCCCACTCCCACCTTTAAAATTTGAATGGTCTTTTCACACAGCTCAGAGTTCTGATTGGTCAGTTCCTTTAGTTCCCTGTATGATAAAAAATAAGTATTGTTATGACAAGTGTATATTACTACACATATTTATGTGTATTTAAATCAGGATTCACTCACTCAGCATCTGCACCAGTCTGAATCATCTTTTCAATGATGGCGCTCCAAATCTGCATTCTATAACACAAAGAATCACTTTAACATCAACAGCCACAAACTGTATTGCAAAAGAAAGTCTAACAACAGTATCTTTACCTGTTTAACACCAGTGTTTTGTTGAAGTGTGAAAGTCTTGCTTGCTCTATTTCACTTTCATACTTGGATCTACAGATTGTCACAAAGATGAACGTTGGGTTAATTTATAACATGCAGTACACATATATTAATAAATGTATAGATAATACACAGATATATTAATAATTTAAGACACACTTACAGATCTGCATCAGCTTCACATGACTCTCTGTGTTTTCCTAAGAAACAGAATAAGCATTAGGTAAATTATAAGTGGTTAATAAATAAGTCTATTCAAATATAAATCTAAGCTTACCCATACTGACTTTAACATTCATTTCAAAACACTGATTTTCCATTATTTCTTTCATCCTTGAGGAAAGAGGAAAAAAACATTAAAAAGGAAAATTATTAAATGTATAAACACTCTTTTGCCATTTTACTTGGTAAACATGTTCAACTACTCATTAATGCAAATTTACACACATTGACGTAGACAAGATGACGCGCTAAAGTATTAAGCAACACTAACTTAAATAACTCTAATGTACTGGACTTTGAAGCAGATGAGCTACAGCAGCAAAAGTAGAGCACTCCTGACAGCTAAGAACAGCAAATTGAGACCAACGAAAATTTGACAATAAAAAATCGTCTACTCTAATGAAAATTTAACGACACTCAATAATAGAGTCAGAATTTGGTATTAAAAACAAGCAAGAATGGATCTATGGTGCAGGCTGTCCATGGTCAGTTAATGGAGTGATGGAGATGTTGTATTGCCCATAGTAAACGTGCTCCCTGGATATTGGCGAAAACAGTTTTACCATTTTTTGTGCACAAAAGTGTTCTTGGAGCTTCATATTATTACAGTTGAACTACTGAATTCACATGGAATGTTTTGACAATGGTCTAGGTTTCTTTTCTGGACTATGTCTCACGGCACGACCATTGACTTGATTTGATTCATTTATAACAAAAAAAATCACACACTTAAAAAAAAATCTTTAAACAAAAAATATTTCATCATGGTCGAAAAAGAGGGGGATGAAGCGCAAGCCCTTGCCGTCAATGGAGGTCAGAACGCTCTTGAATTAAAAAAAACTATGATGAAAAACATCTTTTGCAAGCTATTTAAACAGAACTGTGTGTAGGTATAGTGTCTACAGTCATATCGGAGTGATATAAACCCCACAAGTCTCATTTTTTTTTTACATTTATTGATGTTATAATAAGATAATAATATCTGTGATTTAGAGGCACACCGCAACATGGCGTAGGAGTGTGGTTTTCTCCGCCCACCGAATTGATTGACAGCTGCCATGTTTGTATAATACACAGAACATTGTTTTGCAAAGAAACTGGGAATAAAATATCTGTTCCAACTCTGTGATTTTTAGAAGTTTAAAAGAGCATGTTTGTAATAAAGACTGTAAAATCGTTATGTAATTTTTAACCGCTATAATCATCATGGTGTCAGTAAACGCTAATCTGTCTGTCTGTGTGTGTTTGTGTACTGCAAACAGCATTTGTGTGAGACGCATCATTTCAGAAAGGCTTAAATAAACTCCACCACAAAACATCAAATAAACTTACTTGGTATTTTTGATTAATGAGCTGTATTTCAGCTTCATCCGAGTCTGTCTCTGTGCTGTTTATCTGATGTAATGCATGATAAGAAGCAGAAACGCATGTGGAAACGGTGGGCGGGGAGAAGCACCTCATTTGCATTTAAAGCCACAGGCTACAAAAACAGCTACACTGTACTCAGACACCAAAATTGGTATATTCTGGAGGCTATAATATATAATCTGATGGGTATTTTGAGCTGAAACTTAACAGACACATTATGGAGACACCAAAGACTTAACTTGTTAAAGGGGTAAATAGGTGCCCCTTAATCTTATATCTTACATGGATTCGCTACATTTATTCTTCCATGGCGGGGCGCCACACCAAAATTCATCCCGCCACAGCTATATTACAGCTTCCCATCCAAACATTAAGTCGTTGTTGTTTTTTATAGCAGGTTATAATCGCACCAAAACCTATTAAAAGGAAAGTGAATTATAACAGCGCAAACTTTTCTTTAACCGTAGTAGAGCTGTGCGTTATTTGTTTAACCCTTTACGGTGACATGCTGACTGACTGAGAGGACTGTGTGATGCGTGAGGCCAGCAAACACGGCGTAGCTTTCAGTTAAGATGAACACGGTTTCCATAATTATACTGTATAGATAAAGGTCTATGGCTCTGCACACAATGACTTTATCTGGCTGGAGTTTATAGCCGTTTCACTTTACTTCACGACTGTTCAGCTACTTCAGCTGTTTCACTTTACCTCAGGACGCATTAATGCCACTCTGTAGGTCTATTAGAGACATTCATAAACATTCCTAGCAAATCTAATAAATGCTGGAGATGTACTTGTCACATAAACACACTAAATCGCGCTTCAGCAGCGTTTATTTAAGGCACACCAAAATCTGCACTTAAGCAGCATGTATTTGAGGGTTTGAAGTTGTGCACGAACAGAGGAAATCAGTGCGCAAGCAGAGATTCGCATGCTCGTATTACATAAATGCGATCTCGACTTGTACTGCGCTCACAACATGTGTCATTGAAATAGCACCATTGGTAGTTGGTACATCTGTGTAAAAGTCCTAGAGGAAACACTGATCTTAATTTGTGTTTTAAGAAGAACAAAGGTTTTCGTGTCAATCCAACATGAACATGGATTTGAAACAACATAAGGGAGTGTAATTAAAATAATACAATTTTCATTTTGGGTAAATTAACCCTTTAATCCCATACCATAAAATGTTATATGTTGTTAATTGGTTATATATAGCTTCACTGTAAGTAGATAATAGCAACTTATACAAATAAAATAAAAATAATAAAAATACTTTAATAAGCTTGTGGGTGTCACCCCTTCGGAGACTGAAGATGGATCAGGAAGACTGTTGTCCCTTCTAGGAGTGTCAACATCTGAAGCGAGGACATCATGATTAACGTTATTGGAACTCATCTTTGTATGTCTGTGAAGAAAAAAAGCATTATTAATCCGATTTAAACAGATAATGCTATTATAAGATTCTGCTAATATGAAATGAACCCTAAAACAGAAAGTAACGTTAACGTATACTTATAACGTCAGTACGTCACATCTCAGAAAACAGATTTGTGACACAAAACAGGGTTAAGCGCCAATAATATAACCATATAACACTTATTCGTTTCCAATTAACGTTACTGGATACCAGTTTTTCGAAAGACACCCACAAAGTAAACTTATAAACACAACTCGCTTTACTTACAGGGTTTGTTTACTGTTTTTTGTTGTTGAAAGATTTCAAGTCGCGCGATTCCAATCCTGTCTGAAACTGCCGCCAGGAAGTGGTGACATCACGTGACAACCACGTGATCGGGGTTATATCCAAGCCACGCCCACTTGAATCTAACTAAGCATGATCAAAAATAAAGGATTGGCCGCTACAGTGACAGTCAGGACTCCGTGTTTAGTGTCTTTTAGAGGTCAACATGGGGATATAAGGATATAGTACACTACTAGATAACCTGTTGTTGGTAAGAATGATTGCTCGTTGTGCTTATTAGCATGCGTAGATCAGTAGACTTAAAAATAGTGTATTATAAAAGCATGTTAGCATGGTGAGCTATAGGGTGCAATGTATTCATTGTTTTACGGCAGTGTTGTTTTATTAATGTATGATAAAGCTCATTAATTAGATGACTTCGTATGTATATGTCCATAGAATGACAGCCTGATTCAAGTTCGTTGAGTATGCTTTATTAATACAATTGATTTGACAGCTTCTTCAGCTCAGTCTAGCAAACAAAATGATTGTAGTTATTTCAGATGATAATTCAGCATGTAAGCTGTAAATGTGTTTTATGACAAAATATACGTTCTTTCATTCATTCATTTTTTTCAGCTTAGTCCCTTTGACTCAGTGCGCCAAATTGGCATGAAGATTTAAAAGCCAAAACACTACAGATGAAATGAAATGTATTTCTGTTATATTTGTCACCATACTTCCGCTTCAGTTGATTGATTTATAATAAGAATTGCAAATATTTTTGTATAGCATTTGTTGATTTCATTGTTGTGACAAAGGGGGTCATTTTTTATCACTCTAAAGCTTTAAAATACAAAGCAAATTATATATGAACAAATCCCTCTTATAACCTTTTAGGATGCAGGTGTTATGAGTTTAAATGTAAAACAAAGTATATGCACAGAAATACAAATCAGTATTATTGTTTTCTTTCCATTAAACTGAAAAAGTACTTTATGGAAAGCCAAAAATCCAAAAGTTGAGATGTTTTGCCTGTAGTTTTAAGTCATTTTTTTCTATCGTTTAACGTAAAACAATATTGCTTTTAGTTTTATTAGCGTATCCATGACAACAAACTAAAGTGAGTTAAATGAGTTTAATAGTCGCATTTTATTCAAAAGAACCGAATCCCAGAAATTACTTTGCATTGGCATTTATTTGCAGTGTTTGTCCTTAACATCAGCGCCATCTAATGGTTGCTAATGTATTTACTTAGTTTGAACCGGAAGCAGTGATCGAATGTCGTCATGGGAAGCAAAGTGAGTGGCAAGATGGCAGCTGCCAGTCGGGTCGTGCAGGTAAACACTCTTCTCAGCCTGTGCACTGATCATTTTGCTGTGACATCTCGTTTATTTCATCTCATTGTGGAAATTACGATCACTTTTCCGTCTATAGTAATATTCATTCTGAGTGTGTTTACTTGAGCAGAATGCATTGATTTCACCGGTTTGACAGATGCCCTTGTGGCCAACAGTAACATTGATTGAAAAAAAAAAAAGAAAATAATAATATATATATATATATATATATATATATATATATAATTTCCAATCAATGTTACTGGATTTACTTACTGATTTACTAATTACACGTAAACCTCATAAAAAAAACTTAGCAAAATTTTATCAACATTTTAAAGAGATTTTTTTTACATATTAACAGTATTAACCACATTGAAATGAATGGAATAAAACTCTTGAATTTATACCTCATGATTTACTCATGTTAAAGAGTTCATAATTCTGAAACCTACGTGAACATTACAAAATAACATAAATATTTGATTGAAATGATTATAAACTGAATTGTATTTTATTTATTAATGTTCACTTTCATATCAGCCCAATTCAGTCCCAAAACTGTGTGAGAAACCGGGAAAAGGCCGAATATGTTTTTGGGAATGTCTTTTGACATCGATTTAAATTTATAGATCAATTTACTAGTAATTATTTCACCTAATGGTGCTTCATACATACAGTTGAAGTCAGAATTATTAGCCCCCCTTTGAATTTGTTTTCTTTTTTAAATATATTTTTCAGATTATTTTACTTGCGTTTACATGCAGTTTGTGCATGTGTGTAAAACCGTAACATTCTGTAGTGCAATTGGTGATTGTTTAAGGCCATTTTAGTCATCGTACAGTAAACGTCCTTCATCTTCTCATCAGTGACCTGCATCTAAACAGTCTCTCGGTCATTGCGTGTGATGATTTTAAACACTTTTAATGCTTCCAATTGGTTTGCTGCATTTATAGAGCGCCCATTTCTTGAGGTAGTTCAGTATGATGCGATTTACTGTCTGTGTGATTTGATTGAACAGAAATCACAGGACTGATTTTTCTACTCTGCCAATCCACATAGACAAGAAAAAAATCAGTAGAGACTGAAGGTTGAAGGAATGTAATGGAGTAAAAGCACTGATACAGCACTAAAAATGTACTCAAGGGAAAGTAAGAGTACACATTTATAAAACTACAATTCCTGAGGAAAACTACTTAATTACAGTAGTCTGAGTGTTTGTAATTTGTTACTTTACACCACTGATTTCTCATTAGGAAAAAAAGGGATTTCTACCCCTTAAGCTCAGCATTACTTGTTGGTAACCGTTTCATTTGTTTGTGCTGTATTTGCAGTACAAGAGGCTCTGAAGGTGTTTACAGCCAACCTGCCACAGCTCTCTCAATCCACAGCTCCGTCTGCAGCATCAGTATCTCCTCCCCCAAGACCACCGGGACCCATCAGCCGACTGCCCGGCACCCCTGACAGCATTGCTGCGGTTCGAGAGCTCCCTCAGAGGTACCGCAGGAGAACCCTAGACTTAAATGAAATGGACTTCATCCAGGTTAGTGCAAGCTGTATTAAAAAAATACAATCAGTTCATTTCATATTTGAGAAAATGAGCCATGCATTTCAGATCAGATTAGACTAATTCTATTGTAGTTTTAGGGGTGTGCAGTATTGATTTATGTGTTTATTTTATTGGAGCATTTTCTTTGATAATTATGTTGTGATGTTTAGAAAAAAAAAATTAAATATGGATAAATCATTGGCTATGTTTACATGGATATCAGTAATCAAATTATTTGCCCTAATCTAAATAAGACCATAATATAATTAAGGTGTTTACATGAGGAATGTTCCTTTCGTGATGCCGTTTTACATGTTATAGCACATAACTGGATTAACCTCATTGCGTCATCATGCTATCCACATTTCCTCTGGAGTTTCATGTAATTTCGGGTGTTTCTTTCTTAATTTGTAGACTTTAACCACAGGTTGGCACTTTCACTTTCATTCAGGAACATTTCATGTATGCCCCAACCCAAAATCCTTTACTGAGTCGGTAGGTGCAGTGAATAGTGTCAAACAGCTGTGTGTGTATGGACTATCCTGTCATAAAATGCGGCGAAAATTCTACATGATGGTATTAGTTTGATTAAGGTGTTTACATGTCTGTACTGCACCTCAATAATGCGAAAATCTGCATACTCCACATGTCTTCATCCGATTTCTGTTTAGTTCGATTATGACTTTAGGTAGACTTAATCAGAGTATTGTCTTAATCATACTAAATTCAGATTATTGGTGTCCATGTAAACATACTCCTTGACATTTGAGAGCATATGAACCATGTGTTTCAGTTCAGTTTAGACTAAATTTTCTATTGTAGTTCTAGGGGTGTGCTATTTATTTATTTATTATTATTTATTTTTTTGATGTTTAGAAGAAAAAAAAAGAATGGAATATGGATAAATCGTTGACTATTTTCCCTCTCGTTTTCTTGTTGCAGCGAGGTGGACCAGAATGACTGCAATCTGATCTGGTTTATTAAATCAGACTCCTTATTTGTGGGAATCTGTTGGCTGATGTTTTTTGTTTTTTTTCTCAGTAAAAGAGAAGCTCAAAGCATGTCACACTTCAAACTCAATTAAATTATGTTGTACATACAAATCATTTTTTGACAGTTAGCCTGTTTCATTATTCAGGTGCTCTGCATTTACAGTACATTAAACGATTGCCACCTTTAATTTTTCAGAAGTTTTCTAAATTAACACAGTTTATGGATCTGAGTTTATGGATCATCGTTTCGGAAGAAAGTACTGAATAGAGAGCCAGCATATTATACAGGTCTCTGCTGAACTAAAGCAGCATTGTGGATCTGAGCGATTAAAATATTTACAAATTTTTGAAAGCTTGTGTTTGCCTTTTTATTTTACCTAACAATAACCATCTTTTTTTTATTTACTTTTTTTAAGGGGATATAACACTCAAAAATGAAAACTGCCACCACATTTTCACTGAATAGGAGAAGCTATTTTGAACAATATTGGAAACTAGATAGTAGACTACAGCCATTGAATATGGAAATCAACTTTTACCATCAGCTGTTTGGTTATTAATGTCTTGAAGAATCATATGTTATGTTCAGCGTAAAAAACTTAAAGGTCTTGTGAAGTTTTATTCCATGTTTGATGTAATCTCAACATGAAGAGAAGGTGGGACATAGTTGCTCCTCCCCCTTTAAAAAGCAAAACAAATAAGTTAGCCAATAATGTTTAGTTTATCACAGCTCTGCCACTGAGAGTGGCTGAGCTCAAGCATGTTGGATGAGAAGTGTTTTGAAGGTTGCAGGTCATGTCAGATACTAGAGAGTATATGATTGGTCAAGATTTGATTAGGAATTGAAGTGAGGTGATGTGAAAAATATTGTTGATTCATTTAGGCAGAAGTGACAAACTACAAGTTTTAGATGTTTATATCAGATTATATCTTCTAAATCAAGGGTGCCCAAACCTTTTCATATAAAGGGCCAAATATCATTGAGAGCCGTGGGCTGAACATGTAAGTATATTACATTAAAGTTGCCAAGGGTAAATTCCTAATTTATTTCAGAATATTTCAAAATAAATAGAAGACAATAATTGTAATGGTATTAACTAATGCAGTATAAATTTTAATGATAACTTATTGCAATAAAAGCAGTCACAGTGGAGTAACAGTCAATGCTGAATACACTGGTCAAGCAGAATCGGCCTTTGATTTGATTTGCTCACTAAAGATAATCAGATTAATTTATACCATTTAATTTCAGTTAGCTTTTAACAATAAATCAAGGGTTACATTAGATTTGAATTGACAATATCGAACCAATGTCGGGCCAAATGCGAATGCAGGGGAAGTACAAAATTAAATGAGCACAAAGCGTCTAGCAACTAACTTACTGGAAGCATAATATTTTCATAAGTTTCTATTAACTTGCAGGATATTTGGTTGTTAGATAAACGTATAGCCTTAAGCAATGAATCAATTTCAATAAAAAAATTAGCAAATTTGGGAGAAGATTTAAGAAATTTTTGTTTGTGTATAAAAGTTTTTGCATATAATATAAAAACGTTATATATATATATTATTCTTTTTTTTAAACTAGAATAATTACAAATGATATATTTTAGTTTAAAGATTTGTTTTGTTGATTGTGATTTATTTAAATAATTATATAAATCTGACCAAAATTTTATGTAAAAAACATGTGGGTCATAGTTTCCTCACTTTCCTGACAAAAGGAACAAGTATCAGCAATATCAATCAATTTTGACACATCCATTGACCAGGTTTATTTTATGTAGAATTTTAAAATGAATTTCCTTTGCTTTGTTTGTGATTACATATTTATATGGGAGAAGCCATGTTTTTTTTCCAATCAATACCTTGTATTAACGCTGGCCAATATGATTTCCCTCTTGGAGCGATTTTTGATTTTTTTTGTTGGAGAATTCAAAGAATAAGTATGTTGTTGCATTTGTTATCATAAATACTAATACATTCTAATAATAAAGAGGGTTCTATGGTTCTTTTATGTATATATGAGATATGATTTTTTGTTAGATGTATTCTTATGGGATAGCATTCACAATAATGTTAAATTTCCTCAATGGGATAGGAAATTGATGAATTTTCATAAATTGTTCATAAGGTAAAGGGCACCTATGGTGAAAAATCTACTTTTCAAGCTGTTTGGACAGACATATGTGTAGGTATAGTGTATAGATGGTCATATTGGGGTGATATAAACACACCCAGTCCTTTTTTTTTCAATTTAACAACATAAAAACGGTGGACCAATTGGAGCGGTTTTGAGATTGACCGCAACTTGACGTAGGAGTGCGGTCCACCCGCCCACCAATATTGATTGACAGGTGCACATTACCATATCCTCAGTATGTTGTTTCACGTCCGCCATTTTCAGCGTGTGAGTCAAAGCGACGTCACCAAAGAAACACCCTTGCTCTATTTTTAGATGTAAGGCTCAATGGGCTCAACATTCACCAGGTTATCGCTCTCCTCGCAGCCAGTGTTTGAGATTTTTGGTGGGTTTGCATACATGTGTACTTTTCATTGCATCTTCCTTAAAGCCGATTTATACTTCTGTGTCAAGTGCACGCTGCGCCGTAGCCCCTCGCCGTAACCGTCGGCGACGTTGACGCACACCTCTCAAAAAATGTAATGCGTACGCGTAGCGCAAGCTCTGTGATTGGTCGGCTTGGTAGCGCTGACGAGTGTGGGCGGAGGTGAGAGCCGCACGCCCGATGCAGCGAGTGTTTACAAGTGTGGAGTCCCGTGAAGGAGCTCTGGATGTAGACTTGTTTTGTGTTTACCTTATGATTAACGTTGTTGCACGTCTGCCGGTTCCCGCCTCAAAATGAGCGAATTTGAGCCACTTGTACATTAAGGAAGTGTTTAGAAAAAACACCAGCGAAGAAACTCGACACAGAGAAACATAAACACCTACTGCCAGCTAGCGTTTCGGAAGTGTATTGCAAAAAAAACAGAAACAGCGCGCAGAAGTATAAATGCACAGCTACGCGCAAGGCATACGCCGTGGGTTACGGCAATCACTTGACGCAGAAGTATAAACCAAACTTCAGCGGTTTGCATTTCCCGTGGTCACAGAAGCTCCCTGTCATCTTAACTAGGTGCATCTGGAAAGTGCAAGCGCGTTGCCTCACGTGCGCGTCCCTTCATTGGAAATAAACTAATGACGCGCAACGCCATGCATTTCGCGTTGTCGCGGATGAAAGTGAGGACCGGGAGGGTGTCATGGATGAAAGTGAGGACCGGGGGGTTCGCTCACTATTCTGCCACCTAGGTCACCTCTATGGACGCGCTGGCCCTGCTCAGGACACTGATCATACTGTATGTCTGCCGCGCCACAGAGCGTTATCTGAGTAGTTTCATTTTAAAAACATGCGAATGTGCACGTCTGGTGTGCCATGTCATGGCTCTGAGCGGCGCATCTGGTGTATGACGCCCTTTAGTTATAGCCTCAAGCAGGTCGTACACCAGAAGCGCCGCTCAGTGACAAGCAGCGTCGCGCCACGCAGCAGCATGCATTTCTGAATTCTAAACATAAGTTTCTATCAGGTGACACACACCGGCGCCGCAAGTGTGCGATACTTTCAACTGTCATGTGCGCGCCGTGTCGCGGTGCATCCGGTGTGTGATGCCCTTCAAAGTCAAAGTTAATTCAGTGGGCTTGGTTATTAGTCTCGATGTAGGCTACAAGTTCGGAGCTTTAAACTAGCACACAGTTGGCTGTAAAACTATACAAAGACACAAATGATTTTGTACTCTCTGATTGGTCTGTGTCTGAGTTGTACATGTAAGGCTGAATGCTGGTCCTCTCACTCATGTTGCTTCTCTTTGTCTGCCTGTCTATTGCCATACACAAAGCGGGGGAGCTCTTGGCTGGGAAGTTGAAACAAATTTTCATGTGAAGCAACACGCCCCAAAATGGCACTTTTTAACACATCATAATAAAAAAATCTGAATTGTGTTTTGAACTGAACCTAAACTGACACACTCAGAACCATAATATTAATATTACATCTTAAAAAAGGGGTAATAGGTGCCCTTTAATGTTCCCTAAGTCATCAAATAAGGAAAATAAATGTAATATAGCTCTGTCATACCAATTAGAAAAAAATAAATGCGTTTGTCTTTAAAACGAACACTACACGGCGGAATGATGCCATTCCTGTTCTCGTTTATCAGCTGACCATGTGGAAGGCTTTCCCGCTGTTTGTCTTGTAGCTCAACATGTATGTGAATCTGTTGCCAGATTGGAAATGTCAAAGTATCGTACCAGAACCTCAAAATTATCGTATTTGGAGGAAAATTATCGTACACGAGTCAAACGGAGAGTATACAGATATTATCTAGACAAACAGCG
>CAIGQZ010033059.1:13774931-13802355 GCA_903798205.1 Danio tinwini | reverse complement strand
TAATGCTGGTTTGCTCGAAAGCAGTGCACCCTCCCCAATTTTTAACACACTCTGAGGTGTGCACGAGCCCATTCACAGTATCTGTAATGAGCTGATTTTCTAGCTTCGTTTTAATGAGATTAACTTTGGAAAAAGCACGTTCACATAACGCATTTGAATGGGGAAAACGAGAGCATAAAGGGCAAACTATTGTACTCACTTTCCTTTTTAGCACTATTTTTTTTTTTACTTTATTGTTTAAATGATCAACCTCAACCTGAAAACTACTGAACTAAACACGGCGGCACTCAGCAGGAATGTTAACTCGTGAGAGAGAGCCATTCTCCACATTGACTGGCTGAGAAGATGTGATGTAAGATGGCATAGAAAACCTGCTCAACTCCACGTTCTCCTCACAGACAGTAGACAAAAGTAATCTGCAGCTAGATTAATACGTATATAGAAGCCCTAAGATAACAATGAAATTCTGTTTAAATGCAATAAAACTCTGAAGTTATCGTGCATTATAGGATTTTTTTTTATTGATCGTACAAATACGATAATTATCGTACGTCTGGCAATGCTGATGTGAGGGGACGACGCAGAGAGGAGTTGACCACGACGACAGGGTTTGAGTCCGGTGAAGAACATTTCCAGAAAGCTGGTAAGACGAAAGCAGAAGCCAAAATTAAATAACCAAATGACAGGGTGAGAATTTGATAAAATCTGAAAATGTGATAAAAATCAGGCGAGGGCTTTTCTATTTCTGGATTGCTTTTTAAAACCGTGTGGATGGGTTTAGAGGAGGAGGGTGGGTCAGTCAGTCGACAGCAGCCTCTGTTGGATTTACGGGAGTACAGCAGGCGTGAATGGCACTCGCAAAAGAAATTTGAGATCTCAAAAAGCGTACACATTAACCTCTGACGGATTTGCAAAAAAAACTAAAACGTAGCTCCTGGGTCGTATTTTGATCTCTCCAGAAATGTATATAGGGCTATGCAATCAGAATGAGCCTGGGTTGGATAAATCAAAGGTTGCCATCGGCCAACTATGGCCTACTATACCCAGATTGGGCATCACTGTTCTAAACACAAAGTTTGTCTTTGTTTTGTGACACTAACTTATAGATAGTTACTAACTTATGTGGGCACTAGCTTATAGATATCCTAAAAAATACCTCATACTAATATCTATATATATATATATATATATATATTATTATTTTTTTTTTTTGTCAGTGGATCTTTAAGTTTGGAACAAATGCATTAGATTAATTATTATTATTCATATTTGTATAACAATTCCCTTATTTCCAATCAAAATGAACACAGGTTTGTTTCCAGAGCTTTTATTTCTGGAGCTTTTTACACCAAGTAATAAAGTACAACAAAAATACAAAATAATGAAAAAGAAAAGAAGCAATACAATCATATGTACATATTTTAGAAACAATAGAGATATCTGAATAGTTCTGTCATTAAATGTTATGATTGTCTGTATATATGGATTTACATTTATAGGATTTGTTGGGGGGGTTTATTCACAAGTTTACCATAGCCTTCCTCTTCGCGGTTGAATGTAAAAACCTCTATTGAATATATATTTATATATATATATATATATTTGAATATTTCTAAATTAAATACATGAAACATACGCACATCCACTTTACCAAACTCTTCTCAATATATTTAAGATGTCAAATGTTTACTTTTATAGGTTAAAGCAACCTGTACATTCTGGAACTCGAGTTAATCGTTTTTAATATGCAAAACACTTTGGGGAAACACTGTCAATTCACTGTATCATTTATGAAGTACTAATACAGAAGAATAAATGCATTTTTAAGGTATGAAAATAAAAACAAATGATATGAGCAGCAAGTACTACATTTGTTGATGTATGCCGAACATTTTTGAGCAACAACAACAAAATAAAAAGTAGTGCTTTCTAATCATTCATGAATAATGGCATTCATTTGAATCAACATCAGTAATCACAGCTCAAACATGCTCAATGTAGATGCACAAAACTCTCTCAACTTAACTCATCATTGCAATCGCAGTGCATTCAATGGAAAATTGACTCTTCACATTACTAATAGCAGCCGTTAAGAATCAAGAATCAAATTAAACTATTGATGAATGAATGGGTTTACATGAGTGTCCATAAAACACATCGCTCAAATAAAAACTAAAGAAACGCTGTGATATTTTAGCAAGCAACCATAATCAGCATGCATTTGACGTCTGTCACTGCAGTAAACAAAAGTGAAAATAAGCTATGAATATTGTAAGACTTTCAAGAATCTGTACATATTTACATATTATTGCTATAAACATTTTTTGTTTTTTTCACATTTTTGATTTTCCCTAATCAAGGATCAAGGATTTTAGTATACAAACGAATAAAGTAAATGGTTTTGAAATGCAAAATAGCAGGAAGGACTCGAGCTCGGAGGCAGTATCGGTTTTGATACAGTGCGTCAAGCTGATAGCTTTTTTTTGGCATGTAATATTAATCAGCTTGAAATATGTCAAAGGATCAACAAGAGTCCCTTCTGCTTCATGCATACAATACACAACATAAGAGGTCAAGAGTGATTAACAATTAGCTCAATTAACATTCAGGTGTTCCCTGTACCCCTGGCAGCTACAAAATATACATAATGCATAGCTGAAAAATTAACACTGGTTCAAATGGTACTAAAGTTGAGCACCAGCAAAAGTTACGCTTTGTAAAAATGACCTTTGTTAAGGAAAAGGAAAATCATAAATGTTCTGCACACTCATGGACTAATATTTATACACAACTCAGACTAATACTGTCAAATGCATATGACGGTCTCATAAATGTCATATGTAGCATTAGAGTGCCAAATCTTAAACAAAAAAAAATTTGCAGACTAAATTATGGAGCAAGATCAGTCTCAGAAATAATACATTTACATAATAAAATTCATACATGCACAGCACAATTCACATTTACAAAACCCAATTCAAGCATATTTTTGAATTGTGTTTAGAATTTACGAACTGGATTTGTGTATTTTCGAATCGTGTTATGAATTAACGTATTGGATTAGCGTATTTTTGAATTGTGTTTTGAATTAACGAATTGGATTTGCGTATTTTTGAATCGTGTTTTGAAGTTACGAATGGGATTTGTGTGTTTTTGAATCGTGTTTCGAATTTACAAACTAGATGTGTGTGTTTTTGAATCGTGTTTCAAATTTACGAACTGGATTTTATTATTTTTGAATCGTATTTCAAACTTACGAATTGGATTTGTGTATTTTTTAATCATGTTTCGAATTTACGAATTGGATTTGCGTATTTTTGAATCGTGTTTTGAATTTACAAATAGGATGTGTATTTTTGAATTATGTTTTGAATTTACGAATGGGATTTGTGTTTTAGAATCTTGTTTTGGATTTACTAATTGGATTTGTGTATTTTTGAATTGTTTTGAATTTGTGAATGAGATTTGTGTTTTAGAATCTTGTTTTGAATTTAAGAATTGGATTTGTGCGCTTTAGAATCATGTTTTGAATTTCCGAATGGGATTTGTGTGTTTTTGAATCATGTTTTGAATTAACAAATTAAAGTTGTATTTTTAGAATCACGTTTTGAATTTCTGAATAGGATTTGTGTATTTATGAATCGTGTTTTGAATTTACGAATTGGATTTGCATATTTTTGAATCTTGTTTTGAATTTACAAATGGGAGTTGTGTGTTTAAAAACTTTTGAATTTACGAATTGGATTTTGGAATCGTGTTTTGAATTTACGAATAGGATTTGTGCATTGTTGAATCATGTTTTAAATTTACAAATTGGATTTGTGGATTTTTAAATTGTGTTTTGAATTTACAAATGGGATTTGTGTGTTTTAGATTCTTGTTTTGGATTTGTGTATTTTTGAATCGTGTTTTGAATTTGTGAATGGAATGTGTGTTTTAGAATCTTGTTTAGAGTTTAAAAATTGGATTTGTGCGTTTTAGAATCTTGTTTTGAATTTACGAATGGAATTTGTGTGTTTTTGAATCATGTTTTGAATTAACAAATTGAAGTTGTATTTTTAGAATCCCGTTTTGAATTTACGAACTGGATTTGTGCATTTTTGAATCGTGTTTTGAATTCATAAATAGGATTTATGCATTTACAAATTGTGTTTTAAAGTTACAAATTGGATTTTGTGAATGTAAATTGTGTTGTGAATGTATGAATTATATTTTGCAAATGTATCATTTTTGAGACTGATTCGGCTCCATAAAAATGTACATTTTTGACAGTGCACAGCTGAGAAAGATTCAGTCAATAATGATACTTCAATTTAAGGCCAAAAAAAAGAACTTATTAAATGTTCAAATTACTACAATAAATTGACTTAGTAAAGCTTAGATCTACAAATATCTCAACTTGAACACTAACCATTTACAAGACTTATTTTCATAAAACAAACACTTGGATATCTCAAAGAAAAAGAGGGCCAATACACTGAAAACATCTCATAGACTGTAAGTGCTCTTTGTTTAAACATGTAAGTCTTTCACTCTAAAGAAATCACTATTCTCAATTACAAAAGCCAGTTTCCTGATATACAAAATGCTACATTTCCCAAGGTGTAACCTATCTTGGGCGGTGTAAACACTGAAAAAAGGTACCATTTTCTGAAACAAAAGTTTATGTGAAAAATCCTAAAACAACGACAATGAAAAATGCAGTTTCAGAGGCAGCGATTAAAAAAAAAACAAAAACTGAAAGATGCAGATGTTGGGATGAGTACAGTAAGAGACCACAGCTCTCTGCTCCAGCATTTAGGTTTAACTGTATTTCACCAAAGACAAAAAGGATATTAAATATCTGAAGGACCAGAAAAATAAATGGCTATTTAAACTCTTGAGAAATCAAGATTTCTTATTTCTGTACAATAAAGACATCACTGATGTCATATTACAAAAACAAAACAAAAAAGACCAAAGTATATTCATATATTTATATATAGATATAATTTTTTTAATTTAAAAAAGAACTAATAGTCAGTGAGTGGATGAAGGTGTGTGGATGTCAGAACTAGAGAGTCAGTCGGACTGAAGTGCAGTGTGTTGATGGTGTCGTGAATGAGAGCTGATGAAAGCGTTGGCTTCGCTCCCGATGCCACTAAAGTCTGTGACTGAAACCGCCATTGTGGCGCCTGTAATGCGATGTGCTCGTCTGCCCTCGAAGTCCACATCGTTAATGAAGGACTCCGAAAGGCCCATCTTGAGCCTCTTGGAGGGTCGTTCGCAGTCTTTGGTGCTGCACATGCTGAGCTGGCCCAGGTCAGAGCGGTAAAAGCCTGAATCCAGCATGTTGAGGCAGACGCCGTCTCCATTTGTACCGTAGTTGAGCTGATCATCGTGGTTCAGGGCTGCTCGGTGCAAGCTCTCTAGAGGGGGGAAGAACGGAGAGTCCAAACAGCTCATCTCTGCTGGACCATTGCACACAGTCGCTACACTGTTACTAAGAGCTGCAAGTAAAAGAGAAGATCAAAATTACACAAAAACCTACAATTTCCCAGATTTTTATGTCTCTGCTTATGTCTATTTTAAGTTAATACTAATAGAATTAAAAAAACAGTTTCTAAAAGAATAATGAGTTTGCTATACACTGTAAAAAAAGGCTGGGTTCGACAACTGATTTGTGTGAGGAAATTAAGTTAAATAATTAGTTTTTACAAATTTAAGTGGATTGAACAAAATTAAATTGTCCCCCAAGAATTGTGTTGTTTCAGCTCAATTTAAATAAGTAGAACAAACAGCAAATGTCATTTAAGTGTATTCTAAAGTTCACATTATAAAAAACTTGTGATATAAAAAATAAAGATTGATCAGATTCAGAGAACTCTTTGAGACTGCTCTTATAGCCCTCTCCAGCAGCATGAACCAGGGGCTAGTTCAGAGCTAGTGCTCTTCCTGGTCCAGAACTAGTTCATCTGACAAGCTTTCTAAGGACAGCTTTGCTTTTCCATGGGATAGAGAGCCACCATAGAGTCAATGTATACTTTGCTTTTCCTAACAATGCATATGCAGAATCGCCTAATTCAAGCAGTGTCAATAGCCGTTTCCAGCCAAAGATGCAAATTACATTTATAGACAAAACTGGAATAACAATAAAAGATTTGAAAATAATGCTGCGAGTCAAAGAGAATAAAATAGTCACTTCCTGATAAACTGGCACCAAATAACCAAGAGGAAAAATGAAATTGGCTTAGGTAGGAGAAGCTGTGTGAGTCTTTTACTTATATAATAATTTACTTGCAGATGAAATGCAATGAACACGTGGTGAGTTGAGGTGTGAGATGCCTTTTGAGAGCAGAGACACTCAAGATAGTTCTGGAGGTTATAATAAAAATAATTACATTAAACCACTGGGGTGATGGTCGCCCTGCTGGTTTGCCTATTAATGCTATTTTTATCATTAAATGATCTCTTATAACAAAATTACATCACATTTTTCATACTGGAATTAATTTGGTGTTTCCATTGCAGTTTTTGCACTTTTTTCTTATCTTTTATATTTTATATTCTTATATATTTTCTTAGTTGTGTGCATAAGTTTTTTTATGCACATTTTCAAAATGTATGCACATCTTGGCATTTCCATCCAGGATTTTATTAAGCAATATTCCAAAATGCATATATGCATCGCTGTTAATGTAAACAACTTTGTGAATTCACAACACCCAAAGACAGCAATTCTAACATGTTCAAACAGTGTATCGTAGTTTGTACAGAGATTAGAAGTGAATAATGTGATCACTTTGCACGGCCTCGCAGTTTTGCGTATTTGTTTTGTGTAATTTGACATGCTTTTTTCTACAGCGCATTGTGTTCTGGGTCCTGATCAGAGCATCGTGTTCTGCATCATGACTGTCTGTAGACCGTTGCCAATCAATCTCCTGTACAGTACAAAATGCGTTGAGCTGACCAAATTTACATAAATCTTTAATTGCTAGCAGTGTGACTCTGAAGTGCTGTACTGTATGTTTGCAAGTTTCCTCCCCACAATGTAGATGTAACATTCTGCACCATCAAAGGCATCTTTGGTAGCACCCAAAAGGCAAGGAAGATCACACAAAAAGTTGAACTTCTGGACATGTTAAAAGGTAGAAGTTGCACGGCTGTAGGACACTATTATGGAATAAATGAATGAATATCAAATGGTTTTGATCTTTGGTTCAATTCTATAATACAGAACTTTTTTCAACAAAGGTTTGAAAAACACATGAAAAAAAAAAGTGTGAATACTTTTTTCTGTCTAACAAAAGTGTATAAAGTGTGTAGTGAGGGGTTTTACAGTCTTTAAACATCTATAATGATTGTAAAAAAGAAAGCGGACTACTTTGCGGATTTCGCCTATTGCAGGTTATTTTTAGAACGTAACTCCTACAAATAACAAGGGACCACTGTATAACTAAAAAACTAAATTATAATAATTTATAATAACTAATTATTATTATTATAATTATTCAGTCACAAGACGGCACCAAACAGTTAAAAAGAACAGCATATTTCCCCAGTTGTGCTCATTTCCTTAATTATCTATCTGTCTAACTGAACTTTTCACTGAGTTCACAAGATGGTGAGCTGTTCTAAAGTGACCGAAATCCTTGACAATAGGTTCTCCAGAAGACGTGCTGTGAGAGACTAGTGATACCCTCTGGTTGCTAATTTAAAATAGCCAGGATATGTAGATAAGAATTCATTATTGTGCATCAGACAGTAGTTACCTGTGAGGTCACTGGCAGTGATGGAGTTGAGTAGTCCGAGCTGTTGCTCTGCCGATGCCTCTAGTCTTCCTCCTGCTCCAGCTGAACACACCGGTGAAGAACCGTCCACTGCCAGACCCTCAGCTTCGTCCACCAGTCGGTCCATCAGGTCTCTAAGGAAAAAACAGACACAGTAAACCCAGTGCTTTCTCTGAAACACAGAGACACGAAGCATCCCAATACTTACGTTACACCAGGGTAACAACTGTATTTCTTCTTGCCGAATCGGTTCTGTTGAGCAAAGTAGTCAAAACGTTCCGACTTTTTCCACATGTAATAAAAAGCCACACATTCTGCTACAGTCCGTGTTTGAACCTGAAAATAAAAAAGCAATGACAATATAGTATTTAGTTACTATATACTGATTTTAATAACAAAATAAGTTACTGTACAGCTCTGCCAAACACAAATGTTTATGATTTGTGCAAACTATTAACAGAAAAAAACACTAGCCATGTCTTTATTAAATGTAATACAATAAAAAAATCAAATACACTATAAAGATCAGCATTCTTTTTGAATATAGTGAAGTAAAAACTTCACAAAGCAAAACTATTCTGATACAGATACTAGAAAATGCAGATAGTAGAAGATGTACTTAAGTACAAGAATGAATTAGAAATATATAGTTACAGCTTTTGAATAATTGCATAGATAAATTATTTACTTTATATTTATATATGACTGTAGTTTAATATAGCTAAAAAAAACATTAAGTAATATTTTCTACCAACTAATGAGCTCAGTGGATAACACAATATACACTACTTGCCTTGTGTTTCTGAATAAGATGGAAGTTTTTCTCATAAATCTGCAGCGCATGTTCGAAGTTCCTACATTCCTCCTCTGACCATGGTGGTGATTCTTCTATCAAAACAGAAGTGTATATTTATGGCATTACTGTGTAGAAAAGATTTTTGCCTATCTTTTGAGGTCTAGCCTACCTTTTGAGGTCTTTACATTACTGCAGTATCGAACCAGCGCCTCACGAGTGTCATAACTACATTTCAAAAGCTCAAACAAAGCCTAGAATAGAGACCAGAGAAAGAAAAATGATAATCATAAAAAATATGATTAAACCATAGCAGCAGCTCTCACATGGGTGAAGAATTTGTCAAGGAAAGACACAACAGGTGAATACAGTAAAAAAAAAAACAAATAATAATACAATAAATATATAATTAATAATAATTATTGCCACACTTTTCCAGTAGACAAAAATTGCAAACATTTTTCTATTACAAGTCCTCTAAAAAGTTATCTTTAACCATGCAAATAAGGTATTATTTAATTCAAAATATGCTTATTTGCATATACTGGATGAGTTTAGGTTTTACAGAGAGAATTTTGGACTTTTTTTTAATCCACATATGGAAAATTTACTTAAAAATAAAATGCAGTATAAAATCAGGTAAATTATGCATGAACCCTTAGTTAAAACTGTATTTTGAATGTTTTGTTTTTTTTACTAGACCAAAAAAAAAAAAAAAAAGGCAAAATTCTCAACATTTACAGGAGCATGAACACTGTTTTGACCATAACTGCTACAATGAATGAGAACTTCTGGAGAACACAGACCTGCTCGTTGTCTCGTATGTGTTCAGATGTGGAATAATGCATGCTGTCATCTGTAGACTGTGACAGTGCTTCTCTGAGGTAGTCTTTTACTTTATACTCTGACAGCTCATCAGGACACCACAGCAGCTGATCTTCCTCCTCGTACACTGCAAACACAATATACATTCAAACCGGTGTCACTCAATGTATTTTATTTGATTTAATAGCAGAGTCACTTTAAACTCACATTAAGCAACTCAAACACTCACCTTTTTCATCATCATTATAGTGGCTGAGCCCCATTGGGACTTCTGCTTGATATTGAGATCCCACCATTATTTCCTGTGTGTTTTGGGAAATGCAATTAATATTAGTTAAATCTAATTATTTTACTTAATTTTACAGAATCCCAAATTACATTTTTTATTTAACCATGCTCTATTTAATGATTAAATTAAATTTTAGCAATAAAAAAAGGGACAATTGATGGGGAAAAATATCAAAGGAATCAGTGTCATTTTTCTGTCACAATTTCTTCAATTTATACTGAAATTTTATCTTGACATGTTGAGTTTGTGTACATGATTACTTTTTTTCCTCAAATAAAACAGTAAAATACATTTATACATGGTTCTATGAGTTTCTATTTTAAATAAATGCAGTTAATCTGAACTTTCTATTCATCAAACCACACAGCAAACAAAAAAGAAAAAGTTTCTTGAGCACAAAATGTGTATCTAATAATAATTTCCAAAGTTTACAGTGAAAACTTGAGTAATGGCTGCAGAAAATTCTATAGAAATATCTTAAAATACTAAATTTTTTTTATTATTGCAATTTTCCCTCACAGAATTAGACATGTTTTGATCCAATAAATGCAGTCTTGCCACAAAGCTTGTCAAATTGAAGAGTATATTTAAAATATATATATATATATATATTATGAAACTAACCTTTCTAGAATCTTCACTGGTCACACCGTCCTCCTCCCCCTCAGATTCTTTATCACCATCATATGTTACATTGGCTGAGGGGGAAAAAAAAGAAATTCAGAGCAAGTTTAATATAAACTTGCACATACCTTTACAAAAGGACAAAAAATATTTAAATATTCTAAAACTATAAAACACCTTCATTCACAAAGAAAACTACTTATCATTATGTAATAACTATTAAACTACTACTAAGAGAAGAATATCATTTTTCTTCTCACATCTAAGAGTTCTGGGGAAGAAGTCTGTGGCCTCATGAGAAGTGACAGAAGGGGTCAGATCATCAGCAGACGACTGGGTCTCCTCCTCATAATCTCCTGACAGGAGATCTTTAGCAATCTCCTCCTACAGCAGAAAACCATTAATGACTTCATCTTAGAACTATCTTAGAACTTCTGTTGACATTAGTAATGTTTCCATCCACCTATTATTACGCACATTTTGAATTGTAGCATAAAAATTCTTTATTGAAATGCTAATACAATGTGCATACATTTGAAATTGTGCATAAAGAAACGTATCCACATAAATGAGTAGGGAAAACTTTTATAAGACAAGAAAAAAAATCTACACTACAATGGAGCCACGTTTACAGAATAAACTTTAGCATCCGCATAAGAAAGATTTTGTTTTACCAGATCATGTGAAGAAAAAAAAAGGGCATTAAACATGGTACAGCATTAAATGGATAAACCAGCAGACCAACCACATTAAAAAATATCTGAAATGTTGTTTTGATCTTTCTAAAATCTTTCAGCAAAAGTATCAAAGTGGTTCAGTATTATTCAGTGACACCTTTGTTCTCTTTGACTCATTGGATGGAAAGTTGCTTTATTCGCGAATGTTTCGTGCAATAATTTTAACAACCAGTTTGCACAAATAAATTTTTCATCTTTGGATGGAAACATAGCTAATGTCCTCTGGCACTGAATCACATTCATAGCAGTTACCTTATCCAGGGTCATGTCAGGCAGATCATCTGCTAGTTCAACAGAGGAACTGTCAATGCTTGATCCTGCACCAGTACTGACTGACGCCTCATAACGATACATGGCCAACAGCTCCTCGATCGGCATGTTCCCCTCCTGGTCATTTTTAAAACGAAACAAATACATCACACTACAGAAGGAGTCTTTTTTCCCAGAGACTGCAACAGAGGCCACAATGTATATTAAAGGTGCAAACTACACATACTCTAGCAAACAAATATAGTGTTGCTTGAGCAGAACTTAATAAAAAAAAATAAAAAAACGTACATTTAAGAACTTAACTTCAAGCTTCGTTTGTCTTGACAATGATTCTTGAGAATCTACAATTAATAAGTTTAACTATATTTTATATAGTATAATATAAACTATATTTTTAATAATAATTGCAATTTGAATGCTTATATTATTTTTGCAATTCAGCGAATGATTATTTTATAATTTACAATTATGATTACGGTGTATTTATTTGTACAATGTGAGTGGTCTATTGATGCTAAACAAAAATAACAACAATATTTGATGTGCGTATTTGCTTGGCTTCTTTAGACCTGTCATGTATACCAAATACCTAATTAATGATCCTAAAACCAACAGTAGGTGGCGATGAGTCTAATGAGCTATTAATGAGGTATCTAATGAATCATTCATTTGTACACTCAAAAAAATGTTTTTTGCTTGTTCAAAGTACTTAATAAAAATGAGCTGAAACAACACAATTCTTGAGATTTCATAGGGACAACTTAATTTTTTATGTTCAATCCACATACATTTGTTTAGTTAACTTAATCAATTTATGTTGGGACAACATGAATGAATTGTGTGGAACCTTGCATTTTTTACAGTGTAGGTTAAAAATATTTTTTATATTTATTTATAATTTTTTATTATTTATAAAAAATTATTTATAAAAAAATAATTATTTAAAAAAAAATTTATAAAAAAAAAAAACAAGTGTTTGTCTAATAAATATATACACACACATACATATCAATTAACTCAAAACTATTTTATTAGTAAAAAAACAAACAAAAAAAAAACTGTCTACTGTGTACCTCACTCTAAACTATATTTAGTGATTGGGCGCACACATTGATATATGAGAAAACATCACTTTGACTCATATTACTTATAAACATGCAGGAAAAAAACACAGGTATACTTTTTTACTATTTGAATTACAATGGATTCCAACACCAGTTTATTAGTATTCACCACACAGTAAAGGCTGATTTTTACTTCTGTGTCAAGAGCACACGTATGGTACGGTGCTGCCTTCACACGATTGCATAGCCCTCGCCATGGCTGATGAGCACCTCTGTGATTGGTCAGTTTAGTAGCGGTGACCAGTGTGGACAGTGCTGAAAGTCGCGAACCCGGTGGAGCGACTGTTTACAAGTGTTGAGTCCTGTGAAGGAGCTCCAGATGGAAACTTTTGTTTTTTGTGCTCAACTTATGATTAAAGTTGTTGCACGTCTGTCAGTTCCCGCATCTGAATGAGCAAGATTAAGCTACTTGTACATTAAGGAAGTGTTTAGAAAAAACAAAACACCAGCAAAGAAACTCTACACAGAGGAACATAAAATTTACTTACTGCCAGCTAGCGCTTTAGAAGTGTAATTGCAGAAGTATAAATCAGCCTTAAGTGCTTTCGAACTAAAGATTTTTCTTGTGTTTTTTTTCCAAATTGAGGTATATTATTTTAGGCCATGCACTGTTAAAACAACAACTGCACTATGATCATTTACAAAAAAAAAAAAAAAAAAAAAAGTCACAATTTGTTTAGTAAATCACTGTTTAACAAAATACAAATCAAAACATCAAACTGTTCAAAATGTGACTCCAAAACCTAGGGATGTAACCAAAAATATACCATCATTTTTGTTTTTTCCCCTACTTCATGCTCTTTTGAATGAGGAAAAAAATGGATAGCCATGAATGCACGTTACCCTCTCCAAGTCGGACAGTTCTGCACTGAAATTTTTCTCTCCTTCCAAAAGTTCTTCTTCCTCCAAAGTTCTCTCATCATCATACTCATGAATCAACATCTCAGCTGTTGGATCAAAGTCGTGATCCTCTGAAGACAAAGAGCCAACTAGAGGAAAAGAAATTAAACACTGTTACTGATAGCACACATTTGAGTTCATTCACGAAAAATAAATATATCAGGCCAGTTCCGGCGAGTCGTCATTTAAAAATAAAAAAGGCAAATTACAAAAGTATTACTGTACGTTCACACCGAAAGCGGCGAGAGCGTCAAAGTAGCCAGAAGTCATTCATTTTCAATGGGAGCCGACAGTGATAAGCGACGAGAAGCAGCGCGGCGCGTCTTCGCCGGTGTGAGCGTCGAGGAGAGTTGAAATCAAGTCAACTTTATGGTAATGAGCTATGACGCAGTTCGGCGGCAAGCAATCGGAATGTAGAAATCTACCGCTTGAGAGGAGTCAGAGAACACAGTCACTGTGAACTTTGGTTCTGACCACAGTTGTTGCAAAGGGTTTAAATATTGCGGTCGCTGGATTTCCAATTATTTGCAATGTTTTTTTACTGGAACATTGATTAAAAAAAGTTATTGGCGAGTTACCTATGTGCATCAATGTTATATATATATTTTTTTTCTTTTAAAAAAAAGCGGGAATTTCATGCAACAATACAAAACAGTATTGCTGCTTCAGAATATTTCAGGCATATGGACACATAGTGGAGCAAAGCCACACCACATGCAACTAGATCTTCCGTAGTTAAGTGAATCTGATAAGTGTGCAACACCTTCACGCTAGAAAGCATGTTTTATGCAGGAGTGTAAATGATATGATGCAACGGCTCCTTTAAATACGAGATCAATGTGTAGCAAATTTTGACGCTCTCGCCGCCGGAGCTCACGGCAGACAGCATTATTGCCAGGGCGGCCAGAGCGACCTTTGACGCTCTCGCTGCTTTCGGTGTGAATGTACAGTTATGTCAAATAAATGCTGACTTAATTGAACTTTTTAGTTCATACTAGCCATGGGATGATAAGCATTTTCAAGGTATACTGCGGTTTGGAAAAATCAAGGTATTAAAACAGCCAAAATTTTCTGCTATACCGTTCATACAGTAAATTTTTTGCTTGTTTGTTTGTTTTTTAGGACAACAGTATCTCAAGCAGAAAAGATATCCAAAGATTTCCAAAGATTTTATATTGTAAATAAATCTGTGCTTTTGAAACTAATGAAGACAGCAGAAGTCAATGATTCATTTGAATTATTTAGCCTGACATGTTTACTGTTCCAAAATATTTTAAATGGTTCTTAAAATAAAATGTATTGTGTTCAAAGAGGGGAAAAGTTTGTTTTTTTACCCAGACATTTAAAAAGAATATATTTTAGAGCAGTAATTAACGTGAAACCGTAATATTTTTATCCAAGGTTATCATACTGTCAAAATCTTATACCAGCCAATGCCTAGTTCGTACAACATTTTTTTTTAAGTGTAATTATTTTTAGGAACTTTTAGCATGTACTAAAGAAAATAACACAAAACATACAAAATTATTAAAATAATAACGTAAAATAATAAAAATAATGTATAAAAATTACAAATACAATATATAAATAAATCAATGCATGTACATACACATACAATCTAAAGGCATCAAAACAATGATATATTAATAGCAGGTGACAAGTTATATGGTCAAAATTTCATATTAAATATAGTAACACTATATTTTGATGGTCTATTTGAGTATTAGTAGACTGACTATAAGAAACTTTTCAAGTACATGTCAACTTAAAGGCCCGTGCACACAGAGACGTTTTTTTGCTCGCGTTTTCCATTGACGTTTAACGCCTCGTGACTAAATAAAGGGCGTCAATGTGATCGTGCACACCAACACGCAAAACGCCAAGCGCAAAAGCGTCATTTTTAAAAATACGCCTCATGCTCGTTTTTTTTGTTTTGATGCGCCGCATCAAAACCTTCTCCACCAATCAGATTGGCACTTTTGTTCTTGTGCACGGAGCTGCTGAAGTTACAGTACACAGCACTCGGAGGCGCTCAAGCGCAACACTGTCAATGCGAGCGCACATTGAAGAAGATGCCCAGAGGTGTAATGAACGTGGAGCTGCTTATTGCACTGGTGAACAATAATAATTTCTTCATCGCTAGAGCTAAAGCTGCTACTTAAACCATCCATAACAACAACTTTGTCTTCTTTCTCTGTGTTACAAGCGGGTGTCTGGAGCTTAAAGTTGTGTGGCGCCATCTAACGTCAAGGAGTGACTTTGCATACTCTTCTGCTCGACGCCTGTGAAAATCGCTTGGGTTTGAATCCAGAAAAAACATCTTGGAAAAAGCTGACGATAAACGCAAACGAAAAGCGTCCCGGTGTGTACAAGCCTTTACACTAACCTAACAGTCTACTTATAATCTATTGAGAATTAGTTGACATGTAGATGCAATCTAACAAACGGACTATCAAAATAAAATGTGACCTAACATTTTATTATATGATTTAAACACTGCATAATAAAAAAATATTCTTACTAGTGGACCCATATTTGACAACTATTACTCTTATTTCTACGAAATAACAGTTATAGTAGTAGTAAAAAAATAAATAATAAAAAAATTATATGAATAATATTAAAAATAAGCAAATAACACACCACATATATAATCAATATTTAAGATATATAATAATAAAACACATTGAAATAATAAATTAAGAAACCTACCAGGGCTCGAACTCCCCAAGGAAGCCTGCGAAGACATGTTAAAAAAGGGGAGGAAAGAGAGATAGAAGAAGACAAAAACAAATGGGTTATTGCAAGCAAAATACATTACAGCGCACTCATACACATCATACAAAACTAAACAAGCATGCACTAAACATACATTTTACGTGCAAACCCGACAATACCCGCGACAGTAAACGTACAATGTGAATTCAATCCAATTTTCTCCCTGTTAAAAACACCATGACATTTTAAACTTAATAATACAGCGACACCACGTAAAAACGACACAAATCAAATAGCCATCAACTTCCCAGCGCTGCTGTCATCCTCTCCAAACAGTGCAAAAAAACATATACCACACCATAAACAAACCTCTCGCGCACGTTAACAGCACACAGTTATTCGCTAAATATATTAAAAACACGATTAAGCCAAAAAAACAAAAGCAACGTGTCACGAAAAAGGCGATTATATCGAGTAAAATATCAATTATAGGCGCCGATTCTTGTTTGTTTTTTTCCTGAGCTAACGGAGATGAGATTCAGAGGCCTCCGTCGATCCAGAGAGATCACTCGTCACTTAAATCGTTTTTTCACCGTCAGTTTTACACAGTTATAACTAAAAACCTCAGCGTACACACACCAGCCTCTACTCTACGCACAAATATCAACGAAAGCCATCATCATTGCACCGAATCGTTAAAGGGATGGATTTAAAACCGAGTAGTTTTTCCAGCTATCCAGCTTACCTCCGCCATATTGGTGTCTTTGGCCTCATAGGTTGCTGCGCCGCGGTACCCGGATGAACGCAGGAAGCCAATGGCTAGCGCAGGAATTTTGGCTCGCTTTTCAAACAGGTTTTCAGGAAAAATGGGTTTTAAATTTAAGATGTTAAGTAGCCGTCGTGGGTTTTAGTTTGCTGTGATATTTACACATTCTTATAATAGTAAAAGCCAATTTCTGCAAATCCACAGGATACATTAACAAGTAAAAAATAAATAAATAAAGGGTATAAAAAGCTTTGGTCAAATTCTGTTGAAAAAAAAAACTTTTTAACAATATGAAAAACTTAAATGACTTGAAATAATAAAAATTAAAGTTTTAATAATAATATTAATAATAAAATTAAAACTAAGTATGTGATGATGTCGTGCAATTTGATGTTTATGTATACAGAATAATTGCACATGCCAATAGACAATAATAATGGCAATAGACTATAGATTTATCACTTAAGCTTTATCACAATATTTAAAAATAAATTACTTAAAATAACTTCCCAGAGATGGGTTGCGGCTGGAAGGGCATCCGCTGCGTAAAATCTTGCTGGATAAGTTAGCGGTTCATTCCGCTGTGGCGACCCCGGATTAATGAAGGGACTAAGCCAAAAAAAGAAAATGAATGAATGAATAAATTAAAAATAAATTCCAAGTCAAATTAATGTATGTGATAATGCAGTGCAATCTGATGTTTCTATGAAATAATAAGTTAATAGGTTTTTATAACCGTGAAAATAGCATTGGTAATAAACTACATTCATTCATTCATTTTATTTTTGGCTTAGTGCCTTTATTAATCAGGGGTCACCACAGTGCAATGAACGGCCAACTTATCCAGCATATTTTTTTACAGCGACTGCCCTTCCACTCTCATTCACACACATACACTACGGACAATTTAGCTTACCCAATTAACCTATACCACATGTCTTTGGACTGTGGGGGAAACTGGAGCACCCGAAGGAAACCTCTGCAACATGGAGAGAACATGCAAACTCCACACAGAAATGCCAACTGATCCAGCTGAGGCTCGAACCAGTGACCTTCTTGCTGTGAAGCGACATCGCTAGCCACTGCACCATCGCGCCACCCGTAATGGACTACATTAACAATGTAATTTAATGTAAAATAAAAATGAGGCATAAAAGGTTTGGGTAACATTCTGTTAAAAATAAGCTTTATCACTATATTAAAAACTAAAAAACATAAATTAATAAAAATTAATACCAGGTAAAATTATAACTGAATGTGTGCTATAATGATGCTGTGAGATTTTGTGTTTATGTATGGGACATTCTACCAGAAACGTACATTCTCACTTATAAAAAAATGTGACAGGGCTTGACTTGAGCTTGTCGTCCTCAAAAAAAGCATACAAAAACAAGCATAAAATCATACAATTTAATGACAGAGCGCATCCGTGATCACGGTCAGCTTCTTCTCCGTCAAATAATTTCACTTCCGAGTCATAGCTTTAAAGTTGTATTGCATGCATTCATGTTACAGTAAATTAACTGCAAATGTGACAGGACTGACAGAAACATAGGGGCAATTATAAATTTATTTGTAGTATTTATTTGTAGAATTTATTTATATTTTCAATGTTTAAAAAATTGATGTGAATGATAACAACATGAACTTGCTTTTTCTGAATTATTTATTTCTAAACAACACTTTTTAGCATAACAAAACTATTAAAGCTGTAGGTTCAATTGGGCTGATGACCAGTGGTGGTAAGAGTACTTAAAAATCTTACTATAGTTAAAGTACCATTACTTGTCTAAAATTGTAAAAGTATCTGTTGAAAATATTACTCAAAGTATGAGTAAAAAGTAGCCCTTTCAAAAGTACTCAAAAGTAGTGAGTATTACGCCGTAAAAAGCTGATGTGTTTACATGTAATTTGTGTATGTGTGTAAACGTAACATTCTGTAGTGCATTTAGTCATTGCCTAGCAGGTACAGAATGTCGCAAGACATTAAAATGAGGTTAGATTTAGGTTGTGACGTCAGGTGACCAAAACTTAATGTCTAGCCAGCGTCTAAGGACAATGTTTTTTTGACGTCGAATAACGACGTCAAATAACATTGATATTTAGTGGATATTTTTGGCATGCCATACTTTTTATTCAGTGTTTTTATGTTTTTATTTGAGGGACAGATAATGTATGTTTCTGGTAGAATGTCCTGTATACACAATTTATTATTTTTATGCACCAGCACCAGTTAATAATTTTGGTAATAGACCAATGATGGCACATTCACAGTATCTATATGTCTGTCATCACTGAATATGCTATATTCCACTGGAAGTACAGAATACATGATTAAATTTGTAGTAAACAATGCAGCAAGAATGAAAATTCTGTCATAATTTCACCATCCACTTGCTCCAAAGCTTAATGAGATTCTGTTAATCACGATACGAAGGATAAGATATTTTGAATATACTTTCTTAATAGGCTATTTTTGTTGTTGAAGTTGTTGGCTACTGGTTTCTAACATTTAAAATAAAATCTTTTGTAGGATGGACCGGTGGTGCAGTGGGTAGCACTGTCGCCTTACAGAAAAAAGGTTGCTGGTTCGAGGCTAGGCTGGGTCAGTTGGCATTTCTCCGTGGAGTTTGCATGTTCTCTCCATGTTGCGGAGGTTTTCTCCGGGTGCTTTCCCCCACAGTCCAAAGACATGCGCTATAGGTGAATTGGGTAAGCTAAATTGTCCGTAGTATGTGTGTGAATGAGATTGTATGGGTGTTTCCCAGTGATGGGTTGCAGCTGGAAGGGCATCCCCTGCATAAAACTTATGCTGGATAAGTTGGCGGTTCATTCTGTTGTGGCGATTCCTGATTAATAAAGGGACTAAGCTGAAAAAAAAAATGAATGAACTAATGAATGAATCTTCTTTTGTGTCAACAGAAAAGGAAACATCAAGTTGTGAGTCCATTTGAAGGCAAGTAAACGTTGAACAGACTTTCATTTGGCATCCCCTAAAAATTGATTGTAATTATTGTGTACATTGATATAAAAAGAGAAATTAAAAACCAGCATTATGAAGGGCATTAAATGTTACTTCACACCATGATTTTCTATGATAATATTGCTAGGTTATAATGGTTAATTTTAATTTTTTTTGAATAACGCCTATATAGCTTTGAATAATGCATATATGTTGAGAAAAACAAATACATTTTAAACATATTTTTGTCTCTTTTTCTTTTCATTAAGCAATTGTATTTGTATTGCTTAAAGGTGATATATTAAATGAACTTGCTCTGTTGAGTGTGATATGCTTTGCATACTAATGAAGCATTTTTGCAGAAGAAGCATTTTTGCAACTTTGATAGAAATGCTAAGACCTGATTGTCTAAAATTAATTTGAGCTCTGCAGCTAAACTTCCTGTCAGCAGAATTGTGTTGAAATTTATGCTTTTAATGTTGTGCAGATAATTAGTAGAAAAAGAGGACGTATGTATGGGTGCGGCCAATGGAGGACTGGAGAATGATTGACAAGTGACAAATTCCACTAAACTCCTGTTAATATCAGCTGCCTATAAAAGTTAAAGTCAGGAAATGAAATGAGTTGCGCACAACCTGAATGTAACTTTTTGCATTGCATTAAGGATACCAGAATTCTGTGAATCAAATAATTTTTTTGTATCCAATAAATTACTAATATTTTTGACATTGAAGAAAACCTCTCCTGACCTTTTTTATTGAACACGCATGGGATTGATTAGATATTCCAACATATAACATTTTAGTATCCTATTAATGCATTTAATGAGGTTAACTAGGCAAGTTAGCTCTATTAGGCAAGTAATTGGACTAAATAAATATAGTTTCGCATTACTAAAAATGACACTAAAAGCATTGCTTTATTTTACATGAAAAGTTATAGGGGCAGGGATCAGGTTCCTATAATGGAATTCAAAAGCATAAATGAACAGAAAATGTCTATGAATCACAAAATATGGGAAACTATAATTAAGAGATTATTTTAACAGGTTACGTGTAAAAAATTACTGCCCAGCATTATAATCATGCTAGCTGCACTAACTAGCACAGCTGTTAATTTACTCATTTTCAGGCCACCCAAGGCATACATTAGACTTTGTTTCTTTACTAAACATAAAAGAAGGTTTTTACTTCTTGTAAAAATAGTGGCTTAGTGGTTAGCACTGTTGCTTAACAGCTAGAAGGTTGCTGGTTTCAGTCCTGGCTGGGCCAGTTGGCATTTCTGTTTGGAGTTTGCACATTCTCCCCGTGTTCCCGTGGGTTTTCTCCAGGTGCTCCATTTTCCCCCACAGGTCAAACACATGCGCTATTTGTGAATTGGATGAACTAAATTGGCTGCAGAGTATGTGTGTGTGTGTGTGTGTGTGTGTGTGTGTGTGTGTGTGTGTGTGTGTGTGTGTGAATGTGAATGTGAGTGTGTATGGGTGTTTCCCAGTGCTGCGTTTTGGCAGGAAGTCATCCACTGCGTAAAACATATGCTGAAATAGTTGGCGGTTTATTTCGCTGTGGTGACCCCTGATAAATAAGGGACTAAACTGAAGGAAAATGAATGAATGACTAATGTACTTTTTTTGCTTATTGCATACACTAATCGTTTATCTTGATAAGATATCAATGTATCATCAGGAACCATGAACATGTTCATTTCTGCTGATAGGATCACGTTTTCAGCAAAACATCTTCTACAATTTTATATTTCTAATATCCTGACATTAACCAAATTAACAGCAAATATTTGTGGGATGAAGGGCTCTTTAAATAAATATTATTTTAAACTATTTTAATAGCAGCATGTTTGTAATTTGAAAAACAATTAACTTTACAAAAACATGTATGTTTTTTAGTTTCAAGTTAAGTCCAAATGACTATTTTCTCTTGATATAACAATGCTTTATAATGGTAACTGGTCACGGCAGTCTTAAACCTGCATTATTCCACAGGATGGCAGTAGTAGCCAACACTACATCTAGCACAATCACAACAATTTCCATGTTGGATGTTCTGTTCTTTGAGAAGACAAGCTTCCTCTTTCCACTTTTCTTCATCCACCTAAGTTGTAGCACTGATTGTTGATGAGTAAAATCTGAGAACATTTGTCATCTGTTAAGAAAGGGTGCAGCTTCTGTCTGCTTTTATATAACTGTTGTACTGTCTTCAGATCACTGTAATTCATGTCTCCCTGGACTGTTGTCTGTGATTACTCTGACCTTCTGTTCACAGGAACTGGCTCGATATGTTTTTCTGCTCTGCGATGACGTTAGTCCCAGACTGTATTAGTACAAGGTCATGCATATTTAATGCTGAATTATTGTTCAGTTGAGCATGACATTGATTGCTGAAATCACAATCCGCTGAGAATTAAAGTGCCGCTTCCTCTGCAGTGTTAGACCTGGAAATGTGTGTCAGAGGTTTTGGCTTGATGGAAAATTAAAATGATTTATTCATTCAGATTGACTTGCATTCTGGCGTTCACATGGCATGTGACTATATTCATAGAAAGCATATTAGAGAATTTTATTTAATATATTAAATGTGACACTAGATCACAAAAGCAACTCTTATGTTGCACAGGAACTGTTGGGCAATATCCACAATGGTTGATTTTTCTTTTATACCAAAAAAAATCATTAGAATGTCACGTAGAGAGTATCCAAGACATTTTCTAAATTTCTTACTTTGCATGAAACTCAATCGTTGTGTAATGTGCATTAAGCACTTAATTTTGATAAGTTTAAAAGTGATGTTGTCAGTATTTAGATTTAGGTTTGAACCCTCAGATTTCAGATTTTCAAATTGCTGTATCTCAGCCAAATATATCCTAATAAACCATCAATGGAAATCTCGTTATGCACGATGTTCAGACGTATGCATATTAGGTAATGAAATAAATAAAAAGCCACTTAAACCAGGGCCCATGATCACAACTGATTGTTGTGTAAATATAATGTCAAAATATTTTTTTATTATAAGTATTAAAGTAAATAAAATTATTTGCTTCATGAATAATACCAATTTAGGACTGCACTATAGCCCTTAATGAGAGTCTTTTGATATGAAATCACTTTATTTTTGTTTTAAGTATGCCTCAAAAAAGTCAGTTTGGTACGTATTTTTACTCTAGATTTTTACAGTTAATGACATTCATGCACAGATTTTTTAAACAATCTATATTGTAGTTTTTTAAAAACCTCTTTGCATCTTTCGCCTACATCGCCTATATACATACATACACACACAGTTGAAGTCAGAATTATTAGCCAGCCTTTGATTTTTTTTTCTTTTTTAAATATTTCCCAAATGATGTTTAACAGAGCAAAGACATTTTCAGTATGTCTGATAATATGTCTGATAATATTTTTTTCTTCTGGAGAAAGTCTTATTTGTTTTGTTTCGGCTAGAATAAAATAACATTTTAATTTTTTTTAAAACCCATTTTACAGTCAAAATTATTAGCTCCTTTAAGCTATATTTTTTCAATAGTTTACAGAACAAACCATTGTTATACATAACTTGCCTAATTACCCTAACCTGCCTAGTTAACCTCATTAACCTAGTTAAGCCTTTAAATGTCACTTTAAGCTGTATAGAAGTGTCTTAAAAATATCTAGTCAAATATTATTTACTGTCATCATGGCAAAGATAAAATAAATCAGTTATTAGAAATGAGTTATTAAAACTATTATGTTTAGAAATGTGCTGAAAAAAAATCTCTCCCTTAAAAACAGAAATTGGAGAGAAAAATAAACAGGGGTTAGTAACAGTTAATAATTCAGGATGGGGTAATAATATATATATTCTGAAAACCTTTGTAAAAACTTAAAATGACCAAATCAACCAAAAAAAGCTATTACGTTCAATATCTGTATAAAACATTTCATAAGGGCACACAGACATCATATTCAATCCTCATGTAGGGCATGCATCTGTATATCAGCTAGGAAAATCAGACAATTTAGCTTCAGACAAGCTAAATATAGACCATGCCCTCCCTTATCCGTGAGAAACAGGAGGTCTTTACTTTAGCATCATGCTCCGCTCACCGGGTTTAGACACTAATTGCTAGTTTTTGTGCACATTTCCTCTCTCACTATTTGTTTAGATTTTGTGCTGGCATACAAGCACAACTGGGTTTGTAAGCAGAATATTTAAAAGAACTTTAACCTACTGGAAAGACCAAAATCAGTTTCCATAGTGATCTAGACTTACGTCCATTAAAGGATAGTTTACCAAACAAATATATATAATTCTGCCAGCATTTACATCCTTGTTTTAACCCTGTTTACGTTTGTTTGTTCTGTTGAACACAAAGGAACATATACTGAATAATGCAGCAAAAAAATAAACTGCCATTGACTACTAAGGCTGCATTTTCCCAACATTACATCTTAATGTATTGTTCTGTGTTCAATAGAAAAAAAGAAATTTATGAAAGTTGGAGGCGTCTTTCCACTGGAGGCATACTGGCCAAGCAGTTTGGTTATACAAAGGAAGTTTTTTTTTTGCCTAGTATAGGGACACCTGTGCATCCAAACACAACATATATTTTCACCAGGAAAGCCTTTAAAACAACTTTCACATATGAATCATCTGAGCGGTATCATTCATTCATGGGACAAAGATAAGCCATTGTATTTTGCGGTCTACATCAATTTTAACTAAATTGTTTTCTATCTGAATTAAAAGCTGATATGTTGCTCAAATAACAAATCATTATTATTATCTATGTTAAAAACAGTTGGGTTGCTTTTTAGGTTGAAACGTTTTTTTAGAAACTGATGTTTTCTGTATTCTTTGATTAATAGAGATTTAAAATTGCAGGTGTTTGACACCCAGTGGTTGAACTAGGTATTGCATTCCTGGTTCAAAACACATACAAGCGCAGGTTGCCAGACTGACGACATCAACAGCATGACTGACTATCGAGGCTGAAGGCTGATTTAAGGCTGGTTTTAATTGTGTTTTAATAAAAATAATGGCACACAATAGAAGGAATATTTTTCATATTAAAAAGAGTTTTTGTCTTAACCAACACCTGAAATTTCTAATTTAGAAACGGTTTCAATTTTTTTGCAGCTGAACAACAAAAAACTGACAATGATCACCTCAGGTACATGACATTTATTGCCACACTACTGAAAGCAGCAGCAGATAGTTCACGTCAGATCTTGAAAAAAAAAACATTTAAAATTGAACTTTAGAACTGTGACTCAAAATCAACACATATCAGTGATTCAGCATTTACATTTATTTAGTTAGGTTATAAACCTTACCATTTAGTGCAGTAAGTGCACTATTCTGTGCTTCTAAATGATTGTATTTAAATTTCTGTCGTGTTGTATTTGGTGCAAACAGCCAAATCTCATCACAATAGCATGTTGTTAGCACACAGGTTACAATGTAGCCTGCTCACCTAATGTTTATGTGCGTAAATTTATATTATTTGCTAATTAACACATCATGTGGAACTCTGAATCTTCATCTCATTTCGGAGGCAATTACTGTCCACCGGAGGTTGCATTTCGGTCACCAATGCATGCTTTTAGAGCCTTAATGACTGAATAAATGAAATACGCTCTTTTCCAGTAGGCAACCAGGGGTGCTGAAATATAACTGTCTAAACTGGCAGTGGGTGGGTTAAAAGAACCAAAACAAAGACAGCTTTCCGGCACGGAAAACATTTTCAAAGCAGAATAACTTTAGCATAGTTTTTGGAGATAAACAAGAATGTTCACTTGGCATGTTTCTTAAATATCTGCAAACATATTATAATATTTTTATGCTAGAGAACAGTCAAAAACTAACATAAAGCATCTTTAACAGAACAACATATTTTTTTATCAAATAAAGATCTTTATAATCACCTTTAATCAATTTAATGCACTTTAATTGCATAAAAATCTATAAGCTGCTTTGCTCACAATAGCCCATGAATGCATTCAAAGCACAGTGATCTGGGTGTTGGTTACATTTCACACTATTGTGCTGTTCCTTGCGGAAACTAGGAAGTCCTGCTCAATATTTCACACTGACCTGAGCTTGTACCCCGCTCTCAAACCCTTTGCCTCACTGTTGATGACCTCCAGGAGTAGGAAAATGCAGAAACACACTGCCTCAGCTGCGCTTATCATTTCCGGTAAAGCTACAGCAGCAACAGCAAAATATTTGTATACTGAATATTATTTTGATTAAATTAATTTATTACTTTTGCTTGCATATAGCATGTTCATACTATATTTGCAATTGCAAATTTGTGATTTGAACAACTCCTATAATTAACCATATATGCTTAAATGCCTGTTCATAACAGGAATGATAACTAATAAGGGGACATTTTTTTCCATACACTATCAGAAATAAAGGTACGCAAGTGGTCACTGGGGTGGTACCTTTTCAAAAGGTACACATTTGTACTTAAAGGGTCCATATTGGTACCTAAAAAATTAAAGAGGAACACCTTTGTACTTTTAAGGTACTAATATGAACCCTTCAGGTATTAATTTAGGTATTTAGGTACAAATATGTACCTTTTGAAAAGGTACCACTCTAGTGACAGCTTGCATACCTTTATTTCTGATATTGTAGCAATTAAAAACACTTTTATTAAGTTTTTATTAAAGGGTTATTTCACCTAAATATATGTCATTAATTGCGTGTATCGTGCCAATACTCTGAGACCTTTATTTATCTTCAGAAGACAAATTAGGATATGTTAAGATATAAGAAATCCTACAGCTCTTTTATCCTTCATAGACAGCAATGATCCTGAGACATTCAAAGTCCAAAAAAAGAACCAAAAACATTGTCAAATCATTCCATGTGACTTCAGTGGAATCCAGAACTGTAATCATTCATTTATTCATTTTTCTTCGACTTAGTTCCGTTTTACACTACAGCCAATTTTGTTTACCCAATTCACCTAGTGCATGTCTTTGGACTGTGGGGGAAACCAGAGAACCCGGAGAAAACCCACGCGTACACAGGGAGAACATGCAAACTTTATACAGAAATGCCAACTGGCCCAGCCGGGACTTGAACCAGCGACCCTCTTGCTGTGAGGCAACAGTGCTAATGACTGAGCCACCATGCCACTCTTCAACTGTAATCATAGTAAGTAATATTATGATTACATATTATATAATCATAAGCTCTTAAGAACACTCTAAAAATGAGTTTGATAATGACTTCCGTATCAGATCAGGGTGTGCGTTTACTATGGGCATTATGATCTTGCATGTTGCATTGATGACTAATGGCAATACATTGTACTGCCCATAAGTAAATGTGCAGCCTGATGACCTGATGCAGGAGAAAAGATATAGGTATTCACATTTTAGTATTTTGGCCCACAAAAGTGTTCTTGGAGCTTTGCATGATTACAGTTGAACCACTGAAGTCACATGGAATGTTTTGACAATGTTTTTGGACATCTCAGTACTGTTGCTGTATATGGAGGGTCAAAGAGCTCTTAGATTTAATCTAAAATATTTTAATTTGTGTTCTGAAGATGAACGAATGTCACAGGGAATTGGAATGACATAAAAAGAGATTAGATAGATAGATAGATAGATAGATAGATAGATAGATAGAT
>CAIGQZ010033059.1:13753874-13767548 GCA_903798205.1 Danio tinwini | reverse complement strand
GATAGATAGATAGATAGATAGATAGATAGATAGATAGATAGATAGATGAACAGAATGACAAACAGACAAATACATTAGATAGACAGACAAACAGACAGATACATTAGCTACATAGACAGACAGACAGATTCATTAGACTAATTGACAGACACAAATTTATTAGATAGACTGAAAGACCGACAGACAGATTGACAGGCAGACAAGAGATAGATAGACCGATGAACAGAATGACAGACAAATACATTAGACAGACAGATAGACAAACAGACAGACAGATTGACAAACAGACAGACAGACAACTTCATTATATAGACTGATAGATAGACAGACAGATGACCAGATTGACAAGCAGAAAAAATACATTGGATAAATAGATAGACAGATGGATGAACAGAATGACAAACAGACAAATACATTAGACAGGCAGAAAGACAGAGGACAGACAAACAGACAGACCGACTGAAATATAAACTGATATCTAAGTATATATCTAAAGTTTAAGATATAAGCGTCATACAGATTTTTTTATCTGATTTTCAAGTTCACATGAAGGATAAACTTGCTGCTGAAGTTTGGAACACATTTGTAAAGATCAGCCATCTGTGCTCCTGCTATAGCCTCACGTATGTGGGAATGTCCTGAGAAAGCACCATGCAGAAACCTGCGACTGAACTGAAAGTGTACGCACATGGGTTAGTCATCATCACTTTCCCAGCGCAAAGTGGGGAAGCCGTTAATGCACTGATGTCATCGGTTCACGCAGGCTTCTTGTTTTGCATATATTTACTGGCTTGTGTTGAAAAGAGAGGAAAACATGTCTAGCTGAGATGAAAGTTGAAGATTTCCAATTAAGTGACTAAAGATTGCAGCAGAAAGCACAAAGCTTCTCTTCTCTTTAATCATCAGTTAAGCCGATACTCAAAATGGGAAATGAAAAACGACTGTTACACTTAGCCACTAGCACAGGCATCATAGGTATGTTCTCACAAACAGGGCCGTGAATTACAATGACTGCTCTGTACTGAAGGAATGTGGCTTAACTTGATTAAGAGTAGTCTGCAATCCATCAGATGAGTTTACTGTAACCTTAAACAATGCAGCTGATTTATAAGTAGCAGCTATGTGGACAGAAACTAGCATGAGTGCTTTTAATTGTTTAAATAATTGCGATTCCATTCATTTCCTATTCGACAGAAGCAACTTTTTGTTTTTGTCCACCTCTGTTTCAGCTAAAATTCTTAAAATACATTACATTTTTAGGAGCTGTAGCTGTACAACTAGGATGTATGTAATAAAGGTATGTGAGTTGTCACTGGGGTGGTACTTTTTCAAAAGGTACCAATTTGTACCTAAAAGGTCCATAATAATAATACTTTAAGGGTACATATTGGTACCTAAAAAGTACAAAGGTGTTCCTCTTAGAATTTGTAGGTACTAATATATACTTTTGAGATACCAATATGGACCCTTCAAGTACAAATGTATACCTTTTAAAAAGGTACCACCCCAGTGACATCTTGCATACCTTTATTTCTAAGAGTGTAGGTGCTGTTAAATCCAATGGGTGTATTTTATAACTCTATGTTTACTAAAGGCAGAACATCTGAATACATTGCAGCATCTTAAAAGTCCACTTATTTAAAACATCTACATTAAATAATTTTTATTTTAATTAAAAAGTCAAGTTATCAACTTTAAAAAGTAAAAAAAAAAGATAAATATATAATTAAATAAAAAGTCTACTGAAACTGAAAAGTTTACTGAAAAAATAATCCTTTTTTTCAGTATAAATAATTTATTTTTGCAAAATTGTAATTGCATCTTGCAATTTATTGTTTATTTGTTTTGTCAATTGTACCAAATTAAACTTTATTTAATATTGGTATATCTCACACTGAATTCAAATTTAAATTAAATTAAACATAGGCAAAAGTGACAAATTACAAACTTTACATGTTTATATCAGCTTTATATCTTCTAAACGCAAATTTGATCACTGTTTTGGAACATACTCACTCATAGATATCTTAAAAACTATCAATACTGATACTAACATCTAAAAAACTTTATTTTAATTTCATAGAACTTTTAAAAATGTTTTTGCTGAAACTGTGGTTCTTAGTGATTCATGAAATGCAATTCAATGGCTACCAGCACTTTGAGAGTCAAACAAAAATATAAAGGCCAAACAAAATTAATACGCATGGCTCCTAATGATAGACTGAGGTCTTAATAAGCAAAGCTGTGCAAAAAACAACATCAAATACAAAATACATATACATGTGTTTGTGAGTTCTGTTTCTGACAGAGCTGGATTTTGCACACCAAACTCTATGCAGCTTTTTTCTTTAGCAGCGAGGCAAACAAGGACGTCACCTTTGTCTCAGGCGGGTGTTCAGTGTGTTTGAATGTGAGGTGGAACAATAGGTGAGGTCACTCCAGCCAGGCAACGTTCTGAGTGCTGGGAAAAGAAGGCCAGGCCACGGTGAGACCTTCTGACCATCCAGCATGACCGCCTGCTTCTGCAAACAATGCTGTGAAATGGAAAAGAGGAAAACAGGATCCAGAGTTTGGGAACTCCCTTTGCCTGCAGTTACAACACAGTTATCTGGGTTACAGGCCTTTGGAAAAAAAAACAATGACACTAGATCACAGCAGCTCAGTGTTTATCGCAGGTTCATCTCAGCACAAAATACACAGATTATATTTTACAAGTAAATTATTTGACATATATATTATATGCATTTTTGCTAATAGATTTGCATACCCATTGCACATATTCATTCATTCATTTTCCTTCGGCTTAGTTCCTTTATTTATCAGGGGTTGCCACAGCAGGATGAACCGGCAACTTATCCAGCATATGTTTTACACAGCGGATTCCTTTTTAGCTGCAACCCAGTACTGGAAAACACCGATACACTCTCACATTCTCACACACACACACACCCCTACACCATGTCCAATTTAGTTAATTTACAGGAGAAACCTGAACACCTCCAGGTGCATATATAAAACCATTGCATATATAAAAATTGTTAATAAGTTTAGGGGATAGCTAGGGATAGATATAGCTCAACCAAAACAAAAAATTCTGTCATAATTTACTCACTTTTTTCCTACTGAACACAAAAGAAGTTTTTTGAAAAGCACTGTTAAACACAAAAGATAATTTGAAAAATGTTAGAAACCTGTAACTATTGACTGCCATAGTATTTGTTTTTTTCTACTATGTAAGTCAATGACTGCAGGTTTCTAACATTTTTTTGTGTTTAACAGAAAAAGGAAACTCATAAATGTTTGGAACCACTTAAGGGAGAGTAAATGATGAGAACGTTTACATTTTAGAATGAACTGTCACTTTAACAAAGTAAGTGGGATTATAATCAAAATGCTTGTTATTTTGACTGAACTTACACAACTGATCCAGTTCAAAAGTACAGTGTGTCATTAACTGGATGATCCATGACTATTTATGATTTGTGACAGCCATTCACAAGGCCCTTGTTTGTGCGGAGCACTCAAACAGCCCACTGTTCATCAGTAAAATCCTTCAGGGCTCTTTTAAACTGGTACTCAAGTTCAATCCTCCAAAGTAAAGTAATATGTTTAGCAGAAGAGTCCAAAATTCCAAAAGCACAACGTTTTCATCATGCGTATGCACATATTCTGCTAAAAGATAGACAAATAAGACGTATGATTTGGGATCTCAATTGTCTTTAAAAGGAACACTCCACTTTTTCTTCTTTTGAAAAGAGGCTCATTTTACAACTCTCCTAGAGTAAAACAGTTAAGTTTTACCACTTTTGAATCCATTTAGTTGATCTTCATATCTGGTACTTTTAGGTTAGCTAAGCTTAGCATATGTAGATTATTGAATCAGATGAGACTATTAGGATATTGATAAAATTCGAAGAGGGGTCTGGATGCAGACCTGGTGCGGTGCAATCTGAGCTGCTTTTTAATGGGCTCAGCTAACCCCACCCCTAAACCTACCCCTCACAAGGACGTCACTAGCTCCATTGAGTGCATTGTGTCTGAAATTGAGAGATGTAGTCTCAGCTTGCATCATAAAGGCTGCATCCAGATATTATTAAAAATGACCAAAATGCTCTGATAAATGCAAGACTGTACGACAGGCTAGACCTGTTAAAAATAGATTTGTGCAAAACTTATCAGTCTCAGTTTTATATCAGTAATCTCTGATGGTGGTGGCCCCACAGGACATTAAGTGCATTCACATTTAAAATTGTGGCTAGCAATCTCCTGTGTTTATTTTGATGTCTTGGAGTGTTTTTGTTGCACTAATTGTGCAATCAGGTAATGTGTGTTCCTGAATTGATATTTTGGAAGCCAAACTGCAGGACTATGCCTCAAAACAGATGTGCAGAGAAGGTGGAGTCTGTTGGCCATCCACAATGTGCAATATTTCATTAGGCATACTGTTATTGTTTGAAAAGTGCTGCATTAGCTCTTATTTCCTCTAAATAGATATCAGTACTTTGTATAAGTGTCACTTCTGTATACTTCTTTATGATGAGTTGCTTATTGCCTTCCTTATTTGTAAGTCACATCTGCTAAATAATTATGTAACAGTAAATGTACATTTTTAATGTTATCATTATCATCTCTATAAGAAAAATAAAAGATCAGGCAATATATTATGGATTATTTACATCTTTTGAATGTGTGCTGCTGGCCATGAGGGTTATGACTGGTGCCTTTCACATGATGTGACTCAGCAGACGCTTTAGTTTATGCTCCAGTGAAGACATAATGTCATCAGTGTAGGAGGCAAAAAAAAAAGAGAATTCCAGAGTTGCAGTTTGGAAATATTTTAAAGAAATGAAAGATCTTTTCTGCATTAATATGTATACATTTTGTTTTTGTAATCAGGCTTAGAAAAATAAATATCATATATAATAAATATTTGCTTTTATTAGTCTACTGTATATATTTGTTAGCAGCTTCCAAACAGAAGTATGGGTCAAAATATCCATATAATCTTGGCCTAAAATCTTTCTCAATTTAATATTTTTGCATTTGACACATTTGATAATCAAAATCAAAAATTTTGGATGGTCAAATCATGCAAAAATCTCACAGTCTACATCCGACTTCTAGATCAGAAATGAATATTTCTATATATGAAAACAAGAAACTCCCTTGATTATTTCCACTGCACTAATCTTCAAGTTTAAGTGCTGAACATTGAATGACGATGTGTAGTTCACACTGGTTCCTCATTGGCACCTCCTTCTCATGCTGACACTTCTTTCTCACACACAAACATCTATGTGCAATTCACCACTGACTCAGCAGCACTGAGCTAAACTTTTCTCCCTCTGCCTGTTCCAGCCTGTACACTATGATGAACTAATCAATACTGCAGCCAGGAGAGCACTATTTTAACAGGTAGGGCTTTTGCAGTGTGTAAAGAACATTTCATCATCAGCCCTGTATACAGTCGATGTCTCACATGTTCGATGGTATGGTATGTTCGATGTCTCACAGACACATTGCAGATACATCTTTCAGATGAAAACAAAAACTTTAAATATACATCTCAGTGATGTACATATGCTATTAGAGAAAAGCATGTTAGCATCAATTACCTTACACGTTAATAACATGCTTTATCAATTAGCATGCTGCATTTGCCATGTTTCTAATATGCTTCAACCAGATTATAATGATATACAATTATAATGTTGTAAAACCACTGCATGATAGTATTGGCGACATGGTGGCTCAGTGGTTAGCACAGCAAGGTCGCTGGTTTGAGTCCCAGCTGAGTTTGCATGTTCTCCCCGTGTTCGTGTGTTTCCTCCGGGTGCTCCGGTGTCCCCCACAGTTCAAAGACATCATGCGCTATAGGTGAATTGAATAAACTAAATCGGCTGCAGTGTATGAGTGTGAATAAGATGGATGTTTCCCAGTACTTGGTTGCAGCTGAAAGGGCATCCGCTGCGTGAAATATATGCTGGATAAGTTGGCGGTTCATTCCGCTGTGGCAACCCCTAATAAATAAAGGGACTAAGCCGAAAGAAAATGAATGAATGATGTAGTAATACTCAAAACATGTTTCTGGTGTTTTGACTGGTTGATTTATTATATTACTGCCTTGTTTAGCATGTCCCTACAATGAATTAGCATTTTGCTAACATGTTTCAGTACCACTTTACAATAACAGTACATGAATGATGATGTAGTAATGTGCAAACTAAACAATACCTTATTATGAATTGATGATGAGTTAAGGTATGCACTAATCATGAACTAACTTTACAACATGAGTCACAAGTTCATGTGTGAACAACAGCTACCTTAATTACTTGTTAGTACATGTTGTTAATTAATGTATTAATTAGTATTTAAGTTTAAGCTAAATGTAACCAACATGAACTCATGAGCTGTTAATGTATAATTATACAATGACTTTACTTGGAGGGGCACATCACCATTAACTCATCCTTAACTTACTTATGAGCTTCTGTTCATGCCGATGTTAACAGAACACTTTCTATTGTTATTCAGTGTAAACTCACTAGTTGGACGAGCATAAGGAGTTCATGAGTAGTTAAGAAGGGGTTAATGATGATGTGCCCCTACAAGTAAAGTCACAACATAATTATATATTAACATATCAAGAGTTTATGATGGTTAAATTAAGCATAAACGAATGTGGTAATTATTACATTAATTAACAAACAATCATGTACTAACAAGTAATTAAGGTAGCCGTTATTTACACATGAACCCATGTGACTCATAGTTAAAGTTAATTTATCGATTAGTGCATACCTTAACTCATCATTAATTCATAATAAAGTAATGTTTGATTTACATATTAATACATCATTATTCATGTACTGTTATTATAAAGTGTTACCCATGTTTCTAATATTTTTTACCACATAACATGCTGTTAACTTTTATTAACATGCTTTAACCTGTTTAACAAGTATTAACATGTTTCTAGAAGGCTTCTGGCATGCTAACACATTTTAACATGTTGCTAACACGAATTATGTTGGTATGATTCTGCTATTATGTTTATACCACATGGCTAACCCTAAAGATTTAACATGTTGATAGCAGACATCATCTTGTTTTTAACAAGTGGCAAGAATGTTTTAACATATCATCACCTTGGAATTACAAGGTTCTATCTGCGTTCTGAATGATTTTGAGATAATGAGCTTCAAAGTTTTAGCATTTCATAGCAAACAGTATGTGTGTAACATTTGTTTTTTTAAATAAAAAGTCTTAAAATGTAAACAACTTATAAATAAAACATCCCATAATGTAAATAAGTTGTCAATCAAAAAAAATATGACAATAACTCAATTTTGACAAAAATGTCACATAGAACCTTATAATTCTAAGGCGACGATATGGCTAACATGTTTCAGCACATTGCTTGCATGAATTAATGTGTTGCTAGCATGTATAGCAATTTGCTAGAATAACTTAACATGTTGTTAGACTATTTCATGGTCAGCATAAATGTTTTCTTAGTTTTACAAAAACTATATATGCTATATCTAGTCAAAACATCCTGAAGGGCTGACCCGAGTTAAGTGTTCATAGCTTAAAGGTTTAAAAATATAATGCAAGTGGTGCAGAAATGCTAAGTTATTGTTTTGAAAAATCTTGGTTCTGCACTGTACGCAAACATGTTATGAATAGCAAAGTGACTGTGAACTTGAATTTAAAGCTGTTTAAATAACAGTAGGGCAAACAGGAACCAGCTGCAGTAATGCATAAGGCAGGAAAACAATGTCATTGTTGAGAAAATCTGTCCGTCATCTGTCAACATGGCAAAAAGAAAACATAAAACAGCTTTTTCTTATGTAATATTCCACACAGCTTTGTTTGTATAAAAGCTTGTATATATGAAGCCGGTAATTAACAATACAGTAGGAACAGCATCAGCTGATCAGCGTCAGTCATCCTAATATCTGAAAAATGCCATGACCAATTATAAAACAAAGCATGTCATCATGGTCCTACCAACACAAAAATGTTATCCAGAACCTGATGCATCAAGCACGATGCTGCTAGAACATCAATTACCAAGACCAAGCTCAGAACATTTTGTTCTCTGGACTTGTTACTGGTCTCAACACTTGAGATATGGCTCAGTTGATTTGAAGAACATTAAAGATACAGACGGTCTCTCTCTTGTATCTCTGAGCTCAGCTTTTTTTTCTCCTTCTTGTGAAAACATCACATTTGTATTCAAGTGAAGCATTCTTTGAAAAAACACAACATAAAGGAGTCATTTTCATTGCAGGCCAGTTATTAATGGATCTGAATGAAAGGTCCAAGCTGATATCCTATAATTAATGAGAGCAAATGGGTCACATCAGGTTGTTATCCAGGTTTTATGAAGATGGCAAAAAATGATAATGGAGAAAAATTATAAATGATGTAAAAACTATTTTCACTTTGAAATTGCTATTCTATTGTATCACACCAGACTGTAAGTAATGCAAGTTGTAAATGTACTGTAGATGCAAACAATAGTTCAAACATAATGAAAAACATAAGATCAGAGTTCTCTCCTAAACACAGGACCACACACAGCCTGAACAGAGTCTGCAAATCACCACAAGAGACAGGTTGAATGAAACAGTCATGTTTGCCTTATGCTTAATTTCACTGTGGGACAACACCACTACAGTACACAAAACAAATAACAATTCTATAACAATGAACAACATAAACTACATAAGCTAAATACTTTATTAAATTAACAAAATCCATCAAAACCAAATCAACCCTGTAATTACTTGTTAAAAGCAAGACTCAATGCAAGAATTATGGTGTCATTTTTTAGACTCTTTAAATACAACAGTTGGTGGATCATTCCACTGTGGTGACCACTGATAAATAAGGGACAACGTCAAAGAAAAGTGAATGAATTAATAATCGAAATAATTTATACAGTAGTCAACATTTGAAACAAAAACGTTTGTCCTAAAATTGTCCTAAGACAAAAATGGGTGTTTTTCAATAGTTTTCGATAATTTTTTGATTCACTTTAAATGTTGTAAAAATATATATATACACTCACTGGCTACTTTATTAGGTACACTGCTAGTTAACACAAATTTCTAATCAGCCAATCACATGGCAGCAACTCAATGCATTTAGGCATGTCAAGAGGATCTGCTGCAGTTCAAACCGAACATCAGAATAGGGAAGAAACATGATTTAAGTGACTTTGAACGTGGCATGGTTGTTGGTACCAGGCGGACTGGCCTGAGTATTTCAAAAACTGCTGATCTACTGGGATTTTCACACACAATCTCTAGAGTTTACAGAGAAAGAGAAAATATCCAGAGAGTGGCAGTTCTGTGGGCGCAAATGCCTTGTTGATGCCAGAGGTCAGAGGAGAATGGCCAGACTGGTTTGAGCTGATAGAAAGGCAACAATAACTCAAATAACCACTCGTTACAACCGAGGTATGCAGAAGAGCATCTCTAAATGCACAACACGTCCAACCTTGAGGTGGATGGGCTACAGCAGCAGAAGACCAAACCGGGTGCCACTTCTGTCAGCTATAAACAGAAAACTGAGACTATAATTCGCACAGGCTCACCAAAATTGAACAATAGAAGATTGGAAAAACAATGCCTGGTCTGATGGGTCTCGAATTCTGCTGCAACATTCAGATGGTAGGATCAGAATTTGGCATCAACAACATGAAAGCATGGATCCATCCTGCCTTTTATCAATGGTTCAGGAGGGTGGTGGTGGTGTAATGGTCATTAGTGCCAATTGAGCATCGTGTCAACGCCACAGTCTCCCAATGTATTGTTGCTTAACTAGTCCATCCTTATTTGACCACAATGTACCCATCTTCTGATGGCTACTTCCGGCATGATAACGCGCCATGTCAGACTGGTTTCTTGAACATGATAATGAGTTTACTGTACTCAAATGGCCTCCACAGTCACCAGACCTTAATCCAATAGAGCACCTTTGGGATGTGGAGGAATGGGAGACTTGCATCATGGATGTGCAGCCGACAAATCTGCAGCAACTGCGTGATTTTATCATGTCAATATGAACCAAATTCTCTGAGGAATATTTCTATTGTTGAATCTATGCCACGAAGGATTAAGGCAGTTCTGAAGGCAAAAAGGGGTCCAACCTGGTTCTAGTAAGGTCTACTCTCTCTAGTAAGGTCTTCTGTTGGTTAAATCGTATTTTAGTATTAAACATTGTATACATACGATCACACCAATGTAATAATTATTCTTAACATAATCGGACGGTATGTGTTATCTGATACAAGCTGTTTAGATTACTATAACATTTACTCCATCGTCTCCCAGTTAAACTGCGACTTTCTTCCTTGTATTTTGGGAGAAACTGAACAATTAACATTGCAAATGAAGCAGATCTTATCCCTCCACTTTAGCAGAGGCTAACATGGGGGCACATCATCCATCACACATGTTCTTACATATATTTGAGAATTGGAATATTAGATACTTCAGAAAATAACTAGAATGATTGATAGTTGCAGAAACTGGAAAAAAGATATTGCAAGAATAAATCATCAGGGCTGTGGGGTCAAGTAAAAAACTTGGAAATTGGAAACTAAAGTAATGCATTCTAAATGAGCGTCACATAAAAAAAGTCATGCAAGGGTCAGCAAGAACATGCATATAAAACGTGTGTGAAAGGGATAAAAAAATAATAATATTGAGAAAAGGCATTATGAAAAAAAAGCCAGATAAGCCTATATTTAACCATTTACATCTAAGTGAAATAAACTGTGATGTACTTCCTACACCGTACAGTACATTATTCTTGTACTGAATTTACATTTCTTTCCTCACCTGGTCTTTGATATGCAAATATATCTCAGTGGCTTTGCTGCTAATCCTCATAATGGCGTATACGTGAATGATGAAAGCCAGGGAATCGGCTGTTCAAAGCAGTCCTCATTAATATGGGTGGATCATAGTTTATGAAGTTGAAGAGCAGGCTTGATGTCTTCATCATCTTAAACTGACAGAAGCACAAACAAACCTCTCCACATTTAACGTGACTCTTCCTATTCTTATGTAACGGATTGCAGCCAGGTTACAGACATCGTGTCCTTATGTAATGTTGAAAGGAAGGGACAGACGATTGAAAGAGCCTGCATAAATCTGCCCTGCACCCTTTCCTTTCAAGTTTAATTATTAATTTAACAAGACCAAAGACAAAGAGAAAGAACATAAGGGCAGGAAAAATTTTCAATTTAAACAACTATTGAAGATTCTGTTATTGTAGGTCTGAGTGAAATGTAATGGTCATGTTCTCAATGAAAGTACATTTGGTTCTTTTTATTGACCAAGAAAAATCAATATGAAAATAAATTGATGTAACTATTAAAGAAACCCCTCATTCAGATGAATAATCATTTACTTGCCTCGCAATGAGGTTCATTTAAATGTTCGGTCTTGCAAGGGTTGGATAGGATGGGGGCATGGTTTAAAATATACACTCATTGGCCACTTTATTAGGCACACCTTTCTAGTACCAGGTTGTACCCACTTTTGCCTTCAGAATTGCTTTAATCCTTCGTGGCATAAATTCAACAAGGTACTGGAAATATTTCCCAGAGATTTTGGTCTATATTGACATGATAGCATTATGCAGTTGCTGCAGATTTGTTGGCTACACATCCATAATGCGAATCTCCTGTTCCATCCCATCCCAAAGGTTCTCTATTGGATTGAGATCTGGTGACTGTGGAGGCCATTTGAGTACAGTGAGCTCATCGTCATGTTCAAGAAACCTGATATGATTAGCGCTTTATGACATGGCGCGTTAACCTGCTGGAAGTAGTCATCAGAAGACGGGTATATTGAGGACATACAGGGATGGACATGGTCAGCAACAATACTCAGGTAGGCTGTGGCATTAACATAATGCTTGATTGGTACTATTGGGCCCAAAGAGTGCAAAGAATATATCTCCTACACCATTACACCACCACCAGCAGCCTGAACCGTTGATTTAAGACATCATGGATCCATGCTTTCATGTTGTTGACCCCAAATTCTGACCCTACCATCCGAATGTCGCAGCAGAAATCAAGACTCATCAGATCAGGCAACGTTTTTCCAATCTTCTATTGTCCAATTTTGGTGAGCCTGTGTGAATTGTAGCCTCAGTTTACTGTTCTTAACTGACAGGAGTGGCACCCTTGTGGTCTTCTGCTGCTGCTTCAGAGATAGTCTCCTGCATATCTCGGTTGTAACGAGTGGTTATTTGAGTTACTGTTGCCTTTCAATCAGCTGGAATCAGTCTGGCCATTCTCCTCTGACCTCTGGAATCAACAAGGCATTTGCCCACAGAAATGCCGCTCTCTGGATATTTTCTCTTTTTTGGACCATTTTCTGTAAACCCTAGAGATGGTTGTGCGTGAAACTCCCAGTAGATCAGCAGTTTCTGAAATACTCTGACCAGCCTGTCTGTCACCAACAACCATGCCACGTTTAAAGTCACTTAAATCACCTTTCTTCCCCATTCTGACGCTCAGTTTGAACTGCAGCAGATCGTCTTGACCATGTCTGCATGCCTAAATGCATTGAGCTGTTGCCATGTGATTGGCTGATTAGAATTTTGCATTAATGAGCAGTTGGACAGGTGTACCTAATAAAGTGGCCGATGAGTGTATAATGTTTACTTGTATATTAAATTTATTGTGTAAATTGCTGATGTAAAAATAATAAATTATTAAAAAACATTTACTTTACTGATTTTACATTATTCCTGGGACACAAAATGTGGGAACAATGGAGGGATTTTTGTGTTATAATGTGTATTGTGGCTTTTTGTAATACACCAATACATCAAAAGCAGCATTGATGAACAATGGAATTTTCCTCATTATCTTCACCATGGATTATTAACTGTGCAACAGAAATGTCTTATTATTGCTGCTAAAGTAACTGTTGCAAATAAATACACTTTTATAATGACGTTTTTAAAACATCCATTAAATAAATGTGTGCATGTACTCTCAGCTTGCCTTCTCTACTTTGAACATTGCAGGTGGTTATAATAAATATGTCTACTGTAAAACACATTTTATCTTTCCAAACACTGTAGTACTTTTGGATTTAAGCTGCTCCACTGGTGGAAGCTGTAATTTGGTAACATCTTAGTAGAAGAAGATCCCATCTGTTTCTTGTGACTTTTACAGCCTTTATAAAAACAAGAATGGAACTTCAGTTTGCCTGCACAGATGTGGTACAAGAATAATGTGCTATTAGAATAAGGTACTCCATGAAGCGTTACTAAACATAACACATGAAAACAATGTTTCCATGGCATGATCTAATAAAAAACCCTCTGTTAGCTTGCCTGTAGCAAAGTAAAATCAAGTTTAATGTAATGCACGTTTAATGTAATTAAAGGGATTGTTCACCAAAAATTTTCAATGTTGTCATCATTTACTAATCCTACAATTGTACAATTGTTCCCAACCAGTTTGAGTTTTTGTCCCCTTGAACACAAAAGAAGATATTTTGAAGAATGTTGGAAACCTGTAACCTTTGCTTTCCAGAGTATTTATTTTCCTACTTTGGATGTCAATGGTTATAATAATAATAATAATAATAATAATAATAATAATAATAATAATAATAATAATAATAA
>CAIGQZ010033059.1:13729409-13753864 GCA_903798205.1 Danio tinwini | reverse complement strand
AATAATAATAATAATAATAATAATAATAATAATAATAATAATAATAAAAACAATAATAATAATAATAACAGGGGCGACGTGGTGGCGCAGTAGGTAGTGCTGTCACCTCACAGCAAGAAGGTCGCTGGTTCGAGCCTCGGCTTCCAGTTGGCATTTCTGTGTGGAGTTTGCATGTTCTCCTCGTGTTCGCGTGGGTTTCCTCCGGGTGCTCCGGTTTCCCCCACAAGTCCAAAGACATGCTGTACAGGTGAATTTGGTAAGCTAAAAAATTGTCCGTAGTGTATGTGTGTGAATGAGTGTGTATGAGTGTTTCCCAGTGATGGGTTGCAACTGGAAGGGCATCCGCTCCGTAAAAACATGTGCTGGATAAGTTGGGGGTTTATTCTGCTGTGGCAACCCCAAATTAATAAAGGGACTAAGCCAAAAAGAAAAGAATGAATGAATGAATAACAACAACAACAACAACAACAATAATAATAATAATAACAACAACAACAACAATAATAATAATAATAATAATTCCTTACATTTATATAGTGCTTTTCTGGACACTCAAAGCAATTTACACATTTTTTGGGGGAATCTCCTCATCCACCACCAGTAAGCGGCACACTGTGGCAGCAATATTGAGACCGCACACAATACACACCAGCAGGTTGGTGGAGAAGAGACAGAGTGATGAAGCCAATTATGATATGGGGATGGTTAGGAGACCATGATGGACAGAGGCCAGTGGGCAAATTTGGTCAGGATGCAGGGGTTAAAGCCCTACTCTTTTTTTTTGAAGGACACCCAGGGATTTTTAACAACCACAGAGAAAGCAGTATAGAGTCCCCTTCACTATACTGAGGTGTTAAGACCCACACAGTCCGCAGGTTGAATGCCCCCTGCTGGCCTCACTAACAACAATTCCGGCAGCAACCTAGCTTTTCCATGTGGTCTCCCAACCAGGTACTGACCGGGCGCAGCCCTGCTTAGCTTGAGTGGGCGACCATGTGAGAGTTGCAGAGAGCTAGCTGCCAGCTAGTCATCTTCTTTTGGGTTCAACATAACATAAAACCTCAAGCTGGTCAAAAGTGATGAAATGATAGCAGAATTTTCATTTTTGGGTGAACTATCCCTTTAATGTGCCATGAAAACTTTTTGGAATTTTGATTATACAAAGCAATAATAACCATGCATTATACTGCAACTAAATATTACTGGCAGCATGCTAATGATGTCACATACGGCGGATGATCTCAAACTGCAACCAATTCCCCAGAGCATCATTTCTAGCAGAACCTGCATGGTGTGTGATGCATAAAACAAGTTTTACATCAAAACACACCTGAACTCCGAGGATTGGGGTTAGACTGAAAGCATCATAATTTACATCAGTTGGCATACCGAGTTGTGATTGGTTTGTTCTTGCGTATATTCTACCATTTATAGCTGTCTTTATGCTGCACAATGATTATGTGTTGTTTCTTGCGTGCATAAGACAGCAAAGACATGAACCGAGTGTCATGACAACGCTCTAATGCAAAACCATTTACGCAGAAGCACAGACTAAAACCTTAACTTCTTTTACAACTCTAATGATATTCTTTGGCTGCCTCACAAGCACTGGTATTTCCTTCAGGAAAAGCAAATCAGCTTCAATCCCCCACCTCATTTCTAAGCAGCAAGTGTGGCAGACCAACAAATGGAGTGGTGAGATTTCAGTAACAGTTACAGATTAAAGAACAAACTGTCCAGTCCTCATTCTCTCCACTTCCTGTGCGACAGTTTTCTGCTTTTCATGTCTTGTTTGGACTAAGAACTGTAAGGTCACAACACCTGTGAGAGTCACATCCATACACCTATTTCTGCCTCTAGAATAAGACAGAAGTGGAAGAAAATGTATTCTAATTAATTCTCTCTATGTTCCCTCTCTGACTTTGTCAGTCACTTAAAATTGCTGGTTGCCGTGGAGCCTGTCGTCATTATGATGTGGTGGATGACTGCAGGAAGAGGAGACTAAATTAGCATTAGCGCGGATGACGAAACCAAAAAAAAAAAAAACACAGCTGTGTAAAGAAATGTTCAGAGAGATCTGGTCTCACGCGATCGCATTAGTATTCTGCTCACTCAGTCATCGTCTGATCCTCAGACCTATGCGTAAATCTCCTCTTCTCTCATTCCTCCTCCTCATCTCGCTTTCCTGTTTCAATGAGAGCTGTGCATCGGCTTTTATGTAGCTGAAAATGTATTAAGAATGAATGTAATTTCTTCTAATTCTTTCAGGTCAGGGTCAGGAAATCTCACAGAACGGTGATCTCCGAATGACTATATAATTAGTTTTTCTTTGTATCCTCAATTGGTGCATAGACCATGATTGTGTACTGCATATCTAATTTGGAAATGGCCAGTGATGCAGTCAATGACAGCTGTCCATCTTATCAATGCCAGAGTCACTTCACTCATTACTAGTCCTCTTCCACAGACATGCTGGTCAGAGCAAAAAATGGTCTTTCGTTGATCTTACATCTTCCTATTTACCACATCTCATTAATTCTAAGCATGACCAGTCTACAATTGTTCCACCTTGGCACATCATCCTTGCATCCCAGTATTTGTTTCCTGTTGTTTATTTAAATGATCACTGCAACTTTGTTTAGAAACTATCACAAATCTTTCTGTTTGCCATTTCTGTAGCAACAGAAGGTGGAGAGAAATGCTAGCTCTTTGCCAAATCCTCCTTCTATATCCTGGCTTGGATCAGGCAGCACAATGGACTACATAAACTATGCCATGTCACACAGCTCAAATAAACTCTGACTTCTTTCTTAAACATAACAATGAGTTCATGATCCTCAAATGGCCTCCACTGTTACTAGATCTCAATTCAAAACAGCAACTTTGAGATGTAGTGGAAATGGGAGATTTGTTTCATGGATGTGCAAAGTCGACAATACTTTCTGAAAACTAAACTGAAATCTACTGAGGAACCAGGGCCTTGTTGAATCTGACACAAGAATTAAGGCAGATCTGTACAACAACATATAGGTCTAACTTAGCACTAGCAAAATCTGTATTGTGGCTAATTAGTGCATTCTAGCTCCAAATATATCAGGCCAAGACTTTTTTTTGTACTTATGAATTTTCAGACTCAGACTCTAAAACTTCATTATCCTGTTTGGGGAAACAAAAATGGCAGCAAGGTGCCATAACACAGGCAAGTTGCATTCATTCATGACCCAGCCAAGGCTCGAACCAGCGACCTTGTTGCTGTGAGGCAATCGTGCTACACACTGTGCCACCGTGCTGCCCACCACAAAAAATATGATACATAATTTTTTAGATGCATCTCCCTCCATGCTGGAGTCATTTAATGACCTAATGGCCTCCATTATAAAATAATTTCTACTTCTGTTTGTCCTGCATATAGGAACTCTAAAACAATGTCTTGATGACAGCAGCTTAAACACAGAGTACAATGGGTGATCCAGGGAGCATAAGACATTCTGAGCTCTCTTTAAAACATAATTACGATAAATTACCATTGGGCCAGTTTGGTTAAAACCGATGATCTTGCCTGCCACCTTCACAAGGCTACTCAACCTGTTCTTATTTGGTTTGACTCAGATTACTTTACCAAGCAGAGTAGTCTGTCCGAAATAATTTCAAGAGTTCACACTTAGCTCATGATTTATCCCATAGCTTGTTTAGCGGCTGTCCCGGGAGAGAGCCCTGAGCTCAAGGGATCCTTGGGCCCAGGGCTCCCCCCTTTCACATGGCGAGGGGAAATTGAGCTCAGGTCGATTTCAAACTCCCCCGCTGCTGAGGCCAAGGTGAACTTCTTGACAGTAAGACGTTGGAAAAAAAGATTTTGGCTTATTTTATCTATAATATAGAGCATATTTGTACAGAACAATGGGGAAACCCATGCGGACACGGGGCGAATATGCAAACTCCGCACAGAAATACCAGATGGCCCAGCAAGGACCTGACGCCATTGGTATTCTTACTGTGAGGCAACAGTGCTAGTCACTGGGCCACCGTGCCGCCCATTCTGGATAAAGGTGGAAAAAGGGAAGGAGGAGGGGTTTCTTCCACATGAAGATAGTTGTAGAAAGGAAATGAGGATATATATAGTGACTTGGGATTCTTTGATTAGAAGATCATGATTAGCTAATGTGGGCCAGCTGGGTCAATCATAAGCACATGCTCCTCTCGAAATTATTTTAAAATTAAACTTCACATAATTAGAAAAATCTGTATGTGAGAAGTACCCGGATGACCTACTACTTCCGGCGAAATCCTGAAGTGCGCATCCCATGCATGCTAAGCTATCCCATGATGTCCTGCGAGAGAATTTATGAATAGAAGCGACGCAACTCAAGAGGGTTGGTCAAGTGATCATGACAAAATGATGAATGTAGTACATCCGAATACCATTCATACTGCTCACATTCATGCTGTATACAACATGCTAACGGCCGAGTAGTACGTTTAAATTCAAATGCAGTACCTAGTGAGTAGTAGGCGATTTTGGACGCAGCCCATGTCTTTTGTTTTATTTACATTCAACTGAAGATTTTCTACTGACTCCCAGGGATTCCGAGCAAGACACAAATCAGGAAACAATTTTTATAATTTGGCCGACTCAAAATTTTGCTTCTCTGCTTTCATCTAGCAACTGAGCCCACAGCTCTACCTGAGACCAAGTCCAAACAATGTCAAGTCCAGCGGGACTGCTGATTCTGACAACATACAGACGTACAATGGCAGAGCAAATAAATTGAATAGGTTTATTCTTGCTGAACATGTACGCATAAACAAATACTCCCCATGCTCTCCTTAGCAACTCAGTTATCCATCCTGCCAGAATCCTTTGCAGAGCTGCTACATTTTATCTTTAAAAACCCAGACACTCAAAGGGGTTGTGTCACGTCGTGAAACTTCAAAGGTAGCTCCTGCTTTGCATAGAATTTAAAATAATGTGTTCTGGCACGGAAAGTCAGCTTTTATGTAACTGTCTCATACAAAGAACGGTTAGAAAGTGCGTATGTCTTTCTGAAAGACACATGGAGGAAAAAGGCCAGAGTGTGAGAGAGCGTGATCGTGATTCCTATTGTAGCCCAGGAAATCTGAACAGCACAGTCTGCTTTTGAGTGGATGGTGGTTGTTCCGATGAGTCACAAGCAGAGAGAGAGCGAGAGAGCAAGAGAGCGAGAAAGAGAGAGAGGAAAAGAGAGAGAGAGTACCACCCCCAGTCGATTCTCTTCCTGTTAGATGCACAGAAGGAAAATATTCTGGCCAGCCCACACAAACAAGAAAATCGGAAGTCGACAGATAATGGCAGCGTGAGCAGGGCAGCAGATATACCTGAATTAACAGACAATGACAAAAAAAAAAGTCCTTTCATCCGCAGATCTGCTGCAAGAATGTTTTTGTGTTTTTAATTGAATTGTTTGCTGCTGTGAAAACCACACATATTCACTGACACAGAACAACGACAAAATGTCCCCAATTAATGAAGCCCATGTAAGGACTATAGATTCCAGTTTCCAGTCAGTGGAGAACAAAATATTCACCATGGCATACAAAGTTTCAATAAAAAAACACAAGTGACTCTCACTTATTCAGTTTCCTTTAGTGTATTCCCTGCTCTATCAGAGGTCGCCATGGTGGAATGAACCACCAAATACTTATGTATGTTTTATCGTTTTATTTAACTCAGCCCTGTGTACACAACCCTCAGTGATAGGAAACACCCACACACTGGCAAGCAGCTAGCTCTCTGCAACTCTTACATGGTTGCCCACTGACGCCAAGCAGGGCTGGGCCCGGTCAGTACCTGGATGTGAAGTGGTGTAGTGAGACCAGCAGGGGCCGCTCAATCTGTGGTCTGTGTGGGTCCTAACGCTCCTGTATATTGATGGGGACTCTATACTGTTCAGTGAGCGCCATCTTTTGGATGAGACGTTAAACCGAGGTCCTGACTCTCTGTGGTCGTTAAAAATCCCAAAATGTCCTTTGAAAAAGAGCAGGGGTTTAACTCCGGCATTCTTGCCAAATTTGCCCACTGACGTCTGTCTATCATGGCCTCCTAACCATGCCCATATCATAATTGACTTCATTACTCTGTCTCCTCTCCACCAATCAGCTGGTGTGTGGTGTGCGGTCTGGTGCAATATGGCTGCCGTTGCGTCATCCACGTATATGCCGCACACTGGTGGTGGATGAGTACATTCCCCCGAAAAATGTGTAAAGCACTTTGAGTGTCCAGAAAAGTGCTATATAAATGTAAGGAATTATTATTAATAATAGAGAACGTGCAAGCTCCACACAGAAAGGCTTCCTGGTGCAGTCAGGACTCAAAGCAGCGACCTTCTTGCTGTGAGGCAAACTTGGCTCCCACAAGTGACTACAAATTGTAAAGTCACAAAGGGCCTATTTCCACATGGCATTAAAAACATTTTTAATGATCCAATCACAGGTTTTTTACTAAGATGAATTTCCATTTCATTCATTCATTCATTCATTCATTTTCTTACGGATTAGTCCCTTATTTATCAGGGATTGCCACAGCAGAATGAACCGCCAACTTTTCCAGCATATATTTTACTCAGCAAATGCCCTTCCAGCTGCAACACAGTACTATGAAACACCCATACACTCGCATTCACTATGTCCAATTTAATTAATCTAATTCACCTATAGTGCATGTCTTTTGACTTGTGGGGGAAACCGGAGCATCTGGAGGAAACCCTTGTGAACATGGGGAGAACATACAAACTCCATACAGAAATGCCAGCTGACCCAGCCGGTACTCAAACCAGCAATCTTCTTGCTGTGAGGTGACAGTGCTTACCACTGAGCCACCATGCCGCCAAATTCTCATTTCCATCTGTTAAGTTATTAAATACATTTCTTGTGAATTCTTCAAGGCACCTTCCAAATAGTTTTGTCCTGCTTCACATTACTTTCAAGAGTTCACCCTTAGCTGATGATTGATAAGAGTGTATTTGGCATGCTGTCCCAGGAGAGAGCCTTGAGCTCAAAAGATCTTCGAGGGGAGTTTGAGCTCAGTTGAATCTCGAGAACTTACCTGCTGTAAATTGACAAAGTATGGATTACTATGGAAATATACTGCTGACTAGAACTTGTTTATAGTGCCAGTTTGGTTTGGAGGAAACCAGGGATCCCAGGGAAAACCCACGCAAGCACAATGAGAACATGTAAACTCTGCACAGAAACGTTGGCTGGGCTGGTAAAGACTTGAACCTTGCTGAAGTACCACTGGGCCCGTTTAGAAAAGAAGGAGTAGGGGTGTAAGGGGGAATTCTTTAAAATGAAGATACTGAGATAAGAAACTCTGGTTATTTATGGTGAGTTAGGAATTGACTGATTGATGGATTGTGTATTAGCTAATGCAGGACTAGCCGAGGTCAATCATAAGCATGTGCTTCTCTCGAAAACGGTTTATAAATAAACTGCACTTTGTAAGTATGTACCTTGTTTTTAGTACTTTTACAACAAGTCTCATAAACAAACTTTTCAAAACCACAACCTAGTCCATTTTTAGTACATTGTTGTCATGTAATCGTAACTTTGAAGACTAGTACATTTCTAACAGATAATTAAGGATAAACTTTTGTTCAAATTAATATTTTGCTTGATTAAAACAGCACTGCTATTGCATTAATTGTGATTGCTAAAACAATGCTCACTAGTAAGCTGACGTTTGTTTTAGCAATCACTACAAATACAGAACAAAGCGAGGAACATTTAATCCTTGCCACCACGCTGTGTAAATAAAAAAAGAGACTGAGTAAAAGCGAAATTGTTTACGTGTGTGTAGGGGGAGGGAACTGACTAATGTTAGTGTTTACCTTATGTGAAAATACTAGACAGCTTGAAGACAGGAGTGTTGATTGCTGTGTGTGTGTGTGTGTGTGTGTGTGTGTGTGTGTGTGTGTGTGTGTGTGTGTGTGTGTGTGTGTATTCTCCTCTGAAGTACTCTCACTCACTCACTTTCTCTCTGCGTCATTTCTGACACCTGTTTCCTGCCCCTGCCACACTTCTGTATGACCCTTATCCACCCACTGCAAACCATAACAATCCACTGCTCTCCTGCCGCCCTGCACTGCTGTGCTTCACACTGGGACACACTGACTCACGGTCTGCCGTGGGAGACACTTTCAATTTCTGCTGCATATTGCGTTTCTGAGCTCATGGAAATGAGGGGGAAAAAGAAAGTTTAGTTTAGCAAGATGAAAATGAGGTGTGATTATGGAGAAATTTGCATAGTCAATCATGGCTTAATTAGAATCACACATAAAAGGAAATGTGTTCCTGAGAGGATGATTGCTGGCAGCTCTCTCTCTCACACATGACTGGCACATTGCTTCACTGCCATCGATGTTGTCATTTTTATTTTTTGCTATAATTTCATTTCAAGCCACAGCTCTAACCTTAATATCAGAAAAAAAATATTTCTGATTGTTTTCCCAGTATTGGTTCGTGGCTTAAAAGGGCATCCGCTGTGTAAAACATATGCTGGATAAGTTGGTGGTTCATTCCGCTGTGGTGACCCCAGATTAATAAAGGCAATAAGCCAAAGAGAAAATGAATGAATGATTTCTGATTAAAAATACTTTGTTTATTCTCTACTGTTACACAATGCCATGATTTTATTATTTTATATTAGACGAAAATGTGTGTCATTTGGCAATTCAAAACTCTCTTCAGTTTAATGTGGTTCCTAAGATGGTCAGAGTGGCTTTTGTGGACAAGATTTTATCATCAGACTAGTATGCACAAATTGAATTGCAAGATATGCAATGTTGTGTCTGAATTAGACAGGGGGGTTTGGGTAGTTCGAAAGACCCTCCCCAACTCTCACAAAGGTCTAGAATTTGTCCCATATATGAGCTATATACATTTGTCTTATTTTGACAGCAAATGCTATGTCATCATAAATTGTAAAAATAATCAGTCACAGAAGGCTTTAAGACAAAGCAGAATCCTTTGTTGAATGACACTTCGGCGTGACTTCTGCTAATCATTTTTGACCAATGTAAACTACTATTTTTCATGACTCAAACATCCAGCTGTGCAAGAAAACCAAAACTTATAATCTGCTTTAGCTGAAGTCATTTTCACTACTATATAATTAGTTTACAAATAACTTTTATTCTAAATCTTGGACCTTATACTTCACACCTTTTCATTTGTCTTTTTTTTTTAAAGCACCAAAAGTGGCTCATATTAAAGGACATTTTAATACAAATTTGGCTATTGTTGTTATCCTTGAATTTTCAGGATATGACTTTTTTACAGAAGAGACTAGTAAAAATCTCTGCATTATTATTATTATTATTATTATTATAAAAAAAATTATATTGTTTTATTATTTTTTATTATTCAATGGCCAAATTCTGATTCTGGAAAGTTGAATGTGCTGGCCAGTTTGCTATTTACCTAATAAATGATTATTAAAATGTCAGTAAAATGCAGTGCTTAAAGCTCATAATTAAATAGAAAATAGGCGAATACCTGCAAAAAGGTCCACTATTTGAGAAAAAAAGAAGCACCCCTTTCACCAGGCTAGCTACGGGCTTGATTATATTTGACTAGGAGCTACAGAATTGTATTTAATTACTGTATTTATATGGAATTTATAGGATTTATGATAAAAATGTCTTTAGTCGAAAACAATACAATAGTTTTATTTGCTTTAAGAATTTTTTGATATATGGATTAGGAATAAGACCATCAAATGGTAGAAAACCATCAAATAGTGCTATTCAATAGGGCTGCTCAATATATCGTTTCAGCATCGATATTGCAATGTGCACATCGGCAATAGTGACATCACAAGATATGCAATGTTGAGTCTGAATTATAGTTGACCATGCAGGAGCTACAGAACACATCTGATGGTCACTGCTAAGTTTGACCATAATAGAGTGAAAGTTTATCGATTGCATGTGTTTTTAAGGCCTTGGAATGAGCATTTCACAAGAGTTTGGGCACAAAAAAGTATGATGTTTGGAGGTGTAACAAAGATTAATTGTATTTAATTATTTATACAATTTATGTTAAAAAAATGTTTTTTACTCAGAATTTTTGTCTTGTTTCTAGTCCAAATATCTACATTTCAAAGTGAAAATAAGATTAATTTAATTACCCTATTGGCAGATAATTTAACTTGCTGTCAGGAAAAACTCCTTATTTTGACATTTCTTAGGAAGGCGAAAACAAAACAATATTTTTACTTGACCCAAAAAATGTTTAGATATTTGGAAAAGAAACGAGACAAAAAAGCAAAGTAAGAAAAAAATATATTTTTTTGCATTGTGATTTTTCAATTTCTGTACCTGAATATTGTTAAACTCAGAAAACAGAAAACTGTCAAATAGAGCTATTCAATCTATTTGTACAAAAATTACAATATTTAAATCGCAGAAAAATAAAATATCATAATATCAGATATTTATAAATATCGTGCAGCTCTACTATTCAAACTAAGTGCAAATGGATTCATATTGCAATTATTGGCGCAGAAAAAATATCACATTATCAGATTTTTCCAATATTATGCAGCTCTATTGTATGTGCATCACCTAAACTTCAGTAACCATAGAAAAACCATTTATATTTTTATTTTATACACTTTTTTTTGTTGTTGCAGTAATCAGTTTTTCATTCAGGTTGCAACTGTGCCTTGGGGTGTTGATTTACAAGGTAGATAAAGAAAAACTGCATAAACAGAAAAGTGCAGAGCACACTGTATGCAAGCTACATCAAAATTGTATGCCACAGAAAGCACCCTCACTCTAGCATGAACAAATCTATACTGGTTATAATTTGTGTCAAGACATTGAACACAGACCCATGTAGACCAGAAGTAATCTTGAAAATTGTTGCAATGCACATATATTGAAATCAAATTAAGTATAAAGTATTAAGAAAGGTTGTTTGCTTGACTATTTACAGTCTGGGCTTTAAAACAGTGCTTACAGGTGAATATACAGTTAAATATGTTTTCTGAGTGTCTTTTTAAAGTTCTGCAGTGCAGTTCAGTGTGAGGGTTAGTGCATTGCTATGTGGTCTTTTTGAGTATTTTTTTACTTTGCTATGTGTTTTTGATGGTATTTCTATGCAGTTGCTGTGAGTCTTTTAAAAAATTGGATGGGTTTGCTAAGGTGTTGTTATGCAGTTGCAAAGAAATGAGTGATTTTGAACATGTTGCAGCGGGGCTCTGTAATAATACACTTGTCCACAAATAGACACTTGAATTGCCACTGTTTACACAAAGCAGTTACCATAGTTTGAAAGTGCTAAAATACAATATAAAAGGTGCATCCCAATCACTTCACATGTTCAGTAGCCAGGACACTCAACAGAAAGTCAGCCATTTAAGGGTCGCATAATTCTTACAATGCATTTATACATCTGCTTCCTGAAAAGTCCCACAAGGCACCATTAAAATCAGGAAGAATCGATGCTCACTGTAGTCACTTAATGTAATTCTGTCATTTATTTATCCAACAAACATAGTTAGACAGGTACCAAACAATCTAGCAAACATTTATAATTGATTAATGGTGGAAATATTGTTGTTGTATGAAACAAAGTATTAAATTATAATAGATTTTAAATAAACAATTGAGAAAAATACAATTTCTGCTGTTATTCATATATTCCGGTTTGAATTTTGTAAAATGAGGAAGTTCTGATGTGACCATCAGTTAATGCCTAAGATTAAAGAGCCAATATTATGCATTATAAAAAGGTCATATTTAGTTTTTTGGGGGCTTCAACATCAGGCTGATATGCATCCAAGGTCAAAAAACACTTTCATTGTCTTATAATATGCATTTATTTTTACCTAATTATCCCAACGACACCCATATGATTTGTTCAGCAATTAATTTGTTCCCAAATTTGTTTAGCATGATGCTAATCTGTGCTGATTGGTCTGATGACCCAGTCTGTTGTGATTGATCGACTGCATTTAGCATGAGATGGAGAGAAACGCCCAAGAGGTAGTCAGAGCATAGAGTATATGCGTGAGCCCAATGCAGGAATGCATTAAAGCAATGCAGTTAAACCCCAGCATACTCCTCTATTCTTAACCACAACCCCAAGTAATAACAACGATACACATTCAGTATTAATCCACACAGTGGCAAAGGTTGAACTGTTTAGACAATTGACTGCGCCACGCATGTGAGGAACAGCTGATGGTGGCCATAGCAACAAATTGCAGGAGATACAAACAGCCGGTGAATCCTGCGCTGTAGGGTAGGTTATTGTATCAATCATCAGAAAAGTTGTTGTGAAAATGAACTTTAACCTTTTATTTCCCACAGCCGCATGTCTGGCCATCTCTCAGTGATAGTAATCTTCGCATCATGGTCAATCCCATAATCCCTCACACTTTGCTAGTGTCTGAAGGGAAAGGCACGTTCACTTTTTACCCAATCCTGTACATCATATTTAGTATTGTTTCGTGTTGACGTTGATACGAACAGGAAAAAGATCTGGACGAACGACAAATCATTTAAAAGACTCTGAGTCAAATTTTTCATAAAAAAAAGGTATTTTTTAAACAAGGTGCATTTTCAGATTTAACCCTCAGCTGGATGTTTTCATTCACTTAGAGCTGTATTGCACACTGCATGGAAGGTAATTTTCAAAAACCCATAATAAAGGCTCTTTAATGTTGACAGCATCATTTTTTAAGTGAATTTAATTATTTGTGGGTACATTTCAAAGTCGGTGGATATTGGTGGGGACACTTCCTCTCTGTCCATGCTAATTTTACGTCCCTGCCATCAGTGTCCCAATGTGGAGTGAGGCGGGGTCTATACTGTTCTTACCAATGGCGAATTTGTATACACGACATATCAATTCATGACTTTGGGAGCTGAGTGAGATGCACCTTTAAGAAAAAGGTCTTCAACCATGCTCCTAAAGGCTGATTTTTCATCAGAGTTTAATCCAACCAAAATTAAGCACATTTAAAGCAGCTAATCAAGCTTTTCGGGATCATTTCAAATACACAAGCAGGTGTGCTGAAACAGGTTGGCAAAAATACACTGTAGGACACTCCTGAATCAGTGTCGGTGACCTCTGATTTTTGGTATTTTGGTGAAAAATCTCTTAACAAGGTAAGGACACTTTCGCATAAACCCAAGTGAAGAATATTGTTGCACTGAATGCCATTCTATGAGGATCTGCAGCTCATCACTGTAACTTTGGCTTCCTGAACTATATTTACAAATCTCTTTAGTTTAGTTTTGCCAGACAAACCAATCCAAGCCATATATGCTAAGAGTGTTGCCATTACACAAGCTCACCAAATGCAGGGAAGATAAATATTTCTTAAACATGTTTATCCAAAGTGTCTTGCAGTTACATAATGTTTATGAAGTATATCAAGTTTCTGTACCTGGTGCTCCTGGTGGTGTGTCTCTGTTTTTTACGGTTTCCAAGCACTTCAGCTGGCACACCATAGTGCCAGCCGTAAATGTATTTCACAAGTACGTCTGTAAGAACATCAGTTTATTGAAAGATAAAGCCTCTGGCTACAATCTCTGTGCTCACAAACCAGATGTGACACATTGACACAACACATTTGCTCCCAGTTTTTTTTTGCAGCATTGCTGCTGTTTGGGTTGCCTGTAATTTGAGGGGGGCTTCGACATGTCTGTTCCTGACAATTCTCCTCAGACTTTAATGAGGAAGATCCAGGATTCTGTCTGCCTCTGTTAAAGTTCAAGCAGACATGATCAATTTCTGCCCACAGACAGAGCTCTGTATGAATCACACATGCGCGCACACACACCCACCCCTTGCACTAAGGTAAGAGTTATGTGCTATAAGCAATGACACATAATAAACATAACATTTTTGTAAGTCCAGTTTTCTATTAATGTTGACCAGATTTGGTGTCATTCATAGGCAACAAAAGGTTACGTCTTTAAAAGAAATTTACATACCTGCCGGAAGCTTCGTGTTCAAATCACTGAGTGGGCTGAGCATAATCTGTGCCCAATTACAGAGCATCAGTCTTGCAGATCGCCAGCAGAAAATCTCCTTCTACTTGTAAAACTGGAGCTGTCAGTGTGCCCTCAACCTACCTTTCAGTAGTAAGAAACTACCATCAAGGGCAAAATCTAAAATGAAATCTAAATGGAAAAACAAAAAGCAAATGGTCAGTGAAGTTGCAAGATTTAAATAACATTCACTTGCATGTTGATAACATATGTATAACGTATGTCCTAAAATTTAACAGTCAACAAGCCCCAATGCAAGTAAAAATCTGTATGAATATTAAAAATGTTACATGTCAGTTGGATAGTTTGTTTGATACTTAAAATTGTGGTTTAGCACATCAAATTAACCAAACCACATTGTAATTATTTATGTGTGTAAACATGAGTAGGGCTGCACAATATATCGTTTCAAAATTGATATTGCAATGTGCACATCTACAGTAGTCACATCACAGGATCTTCAATATTGAGGTGGAATTATAGCTGACCAGGACCCCATTTCAGAAAGGAGGGTAAGTGAAAACTTAGTATGTTAACCCTGAAATGAGAGAAACTCTGGGTTTTCCGTTTCAAAATGGCAGGTTTGGCAAACTCGAGAAAGCAGGGTAAGTCATATCAACCTCTGCCACTTGCACAAGTGCACTTTTACATCTTTTAAAAACTCCATTTTAGAGATTTTGGGCCCTATCATACACCCAATCAATAATTAATAAAATAATAATCATATTGGGGTGATGCTTTTATTTTTTTTATTTCCTGACGTTAAAATATCATACAAATCCCTTCCATTTTGAGGCCGACCGCAACTTGACATAGGAGTGCGGTTTCCCCACCCACCGAATTGATTGACAGCTACGTATTAACATGTCTCTGTAGTAACGTGTATAATTATATCAAGAAGACTGGACGTTCGCAAAGCATGTTTGCTAAGATCATCAATCATCATCAAATGTGATCAAGAATGTGCTTTACAAGTTTGAAATGTTTTTTAAAACAGTGCATGTTTGTAATGAATTACAGTGATTTACTCCAGCTTTACTTCATCACCACAGCCGCATGTCAGTACAATTATAAAAGAAGACGCTTCAATCCTGGTTTGTGGGTTTATTTTGTACATTAACATAACAGAATCCATATAGCAGTGGATGATAATGTGTAACATTTGCTGTGCAAAAACAAAAAAAATAGTCTGTGTGTGTGTTTGTCCGCTGTTTATGTGTGCGTGTGTCTGTGTGTGTGCGTGAACTTTGTAACGACATTGTTTGCGACTCATCGTTGCAACTCCACAACAAACGCATCAAATACTCATTTGTAAAGTTCTTACTGTAGTATTTCTCACAATTGTTACGTAAGAAATGCTTACTTCATGTCTGTCTGTTGTCTAACGCAGCTGATGGTGGAGACTGAGGCACACTCTGACAGGCACGTGGGAATGGTGGGCGGGAAGGACTTGCATTAAAGGCACAGGCCACAAAAACGGCAACAAGATCCTCAGAGCTAAAAATCCCAAACTTCTGTAATAACAAATAATTCTGTAACAATAAATCATCTGATATGTGTTTTGAGCTGAAACTTTACAGACACATTCTGAAGACACAAAAGACATATATTAAATCTGGAAAAAGGGGTAAACTAGGTACCCTTTAAGTCAAGGTTATATGCATTCTTGTTTTGTCAAATTTGTTGTAGAAACTATGCAGTAGCCTATTTTATATAATTTAATGCAGTTACATCTGAAATAACTTCAATATTACGGTCAACTCCCCACTTTTTCAAGTGAAAAGTCTATTAACGTCACACATTACATTACTTATTTTTCAATACTTTAAATATTTTAAATGTAAACTTACACATTAACTTGAGCAACTATGTTTTCCCACACTAACTGTCCCTGTTTCGCCGATGCAGTAGTGTTGCTATTTTTTTAAAATATATGGTCATATTTGCTATAACTTTGCATGATCACATCAAGTTCAGCGGGAGAAAAAAAGCTGATCTCTCTTTTTTTCAGATGTTGCCATGGTAACTCGTAATATTGGCGCTCCATTGATAATGTCTTTTTATAGCCGCATTGTGCACGATTAACTCTGAATTAGTCTACTCAGACTTGATTGACTTAACTCAGATGAGTTGTTCTTAGACCGAGGTTTTAATCTCTCGGTAAGTCAACTCAGAGTTCAAGTTTAAACTCCGAGTTGGTTGAATCTCCTTACTGAAACAGGCCCCAGAAACCATAGTTGATCATGTTTGTGTTTTTAAGGCCTGTGATTGTATAAGAATTTAAGATATATATATATACACACACACAATGAAAACTATACTATTATTTTACATCTGACTACTCAATTTGTTTACCTAAATACTGCTAGACTCCCAGAAAAAAAAACTATTGTTATTTTTTTCATGTACTGTATATCTTTGCTCTACTGTTTTATCAATACTTTAGGTTGGTGCATTATATTTAATGCAGATGCACTCTAAAACATAAGCATAATCAACGTAAAATTATGTAATTTTTTTTCCAAATAGAGCTATTTATTTCCTTTGCAAAAATTATATACAATATTGCAATATGTATCGGAGAAACATAATATCGCAAGGTTAGTTTTTATCAATATCAGCAGCCCTAATAAGCACCGTAATCTTCTCACATGAGCAACCAAGTGTTTTATTAAGTGTCTTTTTGACTCCCAGTCACTTATGTGCACTTAAAAAAATGAAACAAAATGCCTTAAAGAAACTTTAAAAGATCCGAATGAACATATGAAAGCCAAAGCATTGTAAAAATATTTAGTGGCAGTAAAACAGACTAGCAGCAGGTGTGGCAAAATATTAGTTTTAAGTCTTACAAGACAAATCTACTATGAAACTAAGAGCACTAACACACCCACCCATAGCATTGTTCTTCTTAAATTGACAAACATGGGATATCCACTAGGATGTGTGTCCAGGATTTCACAGCATAAATACACAGCAATATTGTTAGTTTTGCCACTGTTGACAGAAACTGTCCAACTGGCATGTTTGTCTTGGGTGTATTCAGAAATAACAAGAGAACAGCTGCACACAGCTTCTTCATGTTAGGCATGTGTTCCGGTATTTCACTAAGAATTGTATCTAAGCTGGCATGTGTCGCTGGGAATTTTCTTGTGTAAGCTAACACGTAGTTTGACAACAAGAGCAAATTTGTAAGGCCATGTAAAATAATTTATTCATAACATTTCAAAACATTTTGAGAGTTTTCTGATTAAACTTTGCATTGTTGTGTAAACAAATTGCATTGTTCTGTTATCAGCACACATTCCCATAATATGCAGCATGAAGCTGTCCCATTTTGTCATTTTGTGGCAGCTTTTCTGCTGTGAGCATCCGCTGAACCTTCTCTGGTAATTAAATGGCAATCCTCTGAGATGCATTCAGACCACTGATGCCCTGAGGCTGACTGCTTTTACCCAAAGCCCTGACAAAAACAGACACACTTTAAACTCTGTTCACTGATAACATTTGAAATGGTATTTCTCTGAACTCACATGGTTTAGAAAGTTAACATGCCTCAAGGGTTTGAGAACTTTGGGTATTTTAAGGCTGTGGAACCTAGTAAAGGAATATGTTTAGTGTTTTTTATGAGGCTTGTTTTAACAGAAACATGCTTTTTTGTTGTTGTTAATCATGTAGCTTGGTAGTACCGTGGTAAATTCAAGAGTTTACTCTTAGCTGATGATTGATTATAAAGCTTGTTTGGCATGCTGTCCCGGGAGAGAGCCCTGAGCTCATAAGATCCTCGAGCCCGGGGCTCCCTCCCGTTTGCAAGGTGAGAGGGGAGTTTGAGCTCAGGTAGATCTAGAGAACTCCCCTACTGTAGTTGCTAATGAACAGATAGCGATTGCTCTTACAAGATAACTACTTACTGGGAGCATGTCTATGGTGCTGATTTGGATTAGTCAATTAACTTAAGTTGCATGTTTTTGGACGTTGGGTGGAAACCGGGAAATCCAGGGGAAACCCACATGAGCACGGGGAGAACGTGTAAACTCCGCACAGAATTGTCAGCTCACTTGGTAAGGACTAGTGTTAACCACTGGGCCACTGTGCCACCCATCTAGAAAAGTAGAGTAGAGGTAGTAGGGGTGGAAGGGGGAATTCTTCAAAACAAAGATGGCTGTGATATAGAACTTAAGGTATTTATAGTGGCTTAAGCATCGTAAAACATAAATTAGATAATGCGAAACCTGACGCAAGCAATCATAAAGCACATGATCCTCTCGAAATTAGTTTATTAATAAACTTCACTTATATTAGTAGGGCTGCACGATGTTGGAAAAACTAACATTGCAGTATTTTATTTTTATAGGTTATCTCAAGCAATGTTGAATACACAATTTAATCAGATGAAATGAAAAGGTCTATTTGGAAAGAATTTATAGTTTTCGATACATTGACATTATTTTTGTAAGGGATTGGATCTACATAAAATAGAATAAACCAACACAGTAGAGCAAGGGTATTGCACAAATAAAATATACAGTGCTTTATGATTTTCTAGAAGTCTAGCAATATTCAGATACACAAATTTAATAAATAATCCAATGTGGAAAAAAAAATAAAAATCACCATAAAGTTAGAAACGTAATTTCTTATGCTAAAATAAGTGATAAAAGCAAACATAAACTTGGTAACTTTATGGTTAAATGTTGCAATGTCTGCACAAATCAAATGTGCCTTCTGGTCAATTATAATAACGATTCGACATTGCAGATCCTGTGATGTGACTATAGAGTGGAGGAACTATGACGTCAATTTGTATGCAAAAACCCGGAAGCGAGTTAGCATTTTAGCAGTTCCGCTTCCCTCGTCCCAAAGTCAATGGGTTTTTTGAGTGGAATTTCAGTTAAATCGCTTAAATAAGGTTCGTGGCTAACACAAACTCAAAATACTTTCACGTTTTATTCTACGACATGAAACACATCAGTTACATAACACTCATGATTTTTTTAAATCGGTTTTGCTTTTTTAAAAAGACGGTTGCTATCAAGTTGTTAAACGGGACTACAGCAGGTGTTGGAGATATTATACGTCATTGAGCTGATCTGGTCTGGAACGCAGCTCGCTTGCGTTGGGCGTTTGGATTTATCTGTTATTTAAGTATTTTCATGAATAGTATTTTATTGTTTGTAATATTTTTCTAAGTAGAAATTGATATTGTGTAGATAATGCCTTCACTTGTAAAGACTGTCAAGACAGATTCATTTGTTGATCATTTATTTTAATTAAACAATATTATGAAGATACTGCTTACCAGTGCAGCCTGTCTCTTTCCTGCTCTCAGTAATGCAAACGTGTGAATAAATGTGTAAAAAAATACATACATATTAACTGTCATATTATTTGATCAAAGGATTTTTCGTCTGCTTTTTTCTTCATCTAAACACGTTTAACTCTGTCATAACGGCAATATTTACTCTCCTTAAAATGTATAGCATATGTGACAGTATGGGCTGCTTTTCGCTGTACTTCGTGACAAAAGTAAAAGAATATTGAATGTTGTTCTGTGTCCATGATGGCAGGCATTTGATAGACTTCTCCCTCACGCCTCATTTATGTTGTCTGTTACTAAGCGGGCTGTATGCACGCGAGTGATACACTTATTTAAATATGTCTTATGATAATACTATGTAGGCACATTTATATATACAGTTTTAAAACTTTTACAACAGTAAAGCAAAACAAAATGCATTTCCCACGTAAAAAAAAACTATCGAAAAGGCACGTAGGTATATGTGTTTTTGTGTATTCATGTGTTTATAATATTTAGCGTGGATTGTAGTATGATAAATTGAGAGAGTAAATCTTTGTCATAGACCAAATTTCAAAAAAATTAAGCTTGAAAAGTTGTCGTTAGCAGGGTGGTGCTGACGTCACAGGCGAGCGCCCCAGGCGCTGTAATCCGTTTATAACCTAATGTTAGCTTTTCCATTCTTGCGTTTGCATTTAAGATCCAAAAGTGCTAAAAGTTATGTTTTCGTGTGAGGATTATCCGGTTGGACAAAACATGCAAGTGTAATGAACAGTGTTTGAACACAGAGCTTATTATTTGCAATCTTCGAAAAGCCTATGGGAAAATACTATGGGGATTTTATCGAAGGAACCAGTTTTATGCTAGCAGCCGATTGGCCTACAAGGTGACGTCATAGTTCCTTCACTCTATTGCAGAATCACACATTGTGATATCAATGCTGAAGCGATATAGTGTGCCGCCCTAGATATGATCACCATGGCATGCATTAGTGTACCATGGTAGAATTAATGGATTTTTTCATCATAAAGAACTAATACAAATGCAAATATGCTTCAGTGATTAAATAACAGAAGTTTTTTGTGAAAGTGCGTAGGTCATGCTAGAATAAATGTTGTCATTTATTCATTAATTTTGTTTTCGGCTTAGTCCCTTTATTAATCTAGATTCACCACAGTGAAATGAACCGCCAACTTATCCAGCACATGTTTTACACAGTGGATACCCTTCCAGCTGCAACCCATCTCTGAGAAACATCCACACTCATACACTACGGACAATTTAGCCTACCCAATTCACCTGTACTGCATGTCTTTGGACTGTGGGGGAAACCGGAGCACCTGGAGGAAAGCCACGCGAACACAGGGAGAACATGCAAACTCCACACAGAAATGCCAACCAACCCAGCCGAGGCTCGAACCTGCGACCTTCTTGCTGTGAGGCGAAAGCACTACCTACTGCGTCACCCTATAAATGTTGTCAATGTGTTTTTGTTCTTGACCTGATGCTAAAGGGTGGTTGAAAGTAGATCAACAGCCAATGATGACCAAAGGGTGTCTAGCAAATGTGTTGCAGATCTTTGTAGATCAACTATGCAAGTGAAACTGGAATATCTGACAATTCTGTATTACTTTTTACATTAACAAACTTGCTACATTTGCACAACATGAAAACTAACATTTGAAAAAGTACATGAAGTGGTACTGACAATGTAATGTACATTTACAGTCATTTAGCAGTTAGAAAAGTTTATATTTTCTTGATCAATAGGGCTAGGAACTATACTCTTACTCCGGGGAGGCACGGTGCCTCAGTGATTAGCACTGTCGCCTCACAGCATGAAGGTCACTGGTTTGAGTCCCAGCTAAGCCAGTGGGTATATCTGTGTGGAGTTTGCATGTTCTCCCCATATTTGCGTGGGTTTCCTCTAGGGATGCACGATATTGTAAAAATCTTACATTGTGATGTTTTGTTTTGCTGCGCTATATATTGCGATATAAATATAATTTCCCTAGATAATCTGACTAGTTCTATTTGGAAAGATTTCATTAATGTAAATTTCACTGGGGTGATAAAGTCTTTGCAGTGCATCTGTATGAAATACAATAAATTAAAAGCATATATAAATACGACAGAGCCCCTGGTTTTCCGGGGAGTCTAACAGTATTCGAATACAAAAATTGAACAGTCAAACGTAAAATTCATTCTTCTGTGAAGACCCCTAAGAGAAGGAGAATGAATGAACTCTTACTCCACCATAATAATCATGGAAATATGCTGGCGGATCATGGCTCCAGAATTGCAATTATAATTCAAAGTTCCTTGATTATTATGTCAGAAAAAGAGTATAGCTTCAAGCCATATAGGCCTAGAAAATAGCTACTTTAAAATTTCCGTCTGTCTTAGTACACAATGTAACTACAGAAAAGTCAAGCTTTAAATAGTAAAATCATCAAAATCTAAGCTAAAAATGGTCCCACTAGATCCAGAAATTGGCTGAATAAATTACAAAAATTATGTGACATGAAGTGGACGCTGAAAACAGAGGTGCGGATACAAATGCAGATTTATTGAGACAGATGGCCAAACAAACAACAATCAACACACGAGCAAACAAATGTAAAGGGGCAATCCAGTGTCGTGGTCAATTAAACAGGCAGAAGGTCAACAAGCAGGCAGCAGGCAACGTACATAAACAAGGCGAATGTCAAAACACACAGCAAAATAAGGCAAGGAAAACGCGTCGTAATGTTCACTTAACAGATCAACAAGACTCAGCAACAACGTGTGTGTTTGTGCTGTTCTTATAGTCCATGTAATCAGTCTATGACAATCCTCTGGCTGTGTGTATGCAATCAGTCATGATCAGAAACCAGTTGTGTGTGTGTGTGTGGTGCATGACTGGATCTTGTAGTCCATAAATGGCGGATTTGTAGTCCGTTAGCGATCTGCAGCCGCTAGATCACTGATAATCATAACAAATAAACCTATTTTTAAAAAAAGGAGTGTTCTTTTAAGTATGCTTTAAATAAATAAAAAAGTAGAAATCTATTTTACTATTATTGTGCAAATTCATAATGATAATAATTCACAATACTGATGTTTTGCTGTATTATCAAATGCAGCACTGGTGATATCTTAAAGACATTTCAAGAGTTCACACTTAGCTGATGATTGCTTATAAAGCAAGTTTGGCATGCTGTCCCGGGAGAGAGCCCTGAGCTCAAAAGTTCCTTGAGCCCTGGGCTCCCTCCTGTTTGCAGGGCGAGAGCGTAGCTTTTAAGCTCAGGTAGATCTCGAGAACTCCCCTTTTTGATAAGAGCTGATGACAGAAAATGATTGCTATGAAGAGAAATGTTGTTGGATGAGAGTGTGAGTGTAGTGCTAAATTTAGATCGATCATTTAACTTGTAGTGCATGTTTTTGGAATGTGGGAGGAAACCGGAGAACCCATGGGGAAACCCACACGAGCACGGGAAGAACATGCTAACTTCGCACAGAAACGACAACCGGCCTGTTAAAGGACTAGAACCGGTGACGCTCTTGCTGTGATTGTGCAATTGTGTGTATTGTGATTACTGCTCTAAAATATATTCTTTTTAAATGTCTTTGAACACAATATATTTTATTTTGAGAAACATTTATAATATTTTGGAGCAGTAAACGTGCCAGGCCAAATAATGAAAATGAATCATTGACGTCTGCTGTTTTCATTAGTTTCAAAAACACAGATTTATTTACAATTTAAAATGGCATCTTTGGATATCTTTTCTGCTGGAGATGCTGTTGTCAAAAAAAAAGGTAAATAAAAAAAATCGTACACATACTTTAGGAATGGTATTAGAGAAAATTTTGGCGGTATGAAAACCTTGACTTTTCCAAACAGCGGTATACCTTGAAAACGATTATCGTCCCATGCCTAAATCATAATCACGTGATTCTCTCGAAATTAGTTTAGAAATAAACTTAACTTAGAAAAACTTAACAACCTCAACATTTTATATATGGACAATGCAGCTGCCATGGTTTATAAATGTGCTAATCATCAAGCAAAATGATACATGAATGAAACATTACTGGTCAAAAGCACTACATCTTTGCAAGACTAAGTTGTTTTTAACAATGATAACTAAAAACTGTTCAGACATGCCTTAGGTTGAACATCCTTGACAATGTGTTGAAAAGGAATGATGTCTAAGAAAATAGTTCTCTGTTCATAAATAAGTTACTTTGTTCTTTTCATGATATAATTTCTGACGTCAGTAACTAGATCGGGCTTGTAAGGCGAATGGGAAGCCACTGTGTGTGCGTAAGTGGGCAGCTTTGGCATTTTCCGAAACAAGAAAGTTATTCATAGTAAAACAATGTTGCCAATTGGGTTGGTTCCACATGGAATACATGTGATTTTGTGCCCAAAGGAATTCTTCTCCCAGGACTGAAGTCAAGGAACCAATGTGAAACATCTCTTTTTCGAGTTTCACAGCACTGCTGGTATAAAACTCTTTTCCTGCTTTCTGAGAGCATTTTCCTTTGATCCAAATGTCAAGTACGTTGTGGAGCTGATTACTCGAGTGTTTGCAGCGCTATGTCCAAATTCAGATGAAAATGATTCATCTTCCTGCATCAGATCGCTGCAATGTATCCTCCAAATCATTTTAACTCTTCCTTTACCCTACAATCATGTTGTATTCCTCCCAAAGCAAACTCAAAGTGTGATACAGAGTGGGCTTATATGGAAATCATTTTCAGTTTTTTTCTCTGATTATTGATTCATTTCCCCTTCTGTCTTCCTTTCTCGATGTATTCCACCCTTACAGGGTCAAATGTGAAATCTGAAGGATGGAACTGTTCGGGAAGCGGCACAAAGCGCTTGAACTAAAGAACATTTCATCAGATTGTCAAGCCTGCAATGAATCTGTGAAGCCCACACATTAGCAAAACACGTGCGCAGCCAGCTCAGCTCTAAGACATTTCAGAAGGTGTGTCACACGCATGCATAAACACAAGTCAGAACATACACACACACACACACACGTCAATGTACACCAACGCAAACACATCATACACATCCATGGAGATCTTTGCTTGGCAGTAGAGTTCTCAAAGAAGAAATCTGAGTCATC
>CAIGQZ010033059.1:13645261-13719409 GCA_903798205.1 Danio tinwini | reverse complement strand
ACACACACACACACACACACACACACACACACACACACACACACACACACACACACACACACACACACACACACACACACACACACACACACACACACACACACACACACACACACACACACACACACACACACACACACACACACACACACAAGAAATCAGTTTCTCGTTGAGGGATCCCTGGTCCCAGCCCAGTATTTCTTTCCTCTTGATAATCTTTTCCTCACATCACTCCTCCTCATCGAATTACATCATTTGTAAATCTACAGAGTCTTAGTAATCGAAAAAGCTCCATCTGGTCCACATTCCCTCCTCATTGCCTTTGCATTGAAAGACATCGTCAGCTCATGCTGAGTCAGTGGCCAACTGTTGTCCTCATCTGTCCGGCTCAGTTGCATCGCTGCAGCAGCATGTTGAGTGCGTACTCCAGACGACTGCGCAGATCCGCAGTGCAGCCCGCACTCAGCAATGCGCTCAGCTGGAAGGTGGCGGACGTTCTCTCCTCATTGATGTACGTCAGCAGGTATTCATCCTGCTGCGTGCACAGGATGAGCTTGGTGTGGTCGTGATAAAAGTTCACCTGTTGGGAGAGGAAGAAAAAGAGCTTTGTTATTCCTGCCGTGAAACACTCTCGCAGGATGCAGGATGTTATTACAGCAGAGTATGTGACCTTCTTCTTCCCACAGGGCTATAGGATACACAGCTTTTTAATCTGAACAAAGACAGACCTGACTGATAACTACTCATGACTACGGATGGGCGTTGAGAGCAACAGACAGAAGCTTTTTACATAGAGTTCTACCAGTGTTTACACAAGTGCCATTAACTGCTGTGTTAAAGGAATGCTTTCACCCAAAAATGAAACTTCTATTATCATTTTTGACCACAAAATAGATTTTAAAGGGATAGTTCACATAAAAACAAAAATTCTGTCATCACTGATTCACTCGATTTTTTTCTTCTGTTCAACACTAAAGAAGATATTTCAAAGTAATCTGAAAACCTGTAACCATTGACTCCCATAGTATTTGTTTTTCCTACCATAGATGTAAATGGTTACCTGTTTTCATCTTGTCTCCTTTGTTTATAGAACAAAGAAACTTATAAAGGAATGACTTGAGAATGAGTAAATGCTCAATTTTGTGAACTATACCTCTAAGCACAATGTTTATGCTGCTCTTTTTCATAGAATACGAAAAAAAAAGACAATATGTAAAATTTTATGGTAATTTAAGATTTATGTAACTAATATCTTACACTTCAGAATCTGAATAAATAAATAATCCTCAGTTTCTTGCACACACCAGTTGTTTCACTTCATAAGTCCTCAATGTACCATCGTGAGCCACGGATATTACTCTGCATATGTTTTTTGAGTCTCAAATGGCTTTTTGGATGAACTGTCCCTTTAAAAGCTACTTTTTAAAGAAATAAGGGCCATAATTTCACCTGAAATGTGCCATCGTTGAAAAGCATCAGTAAAGCTCTGTCTGATTTCAGCCACTGCAGGAGGTATATTCTTGTCTTCTGTATATCTGGTTCACTTATCACATCTCCTCCCTGCATGAAATAAAAATAAATTACATACATTAAAACTTCTTGTAATGCAAACCAGAATATAAAATCAAAACTTCTTCATAAAAGTTAAGACTAAGAGTGCACTCACATCCATCAAATTCTCCTCCATGTAGTGGGCGAAGTACTTGAGGATGGTGACATGAGCCACGGCACACTCTGGAGCCTCAATAACAGAGAAAACAGACTTCTGACCGAGGGCAGCATACTGATGTACTGTCCTGAAAGACAACAAATAACAGATTTTAAATAACTGCACTTTCAGTGCAACACAGTGCTCACGGTTTGTTTCAGCAAGCACATATATGAGGTCTATGACTAATGCTTGCTCTTTTGCAATCTTTCATCTATAATGCCATTTCATGCAGCTGACATTTGCAGAATATTGGTGCAATTTTCTTTCTGAAGATTATAAAGAATCTAAGCTGAAGGCTAGGAAAGGGAATCAGAGGGAATAATAATGTGATCATATTAAATATACTGTAGACTACCATTCTCTTATGCTCAGCAAGGCTGCATTGATTTGGTCAAAAATACAGTAAAAATAATGATATTGAGTAATATAAATTTCCTAAGGGGGCAAAGTAGATTTTTTTCCAGCCTTCAAGGTCACATAATCCTTCAGATATCCTCTTAATATGGTTCAGCATTCATTAGAATTTTTTGGATTTTCAATTTGAATTGAGGTCCAAAATTAAGTAAAACATTGAGATATTATAAGTCTCTACATTTACCTCTGATCCCTTTTTTATGGAGTCAGATCAGTCTAAAAAAAATACATTTGCAAAATAAAAAATTCATACATGCACAGCACAAGTCACACTTACAAAATCCAATTTGTAAATTCAAAACACAATTCATAAATACAACACACAATTTGTGAATTCACAAGTAAAAATCATAAATATTTTTGCCAGAGTAATTGGATATGTGTATATTATGAATCGTGTTTTAAATTTATGAATGGGATTTGTGTATTTTTGAATTGTGTTTTTAATTTACAAATTGGATTGGTGTATTTTAGAATGGAATTTGTGTATATTATAAATCGTGTTTTGAATTTACGAACTGGATTTGTTCATTTTTGAATTGTGTTTTGAATTTATAAATTGGATTTGTGTTTTTTTTTTAAATATGTTTTTAAATGACGAATTGGATTTTGTAAATGTGAATAGTGTTGTGGATGTACTGTATAAATTATATTATGCAAATGTATCATTTTTGAGATTGATCTGGCTCCATAACTTTAATGCACCTCTGATGAACAAAACTGACAAACTTTATTGGTATAATGTATTGTACATTATGTATATAGATCCTTATTTCCCCTATTTTACATTACATGTAGCCACCAGCTAACTCTCTCTTACAGTTAAGCACTAAAACCACTCATTTTATAACACTCTTCAATGTAATCTTTAATAAATAATCATAATGAATGTTAAATTAATGCAATGCTCAAATTTACAAGACGTTTTGCATCATTTCAACATTCTGCATTAGCCGACACTGCTGATTTCACACCGCATCAATATGCATGGCAAAACATCTGACATGAATGTTTTGTTAAAGTAGAACATTATCATTTTTTTTCAAAACTGAGCTAGCAAACAGTCAACTTGAAGCACCTACTTCTTGTCAGAGAGGAGACTCATGTGCGTTCCACTGTTAAAAAGGACGCCCACCGTGTTGTCAGACAACTGGTAGCCAAAGCCATATTTGTTGGAGTAGTCAACCCACTTAGTCACCCACTTCAAGCTATTACAACCATTTCCTCTGGGAAGGCTGTCCGCTGTAGGGGAAAAAAAGCATCCTTTTAGATGCAAAGATAACACATTTTCTTTTCTCTGTAGAATGGAGTCAATCTAGAAAACATTGAGTGTAAAGCTTAATGGGTCTTATTCACCTTTAGGCATGTGTTCAAGACAACCTCTCAACACACTAATAACAGCCTCAGCCACGGTGCCAGTAGTGCTGTCTTCAAGACCTGCAGAGAGACAGCGGGATGCATTACGTCAGCTTGCAATACTAATGAGCTGGAATCAGACTGAACAGGTGAAACACACACACACACACACACACACACACACACACACACACACACGCTTACATTCACTGCTGCTACTGCTGCTGCCCAAGCTGCCTCTAACAATCAAATGAATGGTATCTCTCGTCGTCTGCGGCCTTCCGGCAGTTGCCTGGGTAACAGGTTTTCTTGTAGGTGCTGACGGATTTCCTCCTTCCTAAAGAGGAAAAATCACAGCATACGCGTGTCACGCATGACCTAACACTTAGCCTTTATTAATATCTCAGTACTGCGCATTATAGTCTGCTATAAAAGGGAACGACGCTCACCTCGGGTGAGTGTGTAGTAATCTGATTACTGATGGCAGTCTTTCGGAAGTCTTGACGCAGCTTGAATATGTCTTCCTCTTCTTTTGCCAAGCGATCTGTCGGAAGGAGAACAGTTAGTCGTGGGTGCACTGAATGCAATGTTAATAATGCCATGGTTACATAAAGCGAGAACATACTTATGTTTTCATAGTACTTGGCCTTGTCCTTCTTTCCGCCGAAAAGAGCTGCGGCCGCCTTTTTAAAGAAGCTCTTGGCTGGACTGGAAATGTGGAAGTCTGGGGCAGAAAGGCAGCAGCTGACAGGCAGAGTTTCTGGCATGAAGCCCTGTGGAGAAGTCATAGCAAACACATTAAAGAAAATGCCAACTGCTTGGGTGGGTGTACTGAAACCTGCAGTGCAACAAATAAACCTACCTGAGTAAAAAATTCATGACGAATGATGTCATCCAGGTGCGGGCGATCCACAGGATTCTGGGCGAGCATACCGGAAATGAGCTGTTTGGCAGGAAGAGAGAGGGAGGACGGGAGGGTGTAACGGGCCTCTCGAATACAGCGGTACGTCTCCTTCAGATTAGTGGTCTCGAATGGAGGTTTGCCCAGGAGCATTGTGTACCTGAACAGGGAGATGAAGGCACAATGTCTTTAAAGAGATAATTCAGCCAAAAATGACAAATCTGTTACCATCTATACACCCTTACATTTTTGCAAAGCTTCATCTACATTTTTAAGAATGTTTGTAACCAAACAGTTAACACAAGCCACTGGTGTCCACACACAAAATATGGAAGTCAAATCTACTATCAACTATAGATGTTAATATTAGGTTAGATTTAGATTGTGATGTCCGGTGACCAAAATTCAATGTCTAGTCAGCGTCCAAGTACAAAGATATATTGATGTCCAATAATGATGTCAAATGGCGTTGATATTTGGTTGATTTTTAGGTTGTGTTGAAAAGTGACCAAAATCCTTCGTCGAGCTAACATCTTAAACCAAGGTCATAATGATGTCAAATACTGACATTTACTCATCAGGTTTGGCAATGTCTGAGAGACATCATAGTGGTAACGTCCACACAACGTCAAGCTCTAGCATCATTAGACATTAATATTTGGTTGTTTTTAGGTTGAGTTGGAAAGTTGGACACTGATCTCGGTCTGAGGTCAACCCGATTTTTGATTTCCACCCAAAATGCAACGTCCTTACTAGGGTTGCACGATACTGGAATTCAGTACCAATCGATACTGAAGTTTTAAAAACGTCCATTTCCCACTAACATTTGAGCACTACTGAGCACGTTCTTAAACAGCACTGATTTCCCATTGGGTTCACATGCTCAACAGAAATGACTGTGACTGGCTGTGAAGGTCATCAGTTCACCGAACTCACCGCTGTTTATTGAGTGTAACCACAGTTACAGGGACACCGGAGCATTTTAAAGCCGTGATTCATCAGCGGATCGTTTGTCTGTCATCTTATAGACAAACCAGCTGGTCGAAGTGACTTTGAAACACTCCAGTGTTCCTGTACCTGTGGTTACACTCAGTAAACAGCGGTGAGTTTGGTGAACTGATGACCTTCATAGCCAGTCACAGTCATTTCTGTTGAGCATGTGAACACAACGGCAAATCAGTGCGGTTTAAGAACATGCTCAACAGTGATCAAATGTTAGCAGGAAATGGAAGTTTTTCAAATTTCAGAATCGATTGGCACCGAATTGCAGTATCATGACAATCCTAGCCCCCACGACGTTGGGTACAATGTCAATCTGACATCATATTGACGTCCTGTGCGTGCTGGGCTGTTTGTAATTTCACAGTTTTCAAAATGTCTTCATTGTGGCATTCAACAGAAGAAAAATAGTTCAGGCAAAAGGAAAACTCTGCCATTATTTAATCAAATACATGTCATTTTTCTTGAGTTCTTGTTTTTTGTACCATTCATTTGAACCATTTTTGAGACTATTCTGGCTTGAATGATCACTTAAAGGAAGTTATTTGATAGCTAGATTGACAAATCAAAACTGAAGTCATCATTCATTTATTTCACAGTAAATAACATATGAAATGCAAGACTACTTTAGTGTTACACTTTAACAGACAGTCTTCATTTACGCTCATTATTCTAACAAGAGCAGCTGCTACATTCTTCAAAAAAAAACTCTTTTGTGTTCATCGGATGAATGAATTCATTCAAGGTTTTGAAATGAGAGTAAGAGAAAGACGCCAGCATGTAATCACTGCAGATGAGCTATGCCACACGCTGTGATTATGACATTCAAACACTGAAGGTAAAGCATGATCACCAGATACAAAAATATTCATTCATGCGAGTCTGAATCTGCAATCACAGCCTATTCACGCTGAGCACTTTCCAAATATAGCGTATAAAAGGAAACCCTCGGATCTGAGGGTGACAAACTTACATGATGCAGCCCAGAGCCCACACGTCAGACTCCCAGCCATGGCCCTGTTTGTTCAGCACTTCCGGGGACAGGTAATTGGGTGTACCGCAGATCGTTTTGCGTCTGTTGCTGACTGGTTCCAGCTTGGCAGCCAGCCCAAAGTCACCCACTTTCAGCTCCATTGAGTCACTCACAAACAGGTTGCCTTTAAATGATGAAATGGAAGAATTTTAACTATTTATGCACTGACGGAATGTTAATATACATCCTGTGTGAACAGCATGCCAATGCATACTTACCAAGTTTCAAGTCACGATGCAGAATTTCCAAGTCGTGCAGGTATTTTAAAGCAGAAACTGTTTGTTTCAGGTAATACCTCACTTCTGGTTCTGTTAGGATTTTACGTGCCTTCAGTATATGAGCCAATGACTAAAAAAAAAAGATTACCAGGAGTCAGTTAGGGTGCATTTGCATGACACATTACTTTAAAATTGTTCACTTTAAAATTACATACCCTTCTCCCACAGTACTCCAACAGAATATAGATGTTGTCTTTGTCTTCAAAGTGGTGGTAGAAATGCACTATGTGTTTGTGGCTGAGAGTTCTGTGCAGCTCGATTTCTCGATTTATCTGGAACAAAAAGGACAGAGAATTAATGAGACATCTTATTGATCAATCTCTATTGCAATATAAATATAAAAATTATATAACATTTTTTGTACATAAGCAATGTTTATCCTACCTTCTCTCTCTGGTGGGGTTTGGACACACGTGTATGTGGAATGATTTTGGCTGCATAGATTTTACTTGAAGACAGGTCGGTCATTTCATAGCACTTTGCAAAGCCTCCCTATGGCAGACAGAGAGAAGATAATGTTAATCAAAATGCACAAACCGACAGACAGACAGACAATATAAAAGCAATGCAATCATGCACAATGCAACACTAATAACATAATAATAGTAAAAAAAGCAATAAAGTATTTACATAAATTAAATACTTTCATAACATAATAATAGTAAAAAAAGCAATAAAGTATTTACATAAATTAAATACTTTCTGAACAAATAAGAAATATAGTATTTCAACTAATATCTGCATTGACTTTGAGGTCATTACCTTTCCCAAAACTTTTCCCCGGCAGTAACATTTCCCAGTGTTGGGGTCTGTGATGATTCTGGAATACTCTGTCCGACTGTTATCCTCGGATTTTTTCCATCCTTGCTCACTTATTTTACTGAGCTCACACGTCTTTTCGCTGTGTGTGGTTATAGTTGGGTAGGAGGTATTCCTTAGTGCCTCCATGGCTGTATATTACTGTGCTTTCTGTCACAGTGCTGCCGGAGCAGAGTGTCTCCTGGCTTTTATAGCTCTGACGAACTGCGTCACGAAAGGGGAAGACCCTATATGGCGTAGGGCTCTGGCGTACAGCGCTGTCATCTGTGTGAACTACCTCACCACCGTATTAATTATTTAACATCCCAGACACTTCTATAGACACCTACTCTACAAATATTACAGCGGAAAACCAGGTCTGCATAAGCAATTGTTCCAGACGTCCACACTTTATTCTCTCACGTGCGCCGTGATAATGGATGCACCAGTCGAAATCTCAGGTCTAAATACATATACAGTCTTGTTAAACAAAATACTTTATATAAAGCATCTGAGGGAAAAGCACTGACGTGATTTTAGCAATATTTTATACGTTACAGAAGCAATCGTCGATACATGATTTATACGTTTTAAATCGTCTAAATCATAAAGGAGTGTAAGAGCGCCGCCTTGTGGCCAAATGGATTCACAACATCTGGCATGTTCCGGTTATTTGAAAGATTTTTAGACGTAAATCTGAATATTTTGTTAGCACTTTACAATAAGGATGTATTAAAGTGTTTACTAATATGAAATAACAACAAGAAACACATTTATTACTGTATTTATTCATCTTTGTTGACGTTAGTTAATGAAAATAAAAATTGTTCATTGTTAGTTCATGTTAACTCAGTACATTAACTAATGTTAACAAGCAATTTGAATTGGATTTTAATAATGCATTAGTAAAACTATGATTAATAAATGCTATACAAGTATTGTTCATTATTAGTTTGTAAATACATGAACTAATAAAACCTTATTGTAACTCCATATCTCTTGGAAACATTGTGCATTTCAAATTGTGCTTTATTTAGGTGAGTGGGCTTGATAAACCACCTGTAGAAACACTCTTCTCTCTTATGCACCTGACACTTTATGTAAACTCCATCTTATAAGAACGCAATATTGAAAACGATGTTTACTATAAATGTACCACAATCATGTTGCACTGCTTGCTTCAGCCTTAAATAACTCTTTCACACAATATTAATCCTTTAATATCTCTCTTGCACAATATCTTTCACAACATTGTTCAGTCTCATGTAAAAGTACTTGTATAGCTTGTCTTATGTTTATAGTTATCTTATAGTATATGTTAGTTGTGGAAAAGTTGTTTTTAAAATACATGTAGCTTTTATGTCCAGTGTTGTATTTATGATTAATTTATGTATAGCACCGTTGTCCTGCTAGACACGACATTTCGTTCCTTTGTATGTCATGTAAAGCTTGACTTGACTTGAAAGTGTGACCAAGATTTTTTAAGTACTGAAAATGTATTTAACGGCAATGCAATGACTACATTTTCTAAAGGTAAATTATAGGTGGTTGTGTTAGCATTCCCTTATTTTATATTGCAATATTTTAAGTTTGCTAATGCAAGCTTTCACTTATTTCATGATTTTTTTTAAATCAATTTTAGCCACACAGGAAAAGTTTGAATAGATCTGGTCCCAAAAATCAGAACAAGAAACTATCCTTTACACTAGTGCAAATGTCAAAAGATTATTAAATCAACAAACATGTATTCTAGAGGCAAACTTACATGAGCTATACCAAGTCTAATTTTCTGTGAAACTAATCAAAATGAAGCAGATTTATGATTTTTAAAAAGAACAAAAATCTGCCAAAGAGCTTGGAAAAATCTACTTTATTCAAACCTAAAAAGTCATTTCCAGACCTGACTTACATTTGTTCTTGTTTTAAGCAGAAACTCACTTAATTTTGATTAGTTTTTTCAGAAAACAAATCTTAACGTTTCATTTTGCATTTAAAGTATATGTATCTTGATTTAAGGATGTTTATGTCATTGTATCGAAAAACATATATTCGCCACAGGTTTTTTTTCCTGGTGCAGGTGTTATTTTGCCATTACTTATTGAATTTAACACTTTTTTCTCAGATTATTTAAGACCTTTCTTTATAAGCAGATACCTTGCCTAAATTGTAAATAACACAGCATAATTTAATCATATGAAATACCCGCATTCCCCCTTTAAAATGGAAATTCTGACCTGTTCAGCATCAGAGTACTTGACCTTCTTGACTTAATTATTATAATCATTTAAGGATGCCCTAATTTTGATATTTTGTCTATTACATTTACAAAAAAAAGTACAAATTTAAATATATTTATAAAATGTGACAACAAAAACTCCTAAAATAAATCATTAATTTATTCATTTTCCTTTGGTTTAGTTCTTTTATTCATTAGGGGTCACCACAGCGGAATGAACCGCCAACTTATCCAGCATATGTTTTACTCAGCGGATACCCTTCCAGCTGCAACCCAGTACTGGGAAACACCCATACACACTTATTCACACACATACACTACAGCCAATTTAGTTTATTCAATTCACCTATAGCGCATGTCTTTGGGGAAACCAAAGCACCCGGAGGAAACCCATGCGAGCACGAGGAGAACATGCAAACTCCACGCAGAAATGTGGCTACCCACTGCTCCAATGTGTCGCCTGAATCATTATTATTACTACTACTAATTATTTGTGTGATAAACAATGCATGTCTCTGTGTCTTTCTCAGTCTAGATCTGCTATTCTTGGATATTAAAAGACCAGGGTCATGTGAGCAGTTCAGGTGACAGTAGTGTAACGTTGGCTCTTTATTTCACAGTTTAGCTCAGAATTCCACAACACAGAAAAGCAACTTTCCTACAAAATCTATAACATATAAGCATAAAATACAAAAAGAGAAAATTATTATAACTTTGTAATTATATGCTTTACATATACTGTCTTCTAAAAGTGACTGGTACCTTTCAGGCAGTGCTAAATTATGAAGCATCTTTTTTGGGGGCAAAACACATTTCTCCTCATTTCATGGCAGCTTGTGTTGAAAGTTTGCGTATGACATTCATATCATATGCCCATGTCTGGTCCAGCCCCTCACCCTCAGTGGCTGTCGGAGTCCAGTCCGAAAAAGGGAAGCGACAGGCGATCACTCGAGCCTCATCTGGTAACTCCTTCTCTAGCTTTCTAGCCAACACCTCCATCTGTAGACCACAAAACACACTGTATATACATGGTAAATTAATGGCAAGGCAAACAAGTAATTGTGTTGCATTTGCATGAAAGCTTGTTTCAGCCACAGTACTAAAAAAGACAATTGCAATGAATTAATTAATTTTTTTAACTTAAGAGACAAAGTCAGGATTGTGAGAACATTTATAAACCTGCAATTGTGTTCAAATGAAGTCACAATTCTAATTAAAAACAACTAAGATATGCAAATTCAGAATTGCCAGTGTAAAGTTTATACCTTGCAATTCTGAGTTTTTACTCTGAATTTTAAGGGGGGAAAGTCAGAATTATGAGATGAAGTGAGATAATTTTTTTTCACAAAATCCCAATGATTAGGGGGAAAAAATCATCACACAAATAAAAAAATAAACAAATATATATACTGCTTCAAATTGTAAGTTTTTAGTGACCACTAATGAAAACATTTGGGAAAAATGCTCTAAATGACCATATTTTTATTTGTAATTTAAAAGAAATATTAACAGACCTTTAAAGAATAAAACATAAGATTAAAAAATTACATTATTCGTAATGTATGAAATAAAGCATAAACAAAAATACATTTTAAAATACATTTATTTACATTATTTAAATTTACATTTTACTCAAACCCACACCTAAGAAATACAGAAAATCAAGAGAAATTAAGAAATTGTGGTGCTCTTTTATTTTTCTCCAAAGCTGTGTGTCTGGACCTGGAACAGGTGATGTAACTCTTTGTACTGCTCTTTATATTTTAATCCGCTCCGTCTTTTTAATCAGCTCAGTATAAATGCAGAAAGGACACTTGTGGGTACTTACCAGTCCGGGTGCCAAGAAAACAGTCACATTGTTATATTTGGACAAATCGGTCTGTGAAGGGAAATGATAAAACTGAATCATCAACACTTGGACATGTGAAATGAAGTACAGTTTGTACGTGGTACATGTCATTCTTCAATAGCTGATTTTACACATGGATGTAAAGCTGTGGCAGTGGCAAAGCATAAAGGCTTTAAATGACTATTAATTAGTATTTAGGTGCTGCAGTATGATCCTAAAATATAAAGTCTTTTAATAGGAGTATTTTAATTTATCATCAAATTATTTGTGTAAATACGCCTGACAGGATTTTCTGCAATTTAAACTCTTGACATTTTCTGTAAATCAAAATACAAATGTATTATGAATCTTATTTTTATTCTTAGAAAGATATAAACAGCTGAAGTCCAAATTATTAGCACTCCTGTAATTTTTTTTTCCTTTTCAAATATTTCCAAAATGATATTTAAGAGAGCAAGACATTTTTCACAGTGTTTTCTTACAATATTTTTTCTTCTGGAGAAAGTCTTATTTGTTTAATTTCGGCTAGAACAAAAGCAGTTTTTAATTTTTTCAGGTCAATATTTTTAGCCCCCTTAGGCAATTTTTTTTCAAATAGTCTACAGAACAAAACCATGGTTATACAACAACTTGCCTATTTACCCTAATTTGCCTAATTAACCTAGTAAGGTCTTTAAATGTCACATTAAACTGAATATAGTGTCTTGAAAGATATCTAGTAAAATATTATGTAAGGTCATCATTGCAAAGATAAAATAAATCAGTTATTACAAATAATAATAATTATTAAAACTATTATGTTTAGAAATTTGTTGAAAAAAATCTTCTCTCCATTAAACAGAAATTGGGAAAAAGAAATTTAATAATTATTACTAATAATAATTCAGGAAGGCTAATAATTCTGACTTCAACTGTATATTTTAAACAAATTTAAAATATTATATTTTCATATATTTACTGTAAGTGGCACTTGGCACACTGGCACTTTTTCCAATAATGCAATATTTACAACATTGACATAGACTATTTGTTTGAATGAAAGACTTTTTCCAAAAACAAATTTCCTTTGTAATATTTTTTGGGTGCAATATAGAAATCACGAATGCCATACCTTCCAAAAGTCCTGGTTTACAAAACTTGCAGAGCTGTATGGTATTCCCTTCCAAGTTGATTTGACTCTGGCATATCCAGTCAGGATAGAATTGATTTCAAAGCCAGTGCAGTGGAAACCCTTTGCAGTGGCAGCAAATACCTACAAAGCAATTCCAAACATACACTTTGAGAAGCAGGGTCTGTTATATTTATATCAGTTATAGCTGGACATAAAGTAGGCATTGTTTGCTTTCCGTACTGTAAAAGAAACCAAGAGGAATATTTTTTCACTTGTTTTGCACTCGATATAAGAGAAGAAAAGATTTTTCCATCTAAATTTGAGTGTTAATGAGATCTATTTTTGAACACAAAAGAGGCAGCCCCAGGTAGGCTGCCCAGTGGCCATTATGATGGTAAGAAATCACCATAAAAATAACCCACAGATTAGTCATTTCAGCTTAGAAAGCCAGGCCCCAGAGTTTGTGAACAGTATCCAACAGCAAAGTCATGCAAAATTATAAATAGCCTGTTCTCACGTCTGTTTTTTCTTATTGTATTCTTATACAGTTCAGATTTTTTCAATCCCATCCAGCTGCAAAGCGTCTCACCATGCATTGCGGTGAGAAAGCAGTCGTCTGCAGAAAGCCATCAGAAGCGTCTGAAAAAGTTCTTAGAAGCACAAAATGTAATCTGTAAATCTCACATTGAGATTTACATCATTAGACATGTTAAATGCTACTGTACATTATGAGGTTAGATCAATAAATCAATCAATCAATCAATCAATAAATAAAGAATTCATTGGTATTATGCAAAAGGACTGATGTTAAAGCATATACAGTTGAAGTCAAAATTATTCACCCTCCTGTGAATTTTTCTTCTTTTCCAAATATTTCCCAAATGATGTTTAACAGATCAAGGAATTTTTCACAGTATTTCTAATAATAATATTTCCCCTGGAGAAAGTCTTATTTGTTTTCATTCAGGAAGAATAAAAGCAGTTTTAAATTTTTTAAGATCACTCTTAGGCCAATATTATAAGCCCCCTTAAGCAATATTTTGCCTAAATACCCTAATTTGCCTAATTGACCTAGTTAAGCCATTGGAGTTAACTTTTTGACAAAGGTCCAGCGGCAGAACCACGCCTCACTTTGTCTCCTTAACCAATCAATCCCTAAAGCTTATTTAAGGCAGACCAGCCCTCTAGCACTGTTCTTCCCTTTCTTTCGAACCCTCCCTGCCTCCCTCTATTTCCTCGCTTCCCCTTCACAATCCTATAATTGAGGGGGTGGATTAATCACTCTACCAAAATATTACAGAGACGATACCCCCACTCTGATTCTCTGGGCATCATTGTAGGATGCCCGATCAACCTACCTACCTGTTCACCGTTTATTCTCTTACTTCCCTTCCCCTTCATCCCACTGTTCTCTTACCATCCCCTTCATCCCTACATCCCTACAGTAAAGTTTAGCTCAAAGTGTGGCATGGTCCATGCTGGTGAAATTGAGCTTTAAGCTGAATACTAGTGTCTTGAAACATATCTAGTAAAATAGTATGTACTGTCATCATGGCAAAGATAAAAGGAATCAGTTATTAGAAATGAGTTAATAAAACTATTATGTTTAGAAATGTGCTGAAAAAATCTTCTCTCAGTTAAACAGAAATTAGGGAAAAAATGTACAGGAAGGCTAATAATTCTGAATTCAACTATACATAAAGTATCTGAAATTTCATTATGATTTACAGTAAACATTAAACACTTACCAGTCGCCCATCGCCAGACCCCAGATCTGCCAGACACCCTGCTCTCCCACACAGAAGTTTCATTACATTCTGGGTCTGTGTTCTACTGGAGGGCAAATAAGGCACCTGGACAATATTAACTTCACTTACATCAGTGATCAATTGGACTATGGAGTATGAGTCTAAACAAACACAGCATCCAACATAATAAAGAGCAGATTGTTGCCTTTTAAGATATGTCCACTATGACACTGAATGAATACAGTGCTTCCGGCAGTGCTCTATTATTAGAAAAGCTATATTTAGTTTCAGATATATCTTATATGATTTCCAGTACCTTGAGGCATATTGGTACTTTCCGGAAGCCAGGAAGTGCAAATAATGTCCAGAGCCCATAAACTCCCACAAGAAACGCTCCAGATGCTGCTGTGACCAGTGGCTTTTCCTCAGTGTGATGAGAGAGCTCGCAGCTCTTATGCTGAAGGATGACCTCCACTGAATCCTCCATCATGGAGCACTGTAGAAAAAAGCAAACAAGTAAGGGTGAGCGGGGAACAAACAAATTATAGTTGTAAAAATCAAATGAGCCAAAATGTAAAAAATTACATTAACACCTATGATGAAAATCATCTTTTGTAAGGTGTTTGGGCAAAACTGTGTGTAGGTATAGTGTATCCACAGTCTTATTGGGGTGATAGAAACACAATTAGCCTCTTTTTTTAATTTTCTGACGTTAAAATAGGATCCAAATTCCTCCCATTTTGAGGCTCACCGAAACGTGATGTAGGAGTGCGGTTTTCCCACCCACCGAATTAATTGACAGCCGCATATTAACAGGTCTCCATCATAGCGCGTTTAATCATATCAACAAGACAGGACGTGCGCAAAGCAACTGGGATTACAAGCTCTGTTCAGCTCTCTGTGATTATCAATCATCATCAAATGTGTTCAAGAATGAGTTTTGCAAGTTCAAAATGTTTTGTGCATGTCTGTAATTACAGCAATTTTACTGTCTTTATCACCACAGCCGCATGTCAGTACAATTATGAAAGAAGATGCTTCAATCCAGGTTTGTGGATGTTAAATCAGGTTTATTTAGTACATTAACATAACGAATATCCCAACAGCAGTGGACATTAACCTGTATCCGGTCACATTTGCCGTGCAAAAACAGTGCAAAGTTAAACACACATGCTGTGTGTGTGTCCGCTGTGTGTATGTGTGCATGAACATTGTAACGACATTGTGTGTGACTCATCATTGCAGAAAGGCTTGAATCAACTCCACAACAAATACATCAAATAATCATTGGGGAAATTCTTACTGTAGTATTTCTCACAAGCGTTACATGAGATCTGCTTCCTTCATGTCTGTCACTGTGCTGTTTATCTGACGCAGCCGAGGTGGAGATTGAGGCACACTCTGACAGGCACGTAGGAACAATGGGCAGGGAGAACCAGCATTAAATGCACAGGCCACAAAAACAGCTACAAAGCTGAAAATTCTAATGTTCTCAAAGTTATAATAAATAATCTGATGGGTGTTTTGAGCTGAAACTTTACAGACATATTCTGGACACACCAAAGACTTATCTTAAATCATGAAAAAGTGGTATAATAGATAATATGTAGGCAAGGCAAGGCTAATTTTATTTATAGAGCCCAATTTTACACAACCGTAGATGATCCAGTACTTTACAAAAATAAAATAAAAATTAGTATTCAAAATATAAGAGAAAAATTATATATGCATAACCTGAAATACAGATATAAAATAACATGCATTACTCCATGGCAAGGGAGTAAAAATAAGTCTTTAAATTAGATTTAAAAGCATCCAATGATTGAGAAATGTTCAGAGGGAGACTTTTAGTGTTTATTTAAAGATCATTCTGTTATTTAGAAGTAAATGGGTTACAGCAGGGGTATCCAAACTCCGCCCTGAAGGGCCGGTGTCCTGCAAATTTTAGTTCCAACCCCAATTAGACACACCTGAACCAGCTGAACTAACTAGAAACTTCCAGGAAGGTGTGTTGAAGGAAGTTGGAACTAAACTACGCAGGACACCGGCTCTCCAGGGCGGAGTTTGGACCCCCCCTGGGTTACAGTGTCAGTGTGCACAGCTTTGATTAGAATTATGCTTTTCTATGACATTTGTTCTCTTACTACTACATGTCCCTCAGATGTTACATGGTAACTTTTACTCTTTTGGAATAAATAAGGCATTAACTAACTAAGGCAAAAATATAAGCACTATAATTATTAAACCAAACCACTACACAAGTGTAAAGCTAATTTGGAAAAAAATACTCTGAACACTATGTGGATTCACGCAAACTAAGAAAGTCTCCTCTATGGTGAACGCGACTCAAACAAATAATAACAATAATTAATTTTAATATCAGATAAATAATCTGATAAATAGTGACATACTGCTCACATACTAAGCTAAATACTAAACTCACTTTTCCACTCCACAAGCGTAGGTTGTTGTTCAAGAAATAAACTGATTATTTGGTGGAGCTGTTCGGCCACTAGAGAGCGCTGCGAACCAGTTGTTTTAAAAGGCAACTACGTCTAAAAGTTTATTTACCACAGTAAATTACAATGTAGCACAGTAATCCACATGCGTTGTATACTTACGTAACATAAACGTATTAGTAGTTACTACCTCAAACTGTATATGCATGTGTATAACGTACAGCTTTACCCACAAACAAGAGAAACTCGCTTACTGCAAATTTCTAGAACAAACAACCAAATCCTGCACAATTCACAAGCAACACATATACAAGGACAACATATTCGACAATTAACGGTGGATTTACCTTTCGCATGTCAACAAATATAGCCTATTGTTTGTTTTTAGTACGAGGAATACGTGACATAAACAACCCATGCGCATGCGAGAGTGGGATGGGCACTAGTTGTAGGTTCTACTATGGAGAAGGCACTCGCTTATTAATATTAATTATAATTCTAACATCCAATGACGAGAGCCAGAGCTATAAATACGCTGACGTTGGTAAATACCACCCTATAGTGAAGCACTGGCTTATGAATATTAAAAATTGTGTCGCAATAGTAGGATTCGTTTAATATCAGTGTTGATGGGCAAGGCAAATCAAAGTGCTTTAAATAAACAAAAATTAAAGAAACACAAAATACATGTATAACAAATAACAACAAAGAATGAAAATTATTAAAAACTAATTAAATCAATTTAATATCGATATATAATATATTAATATATACGATATATATAAACGTTAGATTTTTTTATAGGTTTGTAAAATAATGATAAAATTAATGTCAATGATGAAATCAGAAATATATATATATGTGTGATATTTAAATTAGTATTGTATTGTATTAGTAATGTATAATGTTTATATTTCCCCATTTGCAACATTTACAAATACTAACAATGTTTGTAGAATATGGAGGACAAAACCTGCAAAAACAATAAATAAATATGCAAATAAAATAAATAAATACACAAATTCCTGCATAAATAAAACAATAAATAAATATGCAAATAAAATAAATAAATACACAAATTCCTGCATAAATAAAACAATAAATAAATATGCAAATAAATAAATGAATAAACAAATACAAAATGTCCTGCATAAATAAAACAATAAATACGCAAATAAATAAATAAATAATTAGACAAATTCCTGCATAAATAAAACAATAAATAAATAAATCTGCAAATAAATAAATGTATATATAAATCTACAAATTCCTGCATAAATAAATATATAAATAATAATAGTGCGGTGTGAAAGGAGGGAAAAATCTACTTTCAGTTTAGCATTTTCTTGTTCCCCCAACATCCGTGTAATTAAAGATGTTAAAGACTGGATGACCAACAATTTTCTTCTCTTAAACTCAGACAAAACAGATTTATTACTTAGTGGGCCTTAATCCTGTACACAACAGATCTCACAACTCGACCTTCAATTAGAGGGATACAAAGTTAGCGTTAGCTCTACTATAAAAGATCTGGGTGTCATATTAGACAGCAATTTAACTTTTGAAAATCATATATCCCATGTCACAAAAACTGCCTTCTTTCATCTGAGAAATATTGCTAAGTTACGAAGTATGCTATCCATCTCAGATGCAGAAAAGCTAGTGCATGCTTTTATGACGTCTAGGCTGGATTACTGTAATGCTCTGTTTGCAGGCTGCCCAGCATCCTCTATTAACAAACTTCAGCTAGTACAAAATGCAGCTGCCAGAGTTCTTACCACAGTCACAGCCATATCACCCTGCAGCCCAAGACTGATTACTCACTGAAGCAAAGCAGGGCTAAGCCTGGTCAGTTCCTGGATGGGAGACTACATTGGAAAAACTAGGTTGCTGTTGGAAGTGGTATTAGAGAGGCCAGAAGGGGGCGCTCAAATATGAAAATATGATCATATCACCCCAATTTTATCCTCCTTACACTGGCTGCCTGTTAGGTTTCATATTGATTATAAAATACTGCTTCTTACCTATAAAGTTTTAAATAATCTAGCTCCTGCTTATCTAACCAATCTTCTGTCTCGCTACAATCCAACCCGCTCTTTAAGATCTCAAAACTCAGAGCTTCTGGTAGTACCTAGAATAGCAAAGTCGAGTAAAGGAGGTCGAACCGTCTCATTTATGGCCCCTAAATTCTGGAATAGCCTTCCTGAAAATTTCCGAGGCTCAGACACACTCTCACAGTTCAAAACTAGATTAAAAACCTATCTTTTTAGCAAAGCATACACTCAGTGCATCACTTAGTGGTATGACACATGAGTGTGCCCCACGCAGGTTTTTGCATCTCGTTTATATACACTATGAACAGCAACTATGCTAATTATTCTCTTTATTCTCTATTTTCACCTGGGGGTACTCATCCCGAGGCCCTCAGACTATGCAGCACCACTGATGCGATCCAAGACCAGCGACAAGATGATCCCAAGGTCTTCATAATCCTGGACCAGGCTGCATCCTGAGCAGCTGCTGTGGTGGTCATGGTAGAGTGAGAGCATGAGACTGATTCCTGTGACGCTCCAAGGACAGATGAGTCTTCGCTGAGGTCCAGCATTCTCCAGCTTCCGGCGCCTAGACTGCAGCTCTGCACAAGACGTTTGGCCATAGGAGAAATGGTCGTACCCAACTGAGCCTGGTTTCTCTCGAGGTTTTTTAAATCTTCACTTTTGTCAATTGGTGAGTTTTTTTCCTCGCCGCTGTCGCCACTGCCTTGCATGGTTCGGGATCTGTAGAGCTGCGCATCGATGGAATTGCTCTTCAGTGTTTGGACCCTTAGAGACCCTTATAAGCGCTATACAAATAAAGGTGAATTTAATTGAATTTATTTAATTATTAATCAGCCCACATTATTTATAGATTTATTTATGCAGGAATATGTGGATTAATTAATTAATTAATTCATTTATTAGCGTATTTATTTATTGTTTTTGCATGTTTCATCTTCCACAGTAGAAACCATGATGTAGTAAATTAAATACATTTTGTGATCAGATCCAGTATTTTTTTATGATTTTATTTATTTATTTTGAATCAGTGATTTGTTTATTGGTAGAACAAATGCAATTACATACATAAAGACAAATAATTAAACTAAACAAATAAAAAACTAAATTAAAAACAGCACAGACATATGCCTACAAACAAACAAACAAACAAACAAACAAACAAACACCAAATAAAAATGTAATAAAGTTACGTCTTATAGAGACACAAAGAATATAACGTGACAGTTTTCATTGCTCTTGTATTAATGGATAGTTTCCAAATATTACTCAGGGTCAATTCTAAATACAATTTTACAATGTTATTTGTGTAAGTGAGAGAGCGGCGCTGCTGCCCCCTGCTGCCAGCAGAGCGCAGCTACACTCTGGGCGGATGTGAATGGGTGGAGAGAGAGAGTGACTGTCTGCTGACGTCCATTGCGAGCATCATCGCATCCAACATTTATCCCAGCAGCCGACTCAACCTCTCCAAAACGGGGGGAAAAACTATCATTTATTAGGACAAAATCAGAATCAACCGCCCTTTATATCATTGCGTTTGTTTTTTTATTGTCTAAAGCAAATGGAGTTATACGGGAAGGTAAGTGAGAAACGGCGTTGCATGTAGGCTATAATGTTGTTTGGTCGTAATGGAGAGCCACGCAAAAAGAAATAAAAGGCTAATTTAGTCATGTTGTGGAAAAAAAGACGTGTTGTTTAGACCTATTTGTGATTTGACAGTGCGCATACTACTGACAGGTCATTAAAGATGCATTAAAATGATAAAACGCAACATCAGTGAAGAGAAAAGCAATCAGCCGTAACAGCTAATTTATTCACATGAGCTGCTAATTTTGGCTATATGAGTCGTACAGCTGGCTATCTGCTCTCGTTAACAGCTCAAATATCTCCTTGTCTACATATCATCATTTATTATGCATTCTATATTTAAAGCCTATTAGCTGATAATATCCAGGGCTTGCAAAAAGAGACTGACCCCTTTAAAAACGCTCAGATTGGAATGAGACAGTCTGCGTCTCAAAACCTAGTGAGCTGCCTATCTAGTCAGCATTCATTTTGGACGAGTTTCGAGTTTACACTGCATTTTTCCCATCTAAGTGTGCAACTAGCCTTAACGTTTCAGTTTTCGTCACAATTTAATTAGTTAAACCCAATAGAAAGTTGTAAACAACAAAGCAATATCATTTCTATTTTAATAAATGTACTTATTTATTTAGCTTGTTTACAGTGGTGTGGTTTTACTTTTTAAAATTATATCAGTCATTTCCCAGTACTGGGTTGTGGCTGGAAGAGCATCTGCTGTGTAAAACATATGCTGGAGTAGTTGGCGGTTCATTCCGCTGTGGTGACCCCTGATAAATAAGGGCCTAGCCCGAAGGAAAATTAATGAATGAATATCAGACATAATCTTTGATTGTTATCACTGGTCATGCCTTTGTTTACACCAACCATGTTGAAAAATATCTAAACATTGTTGAGACCAGCAGACTCAGTAGTGAGCTACATAGACAATATTTTGGGGGCTTGTTTGCATGCACTCACTGAACTAATTGCATTTTGAAAAAGATGGTATTAAATGGGTTAAGTAAAATAAAACTCTTCCTAGATTTCAAGACATGGACAGCTCCTGGTGCTGATTTTTATTATTTTTTTGCTATTTGTATGAAGCGCTATTTTAGCCTTACTTAAAGATATAAATCACTCAAAAATGAAATTTCCTGACTATTTACACAGTATAAAATGATGGGCTGCACACAATTCCTTCATATTCTCTCAACACAAATCAATGAAGTTAACGTAATAGCTTATTACAAATTTAAGTGGATTGAACATGAAACAATTAGGTTGTCCGCCCCAAAAAACTCAAGAATTGAACTTAACTCACTTTAAAATAAGTATTATGAACAAGCAGCAGAAGTCATTTTAAGGGGTTATATGTGTTCTTTTCCCAACAATCTTTAGAAAATCTTCTTGTGTTCAACTGAAGAATCAAATCTTGATGTTACACTTGATGAAGGCAGTAAACACTGATGAAGTACACTTGCTAAAACGCGTACACTCCAAAAAACTTTTTGCTGCTTATTTAAAATAGGTTTAATCAACACAATTCTTCAGATTTCCAGGGACAACTTATTTGTTTAATGTTTTGTCTACTTAGATTTGTAAGTTAGGTTAACTTAATTGATTTGTGTTGGAACAACATGAAGGAATTGTGTGGACCGCAGCATTTTTTTACATTTATTCATTCATTCACTTTCTTTTCGGATTAGTCCCTTTATTAATCAGGGGTCGCCACAGCAGAACCACCAACTTATTCAGCATATGTTTTACACAGCGGATGCCCTTCCAGCTGCAACCTGTCACTGGGAAATATCTATACACTCTCATTCACACACACACTAGGGCCAATTCACCTATAGTGCATGTAATTGGACTGTGAGGGGAAACCCACGCGAACATGGGGAGAACTTGCAAACTCCACACAGAAATGCCAACTGACCCAACCAAGGCTCAAACCAGTGACCTTCTGGCGATCATGCTACCCACTGCGCCCACATTTTTTACAGTGTTTTTTAAGGATTAGTCATGCGAACAAAGGATTTTTAATGTTTTTTCCACATTTTTTAAATGCCTTGGACTTATTTTTGCAGTTTATTTCAATAGTATCCGGATACAGCCTTTATGATCCAAGCTGAGATTGCATCACTCAGCGATGCAATGTCAGACACAATGCACTTAATGGAGTGAATGATGTCACTGTGACGGTTAGGGTTAGGGGTGGGGTTAGGTGAGCGCATTAAAAAGAATTGAATTCAGCTCAGATCGCACTGCACCAGGTCTGCATTCAGACCCCTCTCGTTTATTCTGATGAACCTCTTACCCAAAGAGCACAAACACATAATTTAAGCTACTCCTGAGCACTTTTTGTTTGATTTTAAATTAAATCTTTCTTCTGTTAAACACATATGAAGATTTTCTATTGATCATTGGAATAAGCAGCCATTGATATCCATAGTATGAACAAAATATACTATGGAAGTCAATGGTTGCTCTTTCCAACATTCTTCAGAAAATCTTCATACGTGTTTAACAGAAGAAAGAACAGTTTTGGTTTGGAACAAGTGGAGGATAGGTAAAGGATGACTGGATTACCAGTTTTGGATGAACTATCCTATTAAATGGGATTACAAAACTCTCCAACATAGGCTTATTATGAAAATGTAGCCCTATATACATTTCTGGAGATCGCAAATTATGTACCAGAAGTACGTATGGCTGCATTTTATCTTTAAAACGAACACTACGACGCAGTATAGTGCCGTTCCTATTTGTTCTTACAAGCTGAATGCTTACCTTCGTATGGACGGCTTTCCCACAGTTACCAGTTTGTCCAGTAGCTCGACATGTACATCGGCAGACTTGAGACGCAAAGAGGAGTTGACCACAATGGCAGGGTTTGAGTCTGGCAAAAAAACTGTTCCAGAAAGCGGGTAAGACAAAAACAGAAGCCAAAAAATAAAATAAACAAGTAAATATCAATTAAAAATGTGGTAAAAATCACGCGAGGGCTTTATAGAACTTTATAAAATTGTCAATTGGGTTTAGGAAAGTGGGTGAGCAGGTCAGTCTGTGCTTTTGAAAAGACTATTGGTTGGGTTTAGGGAAGGAGGAGGGTGGGTCAGTCGATCGGTCAGTCAGTCAGACGACAGTGACCTCTGGTGGATTTACGCCAGAACAGCAAGCACAAATGGCACTTGAGAGAGATATTATATCTCAAAAAGTGTACACAGCAGCCTCTGGTGGATTTGCAAATACAAAAACTGCAAAAAACGTACCCCCTGGAACATAGTTGGTGCTCTCCAGAAATGTATATAGGAGTACGCTTTCAGAAGGCCTAGGTTGCAACTCTAAGTAGGTTTCAAGACATGGACAGCTCCTGGTGCTGATTTATTTTTTTTTGATCTTATCCTTACTTAAAAAATAGAGATGGCTGCACTTCTTAAAGGTTAAAAGTACGGTTCCATTAAGAACACTTTCTTCATACTTAAAAATGAATGGTTCAAACCAAAACAAAATTTTGGTCAACAAAAAATGGTTACTACAAATATGAAAACCCTAATTTTTGAACCTAATTTTTAACCTTTCTCTTATCATATTACTGTATGCGGCATGGCATGTTATAATGCTATCTACACAGTATAGTAGGGCTGTAAACCTTTGATCTGGTCATTAAACTGTCTTTGTGTTCTTACAGATGGCTGCTACGCAAGACAACAAACAAAAGGAGAACTCTGATCAAAACTTTGATTACATGTTTAAATTGCTGATCATCGGGAACAGCAGCGTCGGAAAAACATCCTTCCTCTTCCGATACGCTGATGATACCTTCACATCTGCTTTTGTCAGTACAGTGGGCATCGACTTTAAGGTCAAAACGGTCTACAAGAACGACAAGAGGATCAAGCTTCAGATCTGGGTAATTTCTGCCTCATTCGCCAAGCTGGAAATGGCTATGATTTGAAAAACCACACAGATGTTTCATGGTTGGTAAAGCACTGAAGGGCTGGATAATCACACATGGCAATGTAAACATCACATGGGGTGATGATTAACACTGGCTTATGGAAAGAGAACATAAGCGATTGTCACCTTATCCGAGTCAGCATCAGCAAAAGCCATGTGTTCATCAGATTGTGGCATGCTTTCCTATTTTAGTCGTTCGGTGAAAGCACTGCTACTTATAGACGTGACAAAACCATCATTTCTCAGACTCCAGTGCTCATTAATTCACACCTTTCCTGTATCGACTCCATCTGTCTGGCCCAGACTAAATGAACTATGATTGTGGAGAAACAGAGAATCACAACTTGATTTAAAATAGACATCACGAATCTCACACCATTCTGAACATTAGTCCCTTATTTATTAGGGACCACCACAGCGGAATGAACCGGCAACTATTCCAACATATGTTTTACCCAGCCACTTACCACTACTGGGAAAACAATTCTGAACAGAAAGAAAAAGATTTGCAATTTACTAGAAGTTTTGACAAAATAATTGTTGCTGCAGTCTATTGTCCCACAGTAGTATATATGCACATATAGGCAAAATTGAGGTGCATATACAGGCCATATAGATCTCCTCTATCACTTCTTTATATCCACATGTAAGCTCAATATGTACATACAAGATATGTCTCCTATACAGCTCATATCTCACTTTGGCAACTGTCATACATGATGCCTAGCTCATATTTTCTATTATCAAGGCAATAACTAAGAACTAAAAAAAAAGCAAAAAACATATGTATGTGCGAACACTTGAAATTGGTGTCACATGTAATTGACATGCTATGGAATTTAACTATGGCAAATAAGTGAGAGCCCACACGGAAAGAACATATAAGTCAGAATTATTAGCCGCCCTGAATTATTAGCTTCCCTGTTTATTTTTTTCCCCAATTTTTGTTTAACGGAGAGAAGTTTTTTTCAAAACATTTGTTGATAACTCATTTCTAATAACTGATAAATGATAACTGAACATAATATTTTACTAGATATTTTTAAGACACTTCTATACAGCTTAAAGTGACATTTAAAGGCTTAACTAGGTTAATTAGGGTAACTAGGCAAGTTAGGGTAATTAGGCAAGTTATGGTATAACGATGGTTTGTTTTGTAGACTATAGAAAAAAAGTTAGCTTAAAGAGGCTAATAACTTTGTCCTTAAAATGGTTTTTAAAAAAAAAAAACTGCTTTTATTCTAGCCGAAATAAAACAAATAAGACTTTCTACAGAAGAAAAAATATTATCAGACATACTGTGCAAATTTCCTTGCTCTGTTAAACATCATTTGTAAAATATTTTAAAAAGAAAAAAAATCAAGGGGGGGGGTATACAGTTGAAGTAATTCTGACTTCAACTGTATATAAACATATATGTTTTAATATAGGTATTATTATAGGTCACATATATTAAAAACTTATATCAAAAGCTATATTAAAACATGTTTATATAGGTTCTTTCCATGTGGGGTAAACTATAGTTTTGAATCATTTGAATAATTATTATTTTAAAGCTGATTTATTGAGACACATCCACAAAATTAAGTATTCTTAAAAAGTAATACGTATTTCAATTGTCATATTTAAATGTAATTTTAAATGTTATGTTATCATATATACGTGGGCTGATTTAGGCCTGCCATTGCACATTGTTAAAACAAAGATTATGTCCTGACCTTCGAGTCCTGGTTTCCAGACCATTTCCAATCCATAATGATAACGGGTTATTACGTCGACATGAGAGTTCTTAGCCATATATCAACTTTTCATTTTCCGTTGGTCTTAATACACAGTGTATAACAGGGGTGCCCAAACTCAGTCCTGGAGGGCCATAGTCCTGTAGATTTTAGCTCTAACTTGCCTCATTACACCTGTATTTTTCTAGAAAGCCTAGTAAGAGCTTGATTAGCTAGTCCAGGTGTGTCTGATTGGAGTTGGAACTAACCTTTGCAGGACACCGGCCCTCCAGAACCAAGTTTGGGCAGCTCTGGTGTATAATTACAGTGTTTGAATTGGCTTTAAGAAGCTTAAAATTAGAAAATTATGGAAACTCTTTTGTCCCTTTTGAGTGAAATGCCAATGGTCCAATCTGATTCAATTATTTATGCTAAGCTAAACTAAAAGTTCTCCTGCCAGACCCAGATATCAGATAAAAAATGGTGAAACTCAATAGTTAAAGGGGGATGGGAGTTGTAAAATGAGTCTATTTTCAAAAAAGTGAATTGTTCCTTCATTTAACATACAACAATACAGGTTAATATTATGTTTTTAGGACACAGCCGGACAGGAACGGTACAGGACTATCACCACTGCCTACTACAGAGGAGCCATGGGCTTCATCCTAATGTATGACATTACTAACGAAGAGTCTTTTGCTGCTGTACAGGACTGGTAAGTTAATGTCAATTTTTACATTGTGCATTTCAGCTGGAGTATTCAGAGCCTTTTGCCAATCCTGGAGTCAGAATTGATGAATGAAGGCATATTTTTTCAATGATTAGTCAGTGTAGCACCATGTTTCATGTTTGACGATAACATTATATGGATTTTTTTGGACATACTGCTGATAAAACACTGGTCAAACAAACAACAGGCTACAACTCTATAAATCATAATGCACCTCATGTATGAAACATTTGTACTTACAGTACAGTGCATCCAGAAAGTATTGATAGCGCTGCACTTTTTCCACATTTTAAGTTACAGCCTTATTGCAAAATGGATTAAATTCATTTATTTCCTCAAAATTCTACACACAATACCCCATAATGACAATGTGAAAAAAGATTTTCTGAAATTGTTGCAAATTTATAAAAAAATGAAAAACCTGAAAAATCACATTTCGCATTCTGCAAAAAATGTTGCAAGGGATACACGAAAAACAGCACTTTATTTAAACATAAATATAAACGTGTTTTTTTTTTGCTCTACTGATAATTGTATGAACATTATTTAGAAATTATAGATGTTTAGATAGGCTATAATTTTACAACAGATGTAGATGTATCAAATGTAACATCATTTACATTCATCTGTGCAACCAAAAGATGAATTTTCCAGAAAGAAATAAAAGTGCAGTGTATTTCAAGCCGCCTGAAGCCATACAATAATAATGTGTAACGGAACTATTCACTTTTCATTTGATCTTATTATTTAATGAAATTGGTTCAACTTTCTAATTCAAGACAAAATATGGTCTGAAAAGAAATGATGATGTGAGAGCTTTTGAAATTGTAACACTTGAGTAGAAACGGCCAAAAATCTAGTGTAGTAATGAAGTGGCATTAGATGTGTGGATTAGAGAACATGAAGAGATGACGGACGGGAACAGAGAGGAAGTGTTGACATGACGTTCCCATTGATTCTGTGAGACATGATGACATGTTCATACAATAGAGCGGACAGAGTTTTGAGTCTGGCACATCTTGTGCTACTTGCTGCTCAGGCAGTGGCATTTGTCCTGACGACAAGCGTGTCTGCTCTCTTTTGTCTCGTCTTGTGTCAGGGCGACCCAGATTAAGACATACTCGTGGGACAATGCACAGGTGATTCTCGCTGGAAACAAATGTGACATGGAGGAGGAGAGGATAGTGTCTGTGGACAGCGGCAGACTGCTGGCGGAACAGCTCGGTGAGTGGAAAAAAATATTATATAGAGTCGTTTAAATATGAAAAACTATTGGATTACTACATACAGCTGAAGTCAAAATGATTAGCCCTCTTGTACATTTTTTTTCTTTCTTAAATATTTCCCAAATGATGTTTAACAGAGCAAGGAATTTTTCACAATTTTTCCTATAATATTTTTTCTTCTGGAGAAAGTCTTATTTGTTTTATTTCGGCTAGAATAAAAGCAGTTTAAATTTTTTTTAAAAACATTTTAACATCAATATTATTAGTCCTCAATATTTTATTTTCGATTGTCTACAGAACAAACCATCGTTATACTAATAATTCAAGAGGGCTAATAATTCTGACCTCAACTGTACATATTCCTTATAAATGTTTGGGGTTGACATTAGTAATTTTTAAACTAAACTTTCCCTATAGATATACTTTTTTCTCTGTAGATTCATTTTTTTGGTAAATAAACTGCATGTTAAACATATTTTAAGTGGAACCTTTATCTTCTTAATGTAAAATTAAATACAATAAATTTACAAATAAAAAGCAATTTCACAAACTATGTAGTTAATTAGCCATATTTGTCATTAGATTGTAATATTTGCATGTGCAGGACGGTAAGAACATTCCACTATTCATGGAGGCCCCCAATTTTGAAAAGTAGTAATAATGTTAAAATCTTAATGGTTATAGACAGATTTTACAACAAATGACAGACATTTTTTAAGAGCTATATGATTAATATAGGCTTCTTGACATTGGTTGGGGGCCCCCAAATTCGCCTAGGCCATAAGCAGCTGCTTACCTCGCTTATTGGTTAAGTCCGCCCCTGGAGGTCAGCACAGCGGAATGAATCGCCAACTGTTCCCAGTACTGGGAAACACTCATACACTCTTTTAGGTTCACATACACACACAAATACACTATGGCCAATTTAGTTTATTCAATTCACTTATAGCGCATGTCTTTGGACTGTGGGGGAAACCAGGGCACCTGAAGGAAACCCACAGGAACAGAAATGCCAACTGGCTCAGCCAGGACTCGAACAAGCCACCTTCTTGCTGTGAGGCGACAGTGCACTGGAAACTAATAAAAATATCTTTGACATGATATAATTAGTCTAATTAGGCCTACTTTTATTTTTTTTTACCCTACATTACTATTTTTTTTTTGGTAAAAAATTAAAAGTTTAATGTTACTGATTTTTTAGACAGGTTTATAGTAAAAGGGCTAGTAAAATCCACTCACACTCGCAAATTTATTTAGATAAACAAAACTCACAGAACTCAGGTCGTGACTCAGCCAAACCGAAGCACTTTGCTTGGGGTTTTTGTCAGCTGGCCAGACTTCAGCCAGAGTTCAGCCGAATGCTCATTGACAAAAGACAAAAAATAAGACGTATAAGCCCAAATAAGACGTATCCCCCTATATTTTGAAAAGGTAGACATTAAGCAGGCCTGCCGTAGGCTACACTTACCTTATCTCTTTCTCTCCCACAAGGATTTGAGTTTTTCGAGACCAGTGCGAAGGACAACATCAACGTGAAGCAGACTTTTGACCGCCTAGTGGATATAATCTGCGACAAGATGTCCGACACTCTGGAGGCCGATCCTGCGGCGGGCGGTGGCACTCCCAGCGCCAGACTGACCGAGACCCCTGCACCCCCTCAGCCCTCAGACTGCAGCTGCTGATCGGCTCCTGCTCCTGCTCAACCCCCAGCCCCGACCTGGCTTCAAATCCTCGTTTTTCGGTGTTAACGACATAGCGAACTAGCAAGATTGTGCCAAAACACACGTGTCAAAATCTTCTTTAATGCCATGATTCCAGTCCGCAGGTCTTCTTTCAGGGGTTGCTCATGTTCCTGTTCCGCAATATCTCTCCTATTAGTCATTTTAGCAGAGCTGAGGTGAACTTTAGACACTCCGCAATCATTCCCATGTCTCTCAGGGGAATTATAAACTTCTGCAAATTTATAAATTCTCTTATGTGTAACCTATATATTGAGAGGGTGTCGTGACCGAGTTTTACTGGACCTGTTTGTATGCGGTTGTGTGTGACGGAGAAAATGACTGCGAACGCGAAAAAGTGTGTAAAAAATAAATAAATGTGGCCTTGAAACGGTTTTGTGGCGTAGATCCAGTCTTTTACACGGAGCTGTATAATAGTATAATAAATATACTAATACTGTGATTATAATTACTAAATAATAAAAAGGGCATGCAAAATAGAAATGTAGCCTACATCTAAATTAAGTGACTGAAACAAAAAGAAAAAGAATAAAAGGATTTATATAAAATGCTTGAAAGACTGTAAAATAAAGGAAATATGGATAAACAATTAGTTCTGTGTGCTCTAGGAGTCGCTGTCCATTTCCAAAGTGCTGAAATATGACCTTATATGGAGTCGTTTCCAGAACGTTTATATTAATCATCATCTCTTGTGGATTAGCAATCAAACACCTACCTCCAGACAGAGGCACAAATCGCTTGAGGAAATAAGAAATACCAAATAGGATGGAAGTCATTGACAGATAAAAAAGGGTACCTCAAATATTCCGTCTCTCTGGCATATTTATATTTTTTGTATAGGGTTTTAATTTAGATGTGCATTTCTAGTTTTGCTTGATTGTTTTCTGCCCTTTTTATTATTTCATTTATAAATTTATTTGGAAAAAAAGAGTAAGAGTGTACAATAAAGTACAATACAATTTGATATATGCCTATGGCAATATTTACAAATTACACTAAAAAAATATATTTTTTACTTGTTCTAACTACTTAATTAAAATGAGCTGAAACAACACAATTCTTGATATTTCATTGGGAAATATCCCCAAAAAAACTTAACTTTGTATGTCCAATCCACATAAATTTGTTAAAAGTGTTAAGTTAACTTAATGGATTTGTGTTGGGATAACATGAATGAATTGTTTGGAACCCTGCATTTTGAACAGTGTATATATATACAAAGGTATATTTCAAAATATTGCATAAATGACCGTTTTATATTTTTTCAACCACTACAAATATAAGCATATTTACTGTATATACAGTAGTCAACATTTGAAGTGGATCAAAACCTTTTAAGTTGTTCTAAAACTACTGAACAACATCCATATATATACAGGACCATAGCCAGGGGGTTTGGGTGGTTCGAAAGACCCACCCCTCACTGACAAAGTCCAGAATTTGGTCACTACATGAGCTCATTTGTCCCATTTTTGACTACTAAGCCATCATAAATTGTGATAATAACTGATAAAAGAAGGCTTTAAGACAAATGTATATTTTAATTATTCAAATGGCCAGTTCTGACAGAGGAAAATTAAATGAGCTGGCCAGTTTGTTATTTGCCCATAGGTTCCATTTTTTATTTAAAACAAGTTTTAACAGATTATCTAACTGTTTTTTATTTTGTGTGTGTGTCTGTTTGATTGATGATAAATTAATGATAATACTTTTTCATATTTTTTTATAATTTTTTTAACATAACAGTTTAAATGCACATTTGTAAATATACACTACGTAGTCAAATAGTATTGTAAACACTTAGACAAAATTATAGGAAATATTTTTGGTACATCAAAAAAGTGTGGTCACCATCCGACAAGCTAATCCAGCAATGCTTAGTTCTTAAAATATCAGTAAAATTCAGTATTTTAACCGCATAATTAAATAGAAAATGAGGCAAATAACAGCAAAAATGTATAGTTTTTGAGGAAAAAGAACCACCCTTTTCAATAGGCTGGCTACGGGCCTGTATATATATATATATATATAAATATATATACCCCATGAATATTTAATACATTAGCTACAGTTTTATAGCCTTTATGTTCCTATATGGCCAACTCAGGCTAATTCTGATTGTGTAGCCCTATATGCATTTCTGGAGAGCATCAGATACATCCCAGGAGGTATGTTTTTTTTAAGTTGTTGTTTTCGCGAATCCACCAGAGGGTGCTCTGTACACTTTTTCAGATCTCAAATTTCTCTCGCAAGTGTCATTCACACCTGCTGTTGTTGTGAAAATGCACTAGAGGTCGCTGTCAACTGACTGACTGACTGACTGACTGACTAACTGACCCACCCTCTTCTTACCTAAACCCAACCGCACTGTTTTAAAAAGCAATCCAGAAAAGGATTGTCACCACATTTTCAGATTTTACCACATTCTCACCCTGTTATTTACATACTGATTATTTTTTATCTTTGGTTTGTTTTTGTCTTACCTGCTTTCTGGAACCGTTCTTCGCCAGACTCAAACCCTGTTGTCATGTTCAACTCCTCTCTGCATTTCAAGTCCACCGATGTACTGTACGTGTCGAGCTATCGGACAAACTGGTAACAGCGGAAAAGCCGTCCATACCGAAGTAAGCAGTCAGCTGGTAAGCAAGAAAATGAATGGCACCATACCGCCCCGTAGCATTCTTTTTAAAGATGAAATGCAGCCATACGTACCTCTGGCTACATAATTCCCCGATCTCCAGAAATGTATATAGGGCTACATTTTCAGAACGAGCCTGTGTTGCATATGGCCATATATCAGATTTCTGTATAAAACTGCACTTGAATTAAAGTACAGCTGTAATCTGTCAATACTTCTCCTACTCCAGAGCACTCGTAGATCTACCACAGTTTTCAGTTGCTATGATGCTTTTAGATAACAGGCTGTAATATTAAGATCAGTCACATGATCTTGTTTATGAGCTACTTACGATGCTTTTGGGAAACGCCAGGTGTAAACAGCACCTTACAGTGTATTGGTTGGTTAGACCTGCTAGTTTATTTCAGAACACCAACTGAATATTTTCCTGCATCCCTGCTGGGCGCAATCATGCATTGGAGCAGGCACATGCACACATAGGGCTCAACCGGTGCAGCGTACATGCCCTTTTGAGTCTGGGATATAAAGCCCCTATCCAAAATGAAAGTAAGTGCCCCACCCTCCCCCCGCTCTTCATTCCACGATCGCCTTCCTCACACACACACACTTTTTTTAAAACCCTTGTCTGAATTTTGGTCCCAGTCCACCCCTGCCTTATCTTCAATTCTGCACATGCCCCTTTGGAAAGTCTCTGCACAGGCCTGCATTAGAGAAAATAAGAACCATTATAAGAGGTCAGATTTATATTTATATGAACTTATTATTATTTCAGATACAGATCAGTGCAAACTATTTTCTAGCAATATACTGTAAGTCTCGGGAGTCATGAGAGTATCTTTAAAGACAGTAATTAATAAATGTTTGGCCTTAAAATAAGATAATGCAAATCAAAAAGGACAATGTGAAAATGTATATATTTTTTTCAGAATCTCCATAATCTCTGACAATATTAGTGCAACCAAGAAAATAACCTCGGTTTAGAAAAATAACCGCTCAGGCCAGACATACAGCACAGTACAATAACATTTCAAGGTACTAAAAAGGATAATCATGGAGAGAAAACAAGAGACATCACCATAGAGTCAACCCATGCTTTTATTTTGGTGCATATAAAAAACATTTTTATTGGATTTTACCAGTTTTCATACGTAAATTTGATTTCTACAGTTCTATCCAATAGACTGTGATAAACAAGGAGTCTGATAAACAACTACACGGTCTTGTGAAACCTCCAGGTCATTTTTATCATTCAAGTCACATGATGAAAAAAGAAAAGTTATCCCTAAATATCACGTGTCAAAGTCTGTTTGTGTATTTCTGCCATGATTTAAAAAGAGACGAGAAGGATGCACTGATTTCCTCCATTTCAGGTCATCAAGAATCTACAGTATATGTGTCAAAATAAGTCCCAAATTCAGTGTTTGGGTTTAGTTTTTTTTTTCATGAAGGATGATATCTAAACACTTCTCTGGATCTGGAAATCAAAATGCCCTGTAATCCCCCAACAGAAATGACTTTTCTCACACATTGCATGAAAAGCAAATGTTTTTGAAGTTTTCAGTCAGACGAACACAGCATAGACGGAAATATGATGGAGGACCTTACAGCTGGTCACAAACTACAGGAAGCTCGTTTCTGCCATGAAATAAATCTTTTTAAAAATCGAATTGCAAACTTATTCCTCACATTTCTGACTTTCTTCTCGGGGTAACACTTTACAATAAGGTTCATTACCTAAATCCTTTACTAACATGAACTAATCATGAACAACACTTGTACAGCATTTATTAATCGTAATTCAACATTCACTAATGCATTATTAACATCCAAGTTCATGATTGTTAACATTTGTTAATGCACTATGAATTAACATGAACTAACTATGAACAACTGTATTTTCATTAACTAACGTTAACTAACATGAACAAATGCTGTAGTAAATTCATTAATTCAGTAAGTTTATTGTTTGTTCATGTTAGTATATGCAATAACTAACATTAACTAATGAACCTTATTGTAAAGTGTGACCCTTCTCGGAATTGTGATTTAACACCTCAAATTCAAATGTTTTACACAAAAATGAAAGACTAATTTATAAGAAGCTTACAAACTTCTGTAGAACTGACTATATTTCATAGAATGTTGTCCTTTTTTTCACAAAATTTTGACATTTTCTACAAGAATTGTTTTATATGTTTATGTTATTATAAAGAATTGCAAAAAAAGCCTAGAAACCCACAACTGCAACATAAAAGTAGTGAAAATATCAAATGATATTATATTAACTCCTTATCAGTGTTGCCAGACGTAATTAAGACCTAATCAAGACCTAATCAGTGTTGCCAGATTGGGCGGTTTTGAATTTGATTGTGCGGGTAAAAAAATTTGGACAGTTTTGAAACGTAAATAGTTGCATTTTATTTGCAACTTATTTAACAAAACAAAACTGTGTGCTCCCACTCCATTCGGTTAGTAGTGACCAGTGCATAGCGCAAACCGTGTGAGCCCACCCGCAAGAGGAGGTGAAGCAAAGTTGTATCAAAATCTGACTCCCTGGACAAAATGGACTCCCCTTCGCGTGCATGCGCATTACATAGCGCCTGCAGTTAAACTCTCAGTGGACAAATTTATACCCTATTTCGAATAGTAAACATACTCTAATACATGGGTCTCAAACTGGATTCCTGGAGGGCCACAACTCTGCACAGTTTATCACCAACCCTAATCAAATCACCGCTGATTTAACTAACCAAGGTTTTCAAGAATATTAGAGACTATTAAGCAGGTGTGAGTTGGAGGTGGTTGGAGTTAAACTACGCAGAGCTGTGGCCCTTCGGGAATTGAGTTTGAGACAATTGCAGTGTAATCTGTGTAATCTACACAACATTAAGTGCAGTGGGTGAGAGGGGGGGGGGGGGTGTTTTGATGTGAATTGGTTATGTTGTGTTTCTGTGACTGCTGGTGTTGGTTGCTGCATGGGTAAAAATGATGAGTTAAAGTAACTAGGTTCATTTTGATTTAAATCAATTCAAATTAAATTAAATATTAAACTAATATTTGGCCGTTTTTTTGTGCGTTTGGTCGGGTTTCTGACAGCTTTTGGACTGGAAAAAGTCAGCTATCTCAGGCCCAGAATCAGGGGGGATTCGGGTGGTTCGGAAGCCAAAGGTCCAGAATTTATCCCATACGTGAGCTCATTTATCCTATTTTGACTGCTTTGCCATCAAAAATAGTGAAAATAACCCATCGAAAAAGGTTTTAAGACCACATTCAAGTTGAATCCTCTCGTGGGACTTCAGCTAATCAGTTTTGGCCAATGCTAACAAATATTTTCATTTTACAATCTGACTTTTGCTACTGTATTGTTTTTAAATAGAGAAAACATTTTACAAATGACTTTTATTCAAAATGTTGGACCTTATTCTTGAAACAAAAAATGACCAATAAAAAGATGTGAAGCACCAAAAGTGGACCATATTAAAATGAATTTGAATACTATTTTGGCTATTGTTGTTATCAATGTTTTTTTTTAAATCTAATTAAAATTTTTACTTAAATTAAATTTTTACTTTTTTTTTTACAAGAGAGGCTACACAAATCGTGAAGCTCTACATTATTATGATTATGATGATGATGATGATTATTATTATTATTATTATGTTTTCATAATTGTTTTTTTCAAATGGCCAAATTGTGACAGAGGAAAGTTAAATGTGCTGGCCAGTTTGTTATTTGCCTAATAAATGACAATGGGCCACCATAATTAAAACTTTAACAGATTCCTGTTTTTTCTAATGATATATGATGTAATACATTTGGATTTTAAAAATAAGTATTTTTAAACAATTTTTTTATTCTAAATCTTTAGGAAATATTTATGGTACATCAAAAAGTGTGATTATTATGACCATCCAACAAGCTATAATCCAGCTAAAAACTGTGCTTAAAAGGTCACTAAAACGCAGTATTTAAACCTCATAATTAAATAGAAAATGAGTCAAATAATTGTAAAAAGATCTATTTGAGAAAAAACAACCACCCCTTACATCCGGCTGGCTATGGGCCTGTATCTGGCAACACTGGAACAAATTTTTTTTGAATCTGCAGGTTTTTAAAAACAAAACAAAAACAGCAACTTTAAATATCACATTTTCAATTTACAAAGTTAATATTTTACATCCCACACTTCTTTTTACAGTTGGAATTGCAAGATTTAATAAATTCACAGTTGTGAGAAAGCCAATAAATTATTTGCAATGGCAAATAATAAAGGTAGAATGTGAAAAAAAGTCAGAAATTCACAAGATGTAAACTCAGAACTCAGAAATAAAAATAAATCACAATTGTGGGTAATTCTGAGAGAAATAACAGAACTGTGGGACATCAACTTTGTACTTAAAGCTTTAAGTTGACATCTTGCAATGCAATTTTGGCAGAAACAAGCTTCCGCACACAATCTAAAGCCACCACACTGGCCTGCTTTTACCCTGTTCAATGAGGTCTGACAGCTTTGTTTATTTTTTTTCTTCTTCTTCTTAGAAGCATTTATGCCACATAAACAGGAGGAACACGACAAACACATCTAGGTCAATTTCCAGCCAGTAGTTTCTTTAGTGCAGCAAGAGGATAAAAACTAAAGATCTATCTGTAAGGCACAACCCTCAGGCCACTTTCTTTTACAAAGAAAAACAAAAATCAACACAGTCATGACTATCATTTGGCTTTTCCCCCTTCTCTACGCAATCTCTCTAGAGACACATATCAATGGGATATCGGTACATACTAAGAATAACAAACATTCTCTCAGTAAGAGTCTCATTAAACAACACCATCACCAAAAGGGATGATATAATCGTTTACAACAACATAATAAGAGCAACGATATGTACTGTACAGCACAATAAATACACGTATGTAAACAGAGAGAAATGAGAAACGACGGAGACAGTAGTAAAAAAACATGACCTACAAATAAAAACAAACAACTTGGCAACCGAGTGAGTTTTAAATAAAGCGAGCGATGAAAAAAAAAAAAAGGGGGGGCGTTTCAAAAGGCGTCAGTATCACACAGAGTTTTGTACATTTGATTAGGTATATTTACTGCATATGTAGAATTCAACTATGTAGGAAAACCCACTTGTAAGCTTGCGCTGGCGATGCTACAGTTTGATTACAATGCTTCGATATGCTACAAGCACGTCGAGGAGCATTAATAAATAACATGAACGTAACAGAAATAAAAGAAGAGGGCGTTTGTACAGTAGGACACTTGACAGCGATGAGGAAAGCAGCAGCTCGGGTCTTCACTACTGGAAAATGTTTGGCATCTCATTAAGAAAAATAAATAAAGTCAAGTGAAACGAAGCGAAAAAGTACAGTAGCATGTAGATCATAGGTCTCAAACTGGATTCCTGGAGGGCCGCAGCTCTGCACAGCTTTGTTCCAACCCTAATCAAACACTAATCAAATCCTAATCAAACCCTAATCAAATCCAACTAATCAAGCTGTTCAAGGCTACTAGAAGCAGGTGTGAGTTGGAGGTGGTTGGAGCTAAACTATGCAGAGCTGCGGACCGCCGGGAATTGAGTTTAAGACCATTGATGTAGAACCACACTCTGCACTGATCATGTGTCAGAAATCAAACCGGTGAATTGAGCTTCAGCGATTATGATGGTTTTCTTTTTAACTGGCCAGAGACATACGGCACCAAACAGTCTGTAAAATGATTGAAACGTAACTAATAATTAAATAAAAGATCATTGTCTGTATTATTTTCTCATTTTCGACAGTAATGTAGTCTTAATGTGCACCTTTTGTGAAGCTGCTTTGGAATAGTAATTATTGTGAAGAACGCTATACAAATAAACTTGAATTGAATTATCATTAATTGTCAATAATATCTGATATTGTTTGAATCGATACCCTGGATTATTATTATTATCATCACTACCATTTGTTTTATAGTAAAAATAATAATAATAATAACAATAATATAAGCCCTTTATAGGGCGCTGATTGAAACCGTGAAGTTTTATTGGGGGTTATTACGAGATTTTTAAACTTCTAAGTTACAATATACTGTTCGTCACCCAATAAAGTGTTATAATGAAACTATTAATATTATTGTCATATATGAAAAGATACCCAGGATTATTATTATAAATAATAATAATAATAATAATAATAATAATAGCAATTATTTGTTTTGTTGAGCAAAAACATTAAAGGTGCAGTAGGTGATCTGCCAAAATGCTAACAGTTAGCATAACAGCATTGAAAACGCAATCCCTCCCCTGCTGTGCAAAGCCACGTCTCCTAAAATCACGAAAGTGCACCTTAAAGATGCCAGAAGACAACCCGCTAGATCATGTCAGTCGCCAGTTAGAAAACTTTATAGCACTTTATAATACTACAATTCTAAATGAAAAACTGTATTATACCTAGTACGTTTTTAGTTGTGTAGAAAGCAAAACTTGTCATGATGTACAATATTTTATGCACGCTTTGTCCTAAAGTGACTATGGTGCTGGGCCGGCGGGGTGCAGAAATTACACTTATCACTAAGCCATACTTACATGCTATTTCAGACCAAATATTCAGAGTAGCATGGTAAACAATATAGAGAGTTTACAATGAACCAATGTGAATATAAAACCATCTTCACCTTAGTTGAGCAGGCTAGGCAGAATAGCACTATTTACTGATGTTTTGTTGTTAAACTAAATAAAAACTCTACATTATCTATGCTGTAAAAGGTACTTTATGAAATTGAAAATAGTCACATCAATCTTTCGCCGGACGATTTCAGTGGCTGAACAACACTTCTGTGCATATAACCCATTCAATACACAACAAAATCTACATAAGCTTCGCGTGACTTGTGTTTGTACTCGCAAATGGTGGATCTATCTGCGTTAACAGGGGTGTGCAGATGTAAAAAGCTACATTTGTTGACAGACAGTTTGAGCTACTTATCAGAATTATGGGATTTATCGGCCTGATAATTTTTAATTGGACGAACATTTCTTACTTTTATGCCTTACCAAAAATATAAAAATACATATAAATACATTTAGATCCTTTACTTTAATCATTACTATTGGAATGTGAAGAGACTTTCAACCAGCACAACAAAAATGTTACAATCACCTACTGCACCTTTAAAAAGGCTATTTTATGCTACTGTTTTTTAGCAAAGTTATGAGTTTTTGTTTTAAGCAGAAAACAAAAATGATTATTTAAAAATGACTTTCAGTTCTGGATTGAAACAAAGCAGAAAAAAGGAGATGTGCAAATTGCCATGTTTTCCACTGCACATTTACCCTAAAACACGGTTGACGAAATGAAAAGTGTGCACTGTCAGTGTGAAAATGGTGTCTCACGAGTCTTCTTTTGACTTTGGTAGCATTCACTTCAAACAATGCCTGATACACAAACGCAACACCATTAACAACACATTCAAGGCATCGGGAAGACATGAAGTGTTTGTCAGCTAAAATGTGTCCAGTTGCCACTTTCCTTCAGATAAACAGCAAAAACTAAACTAGTGTGGAAAAACAAAAGCAAAAACAGCTGCTTCTGACGAAAAATGTTTCTAAAATACTGCTTCAGTCAAAAGAAAAAAGTACCTAACAAACGAAGAATGAAAGACTAGCATTTGAAGCTTTCGTTTTCTTTTGTTTTGCTTTGTTTATATAAAAGACAGGTGGGAGTGGAAAAGATATTCCTGAGTGTAAAAATTAAACCACAAAATAATAAAGTGAGAAACCAAAAAACTAAAAATCTTAAAGGCGGACGATCCATGTGTCATTCAACCGCTTCATATTCAATTAAGAAATTAAACTGGGAACATCGAAAAAGGACTTACATCATTGTTCATTTAAAAAAATACAATAATTAAAAATATGTTTCATATTTTTGATTAATAAAAAAAAGGGAAATGCAAAAGAATGCCTACAGCATGAATCTGATTATGATATCTAAACTTGGCATATTAATATACTCATGCAACCATTGATCAAAATTAGACCATAACAGTAAAAATCACTCTCTGGGAATTACATTTGGTACATTACACTCTAGTTGGTACAGTGTTAATGATTTTTTGAACTGTATAATAAGAATTTTACTGAAGGACAGTTATGCAGTATGTTACAGTATTTTACAGTTGCATTGTGGCAATGACTGTATATTGTATATACAATTACTGTATATTTTACAGTAAAGATATACAACACTGTAAATACACAGCAAATGGTGCTATAAATGTAAATACAAATACAGCAAATGGTGCTATAAATGTAAATACAGTATTTTTGCTGTAATTTATTTACAGCAAGTTACTGCCAAACTGCTGTCAGTAAGTTACTGTAGATTCTACAGGAAATTAGCCCCTTTCCCACATACAGACTTTTCTGGAAAATTAGCGGCAAAATGTGTGAACAGGCCCTTTTTGAAAATACCGTTAAATTAGTTCCGGCAATTTTCCAAAAAAAAAAAAAAGAGTTGCAACATTACTGGTAATTTCCCGGGAATGCTGCTCAGTGTGAACATGAAATTGCTGGAAAGAGCGCGTTCACATTTAGAATGTGCTGACGTGAATGTCTACACCGACCAATCAGACCAATTCACATCCACACCGTTTATGAGAAAATCCATGTCCAGACACATTTAGCTGCTGTTTGTTAGTCAGATTACATTTCTTCTTTCATCTCTTAATGCCAACTGTAAAAATATGATCGAGAGATTCTTATAATAAATCACTGTGAGCTTACGTGAGTTTAGGCTTGAAATAAAAGTGATACTATCAAGAAAAAGAATGTTTATGAATGTCTCCATGTTTCATACAAGCGCGGCCATTTAGAACTCATTTCCGGTTTAATGATGTCAGACTTTACAGGAATTTTGGAATAGATGTGTGAATGGTCTTTTCAGGAAAAATTCCGGAAGGTCCATGCCTGTGTAAACAGCACATATTAGAAATTACCGGTAATGTTGTTCCGGAAATTTTCTGGATATATACCAGTGTGAAAGGGGCTATTGTTAACAGTGTAAATATAACATCCAGACTAATAAATGATCAGTGAAATGAACTGAAAGTCCGTAATAAATGTGATATAAAGCTATTGTGGGTACTTCAGAATACTGTGAATAATCAGAGTGCCTTTTTTAGAATATTCCTGTTGCAATTCATCATTTTGCAATTAAATTGGTTAGTTTCCATCATATGCTTAAAGCTCCATTCATGCTGCAGGTGCTCTTCACATTTTACATTTAAAATTTGAGCATGAAATAAAACAAAATATAAATATAAATACTGTATCATTATATGTTTTTAAATATAGTAGTTGTGAATAAAAAAAATGATGCAAGTGATTTTTCACGTTCTCCTAATTTGAACTCTTAATAGAACATAAGAAGGGTTGACACACGGACATTAAAAAGCACTTCAGAACGACATACGCAAAATAAACGATGAAACAAAACTAACGTCTTAACCATAAATAAGTATTTCTCATCTCTAATACAAAAAAAGTCCAGGTTGTGGCGTGTCATACTGTGTTATGTGTTGGCAGTGTCCTCTTCTTCCTCCTCCTCCTCCTCTTCTTCCTCCTCCTCCTCCTCTAAAACGCAGGGTTCAGATATTTCCCTGTTCTCCTCATGTTCGTACTCGTCCTCGTGCGGGACGTCCCCCACCTGCTCGTCCAGTGGGATCTCTGTACATTCAGAGTCCTGTGTGCAAAGTGTTTTAGAGTCGCTGCAGCTGTTCTCCTCTTCCTCCTCCTCCTCCTCTTCATCTTCTTCAGGAGGGCTGCCGCTGTCCTTCTCGGTGTCGGACTCTCCGTCCTCCTCCAGAGTCAGCTCGAACTGAAACTTCTCCTGTCCGGCAGCGCGGCGGCCCTCACTGCTGGTGTCCAGTGCTGGAGACGGGCTCTGCGGAATGGTGCTCTGGTACCACTCTCTGTTGTCCTCCAGCGTGTCCAGAATGTCCTGAGCATCCGGGTGCACCAGGTCTGCCCACGTCTCCCACAGCGGGTGCACGATGTAGTCAATGAAGCCAACCTGGCGGACAAAAAGAGAGAACAATTGTTGTTTTAGAATGGTTTGTATACTGTGAGAATATACATTGAAATAATCTAGTTTCAAACTAACAGTGATATTTATAGAACTGAAAAGTTAAACTCTTTGGTTTTCATTTGAAACTGTAGCAGCATAGGTGTGAGGGACATTAAACCTTTTGCTTCCTGAGCACTGGCTGAGCAAAAAAATGCTATGGGCAGGGTCTCAACAACTGTGCCTTTGTCTTTAGAGATCCATACAGACCGAAGAAACTCTTTTGTTGATAAACTTGTGTGGTCAGTGGCTTAGCAGGTTTTTTCACCTACCTACCTACTTCATTTACATGCTTTGTTTAGGCATCTCCACCTAGCCACTGCCCTCCTTCTAAAAACATAATATAACTATGTCCCAAATCAGACTTAAACTTGTTAAACTTGCAGACTCATCTAGACTTGTTTCAGACTCATTTTGGACTTGCAGACTCATTTAGACCTGTAAGACTTCTTGAAGATGCTATTAAAGATGCTATGACTGCAGAACAACCAACACGTCGAAATAAAGAAATTCTGCTTGAAACGAGTCTCCTGGACTAGGTTCTCTTTTTTTCCCCCAACAATACTGTGTTTAAATACAGAATATTCTGTCATGAATTTTATGAGTGATGAAACTAAAATGATTCATGAAATAAATAGCATATGCAGTAAATTTTAAAGTGAACTAATCAAAAGTGTTATCTATGTTATCAATTTTAATTAATGACTGTTTAAAGTGCTAATTTGGAAATTTAGATAATTCATTTAGAGTTGTTTCATTTTATTTAAAGCTTTTTAGATTTTACAAGAATAATTCCACTCCACATGCCATCAAGACAAAAAAGGTATTTAAAAATACATACTAATTTAGATTTGTTAATAAATTAGTTTCAAATTATAAATACAATAAAAATAATAAACATATATGGCTTATACAACCACTAAATGTCTACCAGCAAAACGTATATGTACTCATTCACACACACACACACATCTGTACAGGGAAATTTAATTCAGAAATAATATCCAGGAAAAAAAAAGATTATCACACTTTTCATTAAATTTAAATAATTATTAACCCCAAACGTATAAAAGTTAGTGTACATTACCGCATTTGAAGACTGGATTATTAGCCCCTTATTGGGCAAGGAACCATACATGGCTACTTTACTGTAGGTTTGGGCGACATCGACCAATTTGACCATCGAGCATCTGTCAATCCATTTTTTCCGCTGGACTCTGGTATGAATAGGCGGAGCGATCTGTGTCGTTATAATGGTGTCGACAAACTTGGTTGGTAAAAAAGGTGCACAACCAACAGGAACCAACTAACAGTATCTGAGGTGTTTGCTAAAATTACTAAGTACACGCTTGAAAGTGAAAGATTGAAGCAGTGTACTGACATTGTGACAAGTTACCTGATAGATTCAAAAGGCCGAAGAGTTGTCAGACAGAGACAAAATTAATTAAATATCACGTTTAACAACTGTAGTGAGACAAAATCCAGCGGTACATCCTTAATAAACTGTCTGACATGCACTGCTTTCTGGGGTTTTGTGCTTAAAGCATCTGCTGACTGCTGGTGTGTGTGTGTGTGTGTTTGTGTGGTCACTTGATGTGCGTTTTCAGTGGTATAGTGTGGAAGGGCTTTTCAGAAATGCTAGGTGAAACGCCAGTGTGGACATGGATCATATTCGTTGTAATATACCATTTTAAAACTACGATGTATTAGTGTAAATGGGGCCTAAGGGTGTATTTTTCACGAGCGGGTTGCTGCTGTGATGCCAGCTCAGCATCGTAATGGCTATCAGCCATCGGCGAAGGATGATGGCATTATCTATCGACCCAAACCTACTTCACTGACATCGATTAGAATATAATTTCTTTTTAAATCATACAAATTCAAAAATCTTGTAATAACCCTAGTAACTTGGGTTTTTGAGCTGAGCTTTTCAATGAGTGTGTCCTGTAAAGTCTTAAATCACATTAAATGAAAATACATTTTTAAAAGTATTATTTCACAATGAGCTTAAATTTGTCAACATACACTGAAAACAGCTCTAAAGCATTATTACAAGGCAAAAAGTTTGTAAAATCATGCGCTGAATGGTTAAAACTGATTCAAAACCTATATGCTGTAGCTGACACCATGTATGAAGTGCAAAAAGACAAAGGATGAGTAAAATAATACTAGTCAACTATTATAGACATGTATATATGTAAATGACCTGGGACTTCTCGACGGAGGCGTTGTGCTTGTCACACATGGGGCTGATCTCCATGCCACGTTCACGCTCTCTGTCCCCCTGACTGAAGAACTCCTCCATGATGCGGTCTGTCCACTGCCTGTACAACTGCAGTGGCTTTGTCGGGTTGCTGAGGTCAGCACAGTGAACCATGTTCTGCAACACCTGACACACACACAGATGCATAAAACACACTGTGTGAAGCTTAGCTGAAGTAATTAGATATGCAATATATCAACATATGCCTCTGTTTTATGTAATTACATTCTTTAAAATTACTATATTTTTATGTTTGCATAAGTCATTAAATAAAAAAATTATAGTAATTAATAAAATGTAATGCACTGCATTTGATTTGCACTTTTTCTTTTAAAAAAAATATTAAACAAACACTTGAATTGGGATCCCTTTCTGGACTATATCAAAGGCCTATTACACCTAGTGCTGGCAACCTGTAACTTTTGTCATTTTATTAAAAGGGTTTTTAAAATTTTTGTTATAATTTTTTGTATTATTATTACTATTAATAATAATTAATTCATTTGTTTAATTATTTGACATATGTATGCATTTATTCTATGATGTATGCATATGCATACTTATGTATCTAATGTAGTTTATATGATATTTATGTATTTCTATATTTACTTTTCCTGGTTTGGTAATTGAGCTAATGAACGAGGGATTAAGTGATGGAATTAACAATGGAAAACATATTAGTGTTTACCTCTCTCAATATTAAATTAGTTTTGTCATACAAAAGACCAATAAAAAGATTGAAAAAAAAACATCTTTGGTATAATTACATTTTTCCAATACAAATTTGTTAAATAAAAAAGTCTCTCTGTCTCTCTACACAATATAAATCTTTAAAATATAACTAATAATACAATAAAACCATAATAGCTGGAATTATAATCAAATGTTAATAATAAATAATAAAAATAGACCGACCTGTATCCGGTCAGAGTAGTTGTCCAGCAGTAAAACCCCTGAACTGGTCACCTTTTTGGTCTCCACCATGGTTTTCAGATCCGCCAACAAATTCATATGTTTAGACATGTCTGTGGCCAGAACCTGCAAAAAAACCATGCATAATCATCATTTTATCTGAAGAAAAATATGGTAAATAAATGCATTTACGCCTACTTTCATATCTGTAGCTTAAAGTGTAAAAACATTTAAGTTTGATCAGTTATAGACCACATAAACCAATTCGCTCATAGATCACTGACACATTTAGCAGCGTGACTCACAATATCAATGACCATCTTGCGTAGCGACTGTCTCTGTTTCTTGGTCAGGTTCTGGAAGATGTCACAGTTTTCTTCCTGAAGCAGCTTAAAGCCAACAGCTAGATGATGATTCTCCAACACAGATGAATCATTGTACATGAGGGCCAGCTCAGAGTCTAATGGGACACAGACAAAACAGTACAATCAATCATACAGTATAATACATAAATAAACATACAGTTGAAGTCAAAATTATTAGCCCTCCTGTGAAAACAGTTTTCTATTTCAAATATTTCACAAATTATAATTAACAGAGCAACGAACTTTTCACAGTATTTCCTACAATATTTTTTCTTCTAAAGAAAGTCTTATTTGTTTATTTCGACTGGAATAAAAGCAGTTTTACAAAAGCAGTTTTTACTATTTTAAAGTTAATATTACTAGCCCCCTTAAGCAATATTACATTTCGATTGTCTACAGAACAAAACATTGTTATACAATGACTGGCCCAATTACCCTAACTTGCCTAGTTAACCTAATTAAGCCTTTTAATTTCACTTTAGGCTAAATACTAGTATCTTGAAAAATATCTAGTCAAATATTATGTGCTGACAAAGATAAAATAAGTCAGTCAAATATTATGTGCTGACAAAGATAAAATAAGTCAGTTTTTAGAAATAAGTTATTAAAACTATTGTTAAACAGAAATTGGGGAAAAATATACAGGGGTGTCAATAATTCAGAGGAGTTAATAATTCTGACTTCAACTGTATATAGACTGCATAAGAACAACAACAGTTCCCTCTGGCTGTGGAATCTGATTATATATATATTCTAGTAAGAACTGCACTCATCTGGCTGCTTCACATTAGACGTTACATTTTTTGAGAGGTGCGCGTCAACGTCGCTGACGGCCACGGCGAGGGGCTATGTGCCCACGCGTAGGCTGCGTCGCAGCGTACGCGTGCGCTTGACGCAGAAGTATAAATCGGCCTTTAGTCCGTGACAACACCCCCGATTCTTTACTTTAGTCTGCGACACCTCGCCCTCCTCTGGTAACATGCCAGATCTGTTACCCCAATTTGTTCCAGGACCATGCAATTTACAAATTAAGCACTGTGCGTCAAATAATGTATATTTAAGAGTTTATCAGGTGAGAAAGGAGTTGTTTGGACTTCAAAATATGCAGTTTATTTATAAGGATAGCAATTTGAAATGTGTTTCACAGATTTCAGAGATCATCATGAGTAGCCTAACCACAGACACTTTTTTCTGGAATCTGATGTATATTTCTATAGTTTTAGTCTCATTCAACTGTTATTTCTTCAAAAGCAAAGTGATTTTACTGAAAGAAATATTATTTTGGGCAGCACAATTGGCTTAGTGGGTAGCACAATCACCTTAGGTTCAAGGTCGCTGGTTCAAGCCCCTGCTGGGTTAGTTGACATTTCTGTGTGGAGTTTGCATGTTCTCCATGTGTTCATGTGGGTTTTCTCCGGGTTCTCTGGTTTCCCCCACAGTCCAAAGACATGCGGTGTAGAGCTGTAATCGGGCCATAAAAGTTAGGCCAAATTGGGCCCGAGCCTGACAGAATTTGGCCCGAGCCCGAGAAGTACATTTTGATTGACAGCTTTTTAAAAGCCTGAACTTGTTTACAGCCTGACATTATACAAATGTGCACATGCACACAGTTCTTTTGCCTTTTTTTTTTAAGAATGAGTCATTTATATGCGTTTTAACAATTTATTCATAACAAACATAGGCTATAGACTATTTAGAAGTTGGAACAAATAAATAAAATAAGTCTGTAACATCGTAACATCTCAGCACTCTAATTAGGCCTTGGTACATACACTTAGACTTTAAATTGGCCAACACACCAATAAAATAAGTCTTTCCTAACAAACTGAATTAAAATAAATTCTAAATTATGATGGGTATTTGGCAATAACAAAATTAGGATAAAGGCTCTGCAGGATTTGTTTCCCCACTTCTTTTCACAATCCAGCCAAAAGGCGATGGTAAAGCTGAATATTAAAAGAATAATGCCAACATTAGTCTATATACTCTGACTACATTATGCATTTTTGATTTAATTAATATTTAGTTATAATTTGAAAATCCTTTACTCACCAAGATAAAGCTACGTGTTTTTGTAGAGAAACATTATTAATCGGTGCTGGAAAATGACAAAGTCACATGCTACATTGAAACTGCTGTCGGGGAAAATGAAATGAATGATCTTGGCTGGTGGAAGATGAACAAACAATCCTACCCAAAACTTGCAAAATTTGCCAGATCAGTAGTGCTACTGTATGCATCCCGGCCAGCAGCAGCAGCAGTGAAAGGGTGTTCAGTGAGCGCAGAACCAATCAATTCCCATTCCGCAAAATTCGCTCTTTTTGACTTTGTCATCATGTTTCACCTTTGCAGGTATGTATTTAAATGTTGTAACAAACGATTTGATTACTTTCTCGTGCTAATCGAAATGCATCACATGACTGTTCATTTACTGCGCAAGCCCAACCCCAGCCCGACCTGGTCTAAAATGATAGAAATTAAGCCTGAACCCGTCGGTTTCTGCCGGTTTGCTTCAGGTTCGGGCAAAGATCTTCAGCTCTAATGTGTTGTAGATTAATTGAATAAACTAAATATTCTGCATAAGTTGGCAGTCATTCATTAAACTAAAGGAAAATGAATGAATGAATGAATTAATGAATTAATGAAATTGGCCATAGTGTATGTGTGTGAATGTAACAGTGTATAGGTGTTTCCTGGTGTTGGGTTGCAGTTGGAAGGGCATCCGCTGTGTAAAACATATGCTGGATAAGTTTGCGGTTCATTCCGCTGTGGCGACCCTTAATAAATAAAGGGACTAAGCCAAAAGAAAATGAATGAATGAATGAAATGTTATATTTTTAACTGCACATACATTAAAAACTTGATCTATTGACCAATTTGCTTTGCATCTTTATATAGTTTTAACATTGTTTATGAATAAGTTTTGAATGAATTAAACATTTGATACAAATAATAGTAGTATTTAATAAAAGTATTTTTTTATTGCAGAAATATTTTTTTTATTTATTTTTATTTTTTTATTTTTATTTTTTTCTTGTTTTATTTCTTTTTGGAGCCTGACTTTTTAGATCCATCAAAATGCCTTGTTTAGTGTTTCACGGTAAAAACAGGATCACACAGGTATGAACACAACATGCGTGACTCCTCTGCTTTTCAAGTTCCTGTTGAGCTTGTGAAAAACAGTGCAAGTCCCTCTGTTAGTCACTGAGGGATTTTACCAGACGTGTGGGTGAAACATGTGAGCTGTGTGAATCACCGACACATGTTGCCCACCAAACACATGCATCCATAGCATGTGAAAACCATCCGATTGACCCTTTGCCGCACGTGATAACAGCTTAAACATGTATTGATTAGTCTTTAAACGGGTCTGCTACTTTGAACAACGTGATCAAGCTAAAAGTGTTTTTGAGAGCTGTGAAGAACACTGAACAAACAGAAGTTGTTAAATGAGGGAGCGATGATGCTACTTTTTAGTTTTTTTTAATAAAGCCATTTACGCTGCATTTATTTAGATCAGAAACACAATAAAAACGCAATATTACAGTACATATTATTATTTCAATTTAAAAATCACAGTTTTTTATGTGAAGATCATTTAAAATATAACTTATTTCTTTAACTCTGTTTTCAGGGTCACATGATTCTTTGAAAATGATATTTCAGAATTTCATCATAATGAAGAGAGCGTCAAAATTCACTACATTGATCTCTTATTTAAAGGGGCCATTGCAGCATATAGGCAAATCATTTACATTTCCGCATAAAACGTGCTTTCTAGCGTGAAAATATTGCAAGCTCTTTATCAAATTTATTAAACTATGGAAGATCAAGTTGTTGCGTGTGTGGCGCGTCTCGCGATTGCCATTCGTGCCTGCTGTTCTCACATAAATCCATCAGAGGCCGCTGTCGACTGACTGACTGCCTGTCGACTGAACCACCCTCCTCCTTCCCTAAACCCAACCAATAGTGTTTTCAAAAGCACAGATTGACCCGATCACCCACTTCCCTAAACCCAGCCGACAGTAAAAAGTAAAAAGTAAGTTTTCAGATTTTACCACACTCTCACTCTGTTATTTACTTGTTTATTTTATTTTTTGGCGTACATGGCGAGCTACTGGACAAACTAGTAACAGTGAAAAAGCCATCCATAAAGAGGTAAGCGCGAAAAGGAACGTTGTCATACCGCCCCATAACATTGGTTTTAAAGACAAAACGTACCTCTGGCTACATAATTCACGAGCTCCAGAAATGTATATAGGGCTACGTTTTCAGCCTATGTTTTCAGTTGAGCCTATGTTTTGATTTATAACTGATTAATTCTGAAATTTATTTTTCAAAAGAGCTTCTTTTTTTGTAGAAACTGAGATACATTCTTATAATATAGTAGCATATATTTGAAATAAATTCTTTTCTAACATTTTGAAGTCTTTACTCACTTTCAATCAATTTAAGGTGTTCTCAATGAAGAAACATTTTGTTGAGATTTACATTTGAATAGCTTCTATAAAATGAATGAAAAAAGTAGTAAAACACCTGTCAAGATTAATAAGAATTAGAAATGTTTTCTGAACACAAAATCGGCATAATATAATAGTTTTGGAAACTAGCAAAAATAAAGCAATATATACTAAAACAATAGTTTGAGACAGTAATCCATGTTTTCATAACCACTCGGTTAGATTACTGCAATGCAGTCATACACTGCATTACAGTAATCTAACCGAGTGGTCGTAAAAGTAGCAGAAGAGTAGCAGATCAGCTACTGCCTGTTTGCAAAAGGTGCAAAAAAACAAATCTTTCTTTGTTTTTAAATCTTTAAATGGTCTTGCCCAACCTTGTATCTCTGAGCTGATAACACCCCTATAAGCTCACTCGTTCTCTCAGGTCAGCTGATCAGCTTTTCCTGATTGTGCTAGTAACAAAGCATAAGCGCAGAGGGGATCGTGCTTTCGCTGTGGTAGGTCCAAGACTTTAGAATGATTTACCACTGCCCATTAGACAGGCCTCTTCTGTGTTCTCATTTAAATCAGCTCCTAAAACTCTTTTTTTTCATTGGCATATGACACCTGACCTTACTAACTGGTTATTTTAATTTAAATGCCTTTTTAGATAGTTTAGCTATATTTTGTCTTGCATTTTGATTATTTTATATACTATTATGCAAATTTTTACTATTATGCTGTTAAATTAGACAGCAATTTAACCTTTAAAAATCATATATCCCATGTCACAAAAACTGCCTTCTTTCATCTAAGAAATATTGCTAAATTGCGAAATATGCTATCCATCTCAGATGCAGAAAAGCTAGTTCATGCTTTCATGACTTCTAGGCTGGATTACTGTAATGCTCTGTTTGCTGGTTGCCCAGCATCCTCTATTAACAAACTTCAGCTAGTACAAAATGCAGCTGCCAGAGTTCTTACCAGGTCTAGAAAATATGATCATATCACCCCAATTTTATCCTCCTTACACTGGCTGCCTGTTAAGTTTCGTATTGAATTTAAAATATTGCTTCTTACCTATAAAGCCTTAAATAATCTAGCTCCTGTTTATCTAACCAACCTCTTGTCTCGCTACAATCCAACCCGCTCTTTAAGATCTCAAAACTCAGGGCTTCTTGTAGTACCTAGAATAGCTAAATCGAGTAAAGGAGGTCGAGCCTTCTCATTTATGGCCCCTAAACTCTGGAATAGCCTTCCTGATAATGTCCGAGGCTCAGACACACTCTCACTCTTCAAAACTAGATTAAAGACCTATCTTTTTAGCAAAGCATACACTTAGTGCATTACATAGCGGTATGACGCATGATGTGCCCCACACACGATTTTGCTTCTTGTTTATATACACTATGAACAGCAGCTACGCTAATTATTCTCCTTATTCTGTATTTCCACCTGGGGGTACTCATCTCGAGGCCCTCAGACTATGCAGTGCCACTGATGCGATCCAAGACCAGCGACGAGACGATCCCAAGGCTCCCGGACCAGGCCGTATCCTGAGCTGCTGCTGTGGTGGTCATGATGGAGAGCATAAGACTGATTCCTCTGATGCTCCAAGGACAGACGTGTCTTCGCGGAGGTCCAGCTACTGCGCCTAGACTGCAGCTCTGCACAAGACGTTTGGCCATAGGAGAAATGGTCGTGCCCAACTGAGCCTGGTTTCTCTCGAGGTTTTTTAAACTCTTCACTTTCGCCAATTGGTGAAGTTTTTTCCTCGCCGCTGTCGCCACTGGCTTGCATGGTTCGGGATCTGTAGAGCTGCGCATCGATGGAATTGCTCCTCAGTGTTTGGACTCTCAGTAGTGATTATTAAACCACACTGAACTGAGCTAAACTAAACTGAACTTAAACACTGAAAACTGAACTGACACTTTTCAATTCACTATAAACTTCCATGTGAAGCTGCTTTGACACAATCTACATTGTATAAGCGCTATACAAATAAAGATGAATTGAATTGAATTGAATTGAAATTTTGTTGTAGATTTCTGTACAGCACTTTGGCTCACTTCTGTGTTTTTAAAGTGCTCTATAAATAAAGTTTGACTTGATTGACAATCAAATTTCAGCTTTGAACCTTGGAAATAAATTACAGATTAAAATATATTCAAACTGAATTTTTATGTAAATTGTAATACATTTTTATGATGTATATAGCTATTTTTACTGTATCTATCTGCCTTTAAAAAATTTAATTTAAACTTTTGACTCTCCATAGGAACATCTCGTTTTTAAGTATAAAGATGCCATTTAGCAGCAAAAAAACCCTGTAAAACAGGAAAATATCAAATTGTCATACTACAATCAAGCTAATGACTTACTAGTGTTAATGAGGAACTGGTTGGAGACGCCAGGATGGTCAACATCATGAATCGCACTGGCAAATATGGCAGCGAGAATTTCAAGGTCTGTAAACACAGCCTGAAAAAAAACAACAGATATAGACAGATTATATAAAATCTCACGTCGCCATCCGCTCTCTTGAACACCCAGCAGTCAGAATAAAAGAGCGTGTCTGCAGCACTGCATTCTGGAACAGCAGTATCGCACCTCAAGGGCAGGAGTTGATAGCAGGACGTGAGTGGACTGTGTGACATCTGCAGCGTGGATGTTGTTGTGATAGGCAACGTCAGCATGATAATGGTCCTCTAAAGTCATCAGATAGGTGATAAACGTGTCGAGGGGAATTTTAAACGTCTTTAACAAGTCCCTCTCCTACAGCACAGAAGTAACGCCCTTGTTAGTGGAAAGACATTCAAGCAAAAACTAGAGCACGATGGAAAAACAACTTACCTGGAATATTGTGTACATCATAACTGTTAAAGGTCTGTTTCCAGAAAATTCTGACACTTTGAAGACATTAAGGCCCCATTTATTTACATCTTCGAGCTCCTGAAAAGGCACAAAGCGAAAGATGTTTACTATTTTATTTTGGAGTTTTTAACATAATTGCATGAAAATGATTAGCACCAATAATGAATCATATTCAGCATATATAAATGATTTCTGAAGGATCATGTGACACTGAAGACTATAAAATTATTATATTATTTATTTATTATTATTTTTATTTATTTATTCTTTTTTTAAATTCCCAGGTTCTGCTAGTTGATGCATTTGCTAAATTCTCATTGCCAATCTTAAGCCAATTGTAATCGTTTGTTTTGGTCCAATTTGGAACTTCCCCAACCATTGCAGAGCCGGGGGGATCAAATTGAGTGCTCCAGCTTGACCCCACCCTGATCCATTTATTAATTTTTTTATTCATTTATTCCTTAGAATGCAAAGCTGAATTTTCTGCATCATTACTTCACGTGATCTCTCAGAAATCTAATATAATAATAATAATCATAAATAAATAATATCTAAAATACTGTTTTATTAATATTGAAAACAGTTGTGCAGCTTAACATTTTTATGGAAACCCTGATACTTTTTTCTTTGAATCAAACTAAACAGAACTATTTAAAATTGAAATCTTTTGTGAACTTGTCAGACTTGATCAATGTTTTGTGAATTCCCCAAATCCCCCAAACCTTCAAACAATAACATAGACTATACTTTATTACAGAACTTCATTGTCTTACTAAAAATGTTATTGATTACATCTGATTGCTTAAACTTTTACCTTGGCCAGCTCATCTTCTGTTTCAGTTTTAACCCCAAACCGAGGGATGTTTGAGTTGGTAAGGCTGGAACTGTGCGTTAGCTTCTTAACACCGCTAATCTGAGACATCGGCCTTTTCTTCTTCTCCTTGTCTTTCTGGGACTGTGGCGATGGCATTTCCACTTCGTTTTGCTTGTCTAAAGAAACAGAAAATGCTCAGGGATGCTTCTAAAAATCAGCGGTGATCATGGGTAAAGTCACAGCATGTGCCATTAGAGCCACCGATTTGCAGGTTTCTAATTGAATGCTGGGCTACGATCATGTAATGGTCTCGCTTGTGGTGTGATTATTCAACTACACGGCAGTCAAGCTACAGAGGCTCCACTGGCCTGCTTTTTTTTGCTCACAATCAGCACTTCATTTGTCCTAGTTCTCTGAGTTACACCAAAAATACTCTCCTTCTCTTCATTGCACTGTGTATGTACAACAATATTCAGTTAAACAAAGTAGTGTGATAATAAACATGAATGATATTGTTATCATGGCCACTTTATTATTTAAAATTACACAACGCCTTTTAAAAATATTCAGATTGCTGTATTTGAAGTGGTGACTTTATAGGCCATTTGTTTTCAAATATAAACATTTCCACTTGTTAACCTGGCCTAAAACATGACTGGAATGTTAACTGAAAATGTCTGACTCTTTAAATGCTAAATTAATCTAATCTATAGGTTAATAAGTTTAATAAGTCACTAAAATCTGAATCTGCTTTATTTAATGGTGCTAATAACTATTAAAGGTCTGTTGTATTTTACAGCTAAACTAACATTGACATAACAACTTCTGTAACAAATGTTTTTCTCACTGTTGATGTAAGAGTAATGCATTAACTTTCACTACTAAAAGCTTATTGTAAAGTGTTACATAATGTACTTCATAATCCATTTGCAAAAGTAAATTTTTTTTGCAGCTTGTCAATATCATGATAATATTGTATTTCATGACAAAATTGCATTAGATATACATATATGCTCAGCATATATGAGTACACCCCTCACAAATCCCTTAGTTAAATTAATATTTTCTATAGGATTCTTTACAATATTATATTTGTGCACATACATTAGATTAGTCCATATTGAAGCCAAATCTGAAGCTAATTTAACACGATATCGGTCAAAGAATTTGTAGCCCAATTTGATATGTTAGGGAAAATTTTTAAATAAACATTTTAAAAAGAGCAAAAAATACTAAAACATACAAAATTGTTGTAGTTTGTAAAAATTTTTTTGCAATATTTTGCATGAATTTAAATGTATTATCTGTCTATTTATAAACATGCTCAGTGACCAAAATATAATTTGAATAAATATATCTGTTCAATAAATCTGTTTTGTTCAATTGCACCGAAAAATATGACCTATATTCACTGTGAAATGGATAAAAATATTCCTTTTAAAAATGGGGTGTACTCATATATGCTGAGGGCTCTACATATTATTACAGTTTTTTATTTTGTTTTGTTTGTGGGAAACTCACCCAAGAATGTACTGGAGATGTACTCAGAAACCTGGTTACCAGATCGGCTCATCTCTGAGAGGTGAGTCAATTCTCTGTTCAACATCCTCTTGAACTGTTGAGACAAACAAACACAGCACAATGATTTGATGCTTTTATTGACAAAAGTCTGACCATCAATGACTATTATTTATTAAAGAACTTAACAAATAAAAACACATTTCCTTCAAAATAAAAATGTCTTATGTGAAAGTGTTGTGTAACATGTCTTTGCTATTGTTCGAAACGCCCCCTCTGAAATTCACTACTAAACAAGACACTATTTGACTTCTTTTTAATAATTATTAAATGGATTTTCTCTGGTCAGCAGTGTTACTACCAGTGGACAGATACATCACAACTTTAAGTCCTCCAAACTGCCTCCAAAAACATGAGAATCCTCTCCCACGGTTGAAAATGTCAGGTCAAAATGACCCACTTGGTCACAGATAGAAGCTACAAAACAAAGTACCATTTTCCCCATTTCTAACAAGGTTTGCAAGCCCAAACTGGAGATGAAAACCACCGCATGCTCAAAAATAAACACCTTAATGCGTGCAAACAAACAAACAGGACAGTGACAGCACATGATGTGCTAGGGCTTTTTATAGCAGTTTGGCTTTTAAAAAAACCTGGTTGAAAATGAGTAAGCAAAACGATAACAATGAGGTAAAAAATACTTTTTTAAGAATGTATTTTATATACTGTTATGGTAAAATAACAACATAATATTCATTAAAATTATTATTTTTTTATTGGAACAAATACACCCAATGAACAAATATAAATCATCGTTGTTATTATTCTGAAATATTATATAAATATTGATATATCTGAATAATATTTATAAATATTATTCTTAATTTTTTTATATAAATATTAATATAGTTTGACTTTAAACAGAGCATAACTTAAAAATTGTTTAGCAAAAAACAATACTGTAACTGTAATTAATTATGAAAAAATTTATATAACAAATAAAAATATCAAAAAATATAAATATAACAAAAATGTAACAAATTCACAAAACAGATATATTATGTTTATTTAAAAATTTTTTTATAACTATTTATTATATAATTATCATATATAATATAATAACTATAATTATATATTATTATTATTATTACTGCCAATCATAATTTTGTTCTTTGTGTAATCTTTGTTTGTGAAACCACATATTGAATACCAGTAATAAACAATACAAACCCATCCAACCACATTCCACTATAAGAATACAGCATTTGATGATTTATGAACTCACCTTTATGTATCCCCAAGAAACTGACAGCAAATAATTTGCCTCAGGCATTTTGAACAAGTAAGTCCAAATAGCAGATGTGATTAGAAAAACGCAGCTGATAAAGAAGTCAAACACAAAATGCCCAGCGCAGAAGCTTCCACGGCTCAAATCCACCTGAATTAGGCTAAACCCCATCTGAAAAGTCTAGAAATTCCTTAAGCCATTCCTCACGATGGCAGACTTTATTGCTAGGAAAGCTGGCAAAGCTCCACCTAAGACAGAGAAGGGCATGAAGAAGCCTCAGCATTGTCTGATAGCATCTCTCTGCTCTCTGTTCTTCAAAGCACACAGACTAAAAAAATGCCTGTGCTTTGGAAGGGGAAAAAATGCCAGTTTAACAGCTTCCAAATAAGGCTGTGTTGTGCAGGTGAGAGTCACTGGTGCAGCTCAGCCAATCAGACGGCTCCTCCAGATTAGAATGAGCTCATCACTGCAGCCGATTGGCTGAGCTGAGCTCCCACGGGAGTCAAGGCTCCACCCACTTCAGCCTGTAGACGTGTGCAGCTCAGTTGTGTTCTCTTTATATGAGAGCTCAGTGATACAGCGAGCAGATCCTCTACAGGACTCACAGTCATCATGTGTGGTTTGCATTAATGCGTCTGCATGTCGTGTTTGGCCATGAGCATATGTGTGTGTGTGTATGTGTGGAGGGGTGAGCTAATGTTCATGATATGACGTGATGTTTTGGAAGTGGACATTGTGTCAAGCAGACTTATAAAATATTCAGTGAAATTCATTGACATAAATCCACTGAGGGGAGTCAATGGAGACCATATGTTATATGAACAAATACAAAATAAAACCAATGACGCCTGTGCTGGTTTTGTCCTGGTAAATTGTTAATTGGTGATTTAAATAAAGCAGAAAAAAAGCTTTGTTCAGTCACTGACTGGCAGATGGGACTTTTTTAAGGGATAAACAATGACATGTTTCCATTGGCTCAGTAGTAGCTGTTTTTTTTTAGTAGCCTATAACATGCCACATTTGAAATTGTATTTAACACACTACATATAATATAATATTGATTTAAAATTGTTATATTATTATTTCTAAAAAAAATCTATACAAATTATATTTTATCTTTTTTTTTATTATTTATTCATTATTTTTTAGGGGTTTTTCACCTTTTATTACTGGAGAACAGACAGGAAAGTATTGGAAGCAGAGAGAGGGGAAGGGTCAGCATAGGACTTCGAGCCAGGAATCGAACTCGGGTCGCCGTGAGCACCATGGTGCTATATGTCAGCACACTTAACCCTATAGGCTATATTTATATTATATTATATATACATTTTTATTTTATTTAGTTTAAAAAAATTATTGAAATTAATTAAAATTAAATTTTATTCAAATGTATTATGATAAATAACACTTGATGTGCATTATATGAACCATATGTGGTTTATTAAAATTTTTAATTCTCAGTCATTCATTCATTTTCCTTCGGCTTAGTCCCTATATTCATCAGGGGTCACCAGGTACCACTGCAACCAAGTACTGGGAAACATCCAAACACATTCATTCACACACATACACTACAGCCAATTTAGTTCATTCAATTCATACATACAAACTCCACACAGAAACACCAACTGGCCTAGGCGGCACTCAAACCAGCGACCTTCTTACTGTGAGGCGACAGCGTTAATCACTGAGCCACCATGTCGTCCTATTTTATTCTCTATCTATCTACAAAAATACAATTATATAATTAAATACAAATAGTATATATACTACAGCTTAATAAAAAACAATTAGATATAGCCGCATGACAGCTACAAACATTATGAATATGTATTCCAATCCAACCAGCAAAAAACAAACTTATGTATCTATAATACATAGCAGGCATGCTCCGATCAGGATTTTAGCAGCCGATACTGAATACCAATTCCTTGTCATGGTGATTGGCCGAGTACCGATTCTGATGCTTCAAGCTTTATGCAACTTTGCCATTGCACAATTTCCTTTTAAGTATGATACTTAAGTGGAGATCTCGTCTTAAGAAAATAAACTAAGAATGCTGCGTATAATCCTATACATTTTTATTACTGCATTTAATCTTAAACATGTCTCTTATAACCATTTAATGTGGACAGAAGCAGTTTTACAGAAAATAATAAATAAGGTGGGATACTCGTAGAGCTTCCAGGAGAGGTCATACGGTTGAACACAAGATGGCTCTGATTGCTCCACTCTCGTCACAGCAGCTCAAAACAATGGATATACAATGGTTGCAACAAAGAGATCATCACTTGCCCGAGTCACGCCAATAAACTGTATAAACAGAGGTCGCACTACACTGTATATATTTTAGCAGCTGTGACATATGCGCAGCGATCGCTTACACCCCCACGCATCATTTACCTCCTCACATGTTGTAGTGCTGCTATCTGTATAACCCAGGTGCACATGTGCGTCTTCCTCTGCTTGTAAATTCATAAACAAACACCTGTGATCGGTTCATAAGATCAGCCAGATTAGCGAGTACCGATCCAATCATTAAATGTGATTATCGGCCGATTCCGATCTCCAGCCAATCGATCGGAGCATCCCTAGTACATAGCATATTAATCATGTAGGCAATGTCTTTCCAATGGCCATATGCATTTTGACCAGCATGTCACTGAAGTACAGTGTTTTTAACCTGAGCTGGACAAGAGCTTCTGGCTGCAAATAGAGGCGAGCTGTGGAGCTGACAGAACATGGTCAGGGATTATTTCACACTTCTGCTCCCTGTGTAGCACTAGTGGGATGCTGAGTAATTTGCAGCTTTACTGGAGCAGATGAGCCGACGGTAATAGGCTGTTGAGGGTCCATGCGGACAGAGGCGACTGTGTTTCTATTGTTGGAACATCTAGAGGGTGTTAAAACACGTCTCTGAGCAAAAAATGGCAAGATATCACACAATTTGTAGCTGTGATTTCCTGAAAATGTGTTTTCTGGGACAGGCCTAAATAATGATTCGCTCCTCTATATACGGCTCGTAGATCAAAAGCAACATTTATTCATTATTTCTACTGAAGCTACAATGGAGAAACTGTGAGCTTAAAATAACAACGTCGAGGACAAAATAACACAATTGATATTCGGATATGAACTGTAGCTATTGAGGTTTCTTTGTGAATGGTTTCAATGTTCATAACAGTGCAAGGCATTTCTCACAAGTAAATCATGTAATCAACAATAATCAAAATATACTACTAAATACCTAATCGAATCGTATGTAAACCATAGATTTTTCTAGAATAACACTGTCATCCACATCAGAAGATCAAATTCAAAGTCAAAATGAATGAATGAAAATTAACTTACAAAGGCATGAATCACAAAATCCTGCATTCTGCTTTATGCTCCGAAAAGTCATAATTAATAATATCTAAAAAAAATAATCATAAGCAAACTAGCAAGAAAATGAATAGCTAATAATTAATTATTGTAAATATTTTGAAGCATTGCATACTATTTTTAACAATATATAACATAATAAACATATTACATATTAAATATATATGTTTTGGTCACACTTTACAATAATGTTTCATTATTAGTTATTGTATTTACTGGCATGAACTAATAATGAACAATGCTTGTACAGCATTTATTAAATATAGTTAAAGATTTACTAATGCATTACTAAAATCCAAATTCATGCTTGTTAACATTAGTTAATGCACCATCAGTTAACAAAATAACAATGAACATCTTTATTTACATTAACTAACTTTGACTAACATGATTAAATACTGCAATAAATATATTGTTAAATGTTTGCTTATTTAAGTAAATCCTGCATTCTGCTTTATGCTCTGAAAAGTCACAATTAATAATATCTAAAAATATTAATCATGAACAAACTAACAAGAAAATAAAATGTTAATAATTATTTATTGTAAATATTTTGAAGCATACTATTTATAACAAATTATAACATATTAAATATATATGTTTTGGTCACACTTTACAACAAGGTTTTATTATTTAATGTATTTACTGACATGAACTAAAAATGAACAATACAACATTTATTAATCGTAGTTTAAGATTTACTAATGCATTATTAAAATTCATGCTTGTAAACATTAGCTAATGCACCATTAGTTAACAAACTAACAATGAACGACTTTATTTCCATTAACTAACGTTGACTAAGATGAATAAATACTGTAATAAATGTATCGTTAAATGTTTGTTCATTTTTTAGGCTAGGTTCATTTTTTAGGTCTAGGCTATTGCGCCGACGATGTTTGTTCATTTTTGTAAATGAATTAACTAACATTAACTATCACAACCTTTTTGTAAAGTGTTACTTATGTTTTATAATTAAAATTACTTAAAAATTCCAAAAATATATTAATTGTTTATACATTGTCTTCAAGCAGCTTTTTAATATTTGGTGTAACTTCCACAAATATTTGTTCACTCCATTTCATCAAAGAAATGATTTGAATTGGTAATTTTTATTGGCCCAAACTTGACTCCAGTTTAAAAATATTATAACAATCACAGGATGGGTTAAATCATGATTAGTCCAGTCAGCATTAGCCACTGTTAATAAAAATAACCCTTCATTTAATGTTTTTAACATATATTTTGCAGATGCAACCAAGAATATAAGTTCAGCTTAGATATTTTCTCTATAAATTTGCAATTTATAATGTTAATGCATGCTAATGTTTGAGTTTTAAAAACTTAAATCAGCTCTATGTACAGTAGCTTTAAAATATCTAGCAAGTTTACTTCTGTGCTTATTTGCACAGATCACTTAATCAGTCCAAAAATGTACAGAGAAAATCCAACATGCTTAATAATACAATTTCAGAGGTAAAAAGAATCTAAACTAAAGCTGCAAATACATTGTTGACAGTTATTACAGTTAATAAATCATAAAAACAATGGCAGCTGTACATCTCTACACAATGTTTTTCATAGCAGACTATTTCTGATCCTGAAATGGCAGAGAAAGTGTGATTTCTCTCAGTCCAGTAGGATCTAGCACTTGCGTGGTGGCTGTGAGCCAGTTTCATACATGATTTGCCACTACTGCTATTGAGAGTGTTAATGCATGCTAATGTTTGAGTCTTTAAAGAACTCATCCATAAGTAGCCTTATATAATTGAAATACCTGGCCTTATTTGTTACACAGATCACAACTTCATTAAAACACAAGTGTCATTTAGCTTGAAAATCTTATGAAGTAAGAACACTTTAGAGCTATAAAACAGATTTAAATAGAAACTGATGAATGATAAACACAATCCCTTTATCTGCCTGCTCTACCAAATGGTCGACCATGTTTTGACTGTTTTAAATAATGGCTGTTAAAGTAATTTGAAGAATGAATGTTTTAAATAATGGTTCACACACAGCATTGTTGGTGTACAAAAAATAAAATCAAACAAACATAATCCTGTTGCACAACTACACTTGATTTTGGTTTTATTGTAAAAAAAAATAAAAAAATATGTTAAATGAGAATCTGACATATTTTATGACATACTTTAAAAAATTAAATTGGGTTAGTGTTCAAAAATATTTTTTTTGATTATGTTTTTTAAATAAATTTGTCTTACACTTAATATTTTTTTTTTTTTTTTTTTTTTATAGTTTTTATAGTATTTTTACCATAAACCGACATATCAAATTTGGTAAAGGGTTATATGTTTGAAATTATGGGATGTGTTGAAAACAAAATGCATTGAGTGTATTAACTAGCGACATTAGGAGTTAAGAAATGCAATCCAATTTTTTTTTCTTGGTGAGGCAGATAAAGGGTTAGTACTGACTGGTTCCACTGCAGTGAAAAAGAAAAAAAAAAGATTAATAATAAATCCAAACTTCCCACTTTTTCCAATTGTCTACAGAACAAACTGGTATCCAATAACCTGCCTAATTATTCTATATTGGCATGGACAAAACAAATGAGTTATTCAGGCCCGTAGTCAGCCTACTGAAAGGGGTGGTTCTTTTTTTTCTAAAAAAAGTGGACCTTTTTTGCAGTTATTTGCCTCATTTTTCTTTTCTCATTATGCATTTTAGTGACAATTTAAGAACTATCTTTGCTGGATCAGCTTCTCGGATGGTGATAATATCCACACCTTTTTAATGCACCAAAAATATTTCCTACAATTTTGTCAAAGTGCTCACCATACTATTTTACTATGAAGCATTTGTTTACAAATTTGAATTTAAACTGTAAGTTAATCCAGTTTTATAAATAAAGTCATGACATTTGCACTTTAAAAAATTAATAATAAAAAAAGAAAAATCTTTTCGGCTTAGTCCCTTTATTAATCAGGGGTCGCCACAGCGAAATGAACCGCCAACTTATCCAGCATATGTTTTACACAGCGGATGCCCTTCCAGCCACAACCCAACACTGGAAAACCCAAATTTATTATCATTTATAATCATTTATCATAAAAAAATAGGAATCTGGTAAAACTTGTTCTAAAATACAAACTGTAGCCTATGGACAAATAAAAACTGGCCAGCACATTTAACTTTCCTCAGTCAGAATTTGGCCACTTGAATAATTAAAAATATATAATTTTAAAGCCTTCTTATATCTACAATTTTCACAATTTATGATGGCATTGCAGTCAAAAATGGGATAAATAAGCTCATATAGGCGTCAAGATCTGGACTTTGTAAGTGGGGGGGTGGGTCTTTCGAACCACCCAAACCCCCCTGGCTACGGGTCTGTTATTATAAATTAGCTATTAAAACTATTATGTTTAAAAAGCATTGAAAAAATCTGTCTGTTAAGCAACAAATGGAAAAAATACTGAGGGCTAATAATTTTGAATTCACCTGTATATGTATATAGATTTGTAAATCTCTAAAAAAACATAAATGCTATAATGTTGTATATAATCAAACAAATCAAGTACAATATGAACGTATCAATTTTTAAAATGACCTCAGAATAGAGATATAAATAAAACTGTGCAAGTGATGCCGAAGAGATGTACTTGTACTTGGCTCAGTATAGGACAAAAAACTCATTTTGAGAAAATGGCAAAAAAATGAATAAAATGAATAAAAATAATGTTGCGTACTTGAAAACTACAGATACAAATGAATAAAGCTCAAGTTTAGATGCTTTCTTTTCCAAAATCTCAAAACTGACAGGTGTATTTGTTTGCAGAGTCCCATCCTAATAAGTGTTTGTTTTTAGTGGCAGCTGAGAATCTTTGCATCTGAGACAGCTAGAGCTAGAGCAGTTTTCACTCAGTCCAGTAGGATCTAGCACTTGTGATTTATACGGGATACGCCACTTCTGCTACTGAGCTAAAGCAACAAAGCAGACTGACGGGCCTTGTGCATTTCCATGGATACTGGGCATGGAGGAGGAGTGGAGGGGGTGGGGGGATCACTCGAAACACATGCATGAAAATATGTGTATTTGACGCTTTTGTTACTGATGACCGGTCACCTCTAATAGACCTTTAGCCTGGTTGTATGAGAAATACTGGAAGCATCTGGAATCTGTGTATTTTTTCTACGCTGTGGCTGAGCGCACTGGGCGAGATGAACACTACAGGCTGATTAGCATGCTGTATGTGTACTAGGGCCTTGCTGGAGACGGTGGGCATGCTCAGTGCAGCCCCAATGACGATTCTGCTGCTGTTTTTGCAAACAGTGAGAGCACTGGCTGAACGACTCCGAAGCATGACAATACATTGACACTCCATCTAAATCCACGTCTTTTCAAAACAACCGAATGCTTTAGTTACTGATGATAATGAATATTAATAATCCGATGCTCATGTCTGAACATAATATTATGGAGTATGAAAACAGGCATGCATTTTGTAATGCATATTAACTGGTGATGTGGTCTAACAGAATTCAAGCAACAGCAGCCAAGTTTGACAACAACAACAAAAAATCGGGATGCATTGTACTAAATTGTAACAAGTACAAGATACTTAGCTTATGAAACAGTTCAAATAAAATACAATAACAAATTAATAACAGACACACAGATTGTGAGAGAAGCACCTAAAAAATCATTAACAACAATTAACAGAATATTTAAATATTATAAATGCACAATTGTTCCCAGTGATGGGTTGCATTTGGAAGGGCATCTGCTGCGTAAAACATATGCTGGATAAGTTGGTGGTTCATTCTGCTGTGGCAACCCCTGACTAATTAAGTGACTAAGCCGAAAAGAAAATGAATGAATGAATGAAATGCACAATAGGGGCCCTAACTGAGATTGTGACTGAAGTTTGTATACCTGGTATATAAATAAGTGGCTAAAATGTAATTACTTTGAATGAATAAATCATACATTAAAAAATTATAATAAAACAGCATAAAATAAAATACCCTAATTGTGATTGTGAGTAAAAATTTGAGATATAAAGAACGGAAGTAAAATACAAAAATAATATAAAGCAATAAATACACAGTATGTGCCCTAATTGGGATTTTATGTCAAGTATAAAATTAATAACTCCAATAAATTAAAAAAAAATAGATTTTAAAAATGCTACAAATCCACAAGCTGAAATATCAATAAAATAATAAAACATTAAATCCAAAATAAGTGTCCAAGGTCATGCCTTGAGATTTTGAATGAAGTTTGTAAAACTGACATACGTAGTCAATAATTGCAAAACAAAATAAATGAAAATAAATTGGCCTAATTTTGGATCATTTTGAATAATGGCCCTCCATCACCTCCAGCATCCAGGTGAATCCTCAAACAGCTCAAGAGTAGATAAAGACACCTGTACGCTCTTACCTTGTTGGATGCCATCTCGCTGACCGAATGCCTGGTCTGCAGGGTCTCCAGCTGGTCGAGGCACCAGTCCAGCTCCTCCAGGGTCTCAGTGGCCAGCTTCTGGTAGGCCTCCTCTGGAGGAAGAGAAGGAGGCAAGCGGTCAGATCTCAGCTGCTGTAGGGGTCTAGCTGAGGCTCCCAGCAGAGGGCCCAAACTGCTGTACACCGCCATGTTGGGATATCCCGACAGAACGCATGGGTGATTCTTCATGCTGTGCTGAAGCCCTCCACAGTGAATGATGGGGCTCCAAATTGAGCCAAAACACAAGGTCTCCAAAAACAGCAGAGGCGTAATCCGAACGAGGCGACCGGCAGTGGGAGAAGCAGGGGAACACTATATCCCTTAAGAAAACACACAAAGGGGCCACACAGATCAACAAGCTTGCTCACAAACAAAACCACGGCCGCAGAATCCACAGTCCTACATGTCAGAAAAGCTCTCATCCCCGGATGGAGCGAATGTCATTGCTGTTTGCAGGTCCATCTCTGCCTGACGGATGCCCCTCTACATCCAAGAAGCCGCTGGCCCTCAGGAGCGTGCAATTCGGCCCACAACAAAGCAGACAGGCATAGTGTCATAACAATAACACACACACGTACACACTCGCTCAGACACGCGCACACACACACACACAGAGCACGCACGAAGAGCTAACACCAACAGATAAGGGACTTGTGTCTGTTTCCAGTCCTGCCGCAAAAAAGACAACAGAGGTGCTGGCATCTGCCCGGCCCCCGTTCTCTGAGAGGTGGATGCCCTGCACAAGCGCGGGGCAGCCGAGGAGCGTCGCTAGCCGAACGTGAGCCGAGCTTCCTCTTGAAACAGAAGCCTGAAGCCTGGCAGTGCCGCTGCATGCAGAAGAGAGAGAGAGACAGGGCTCCAGCCAAAACCAGGCCTGAACTCCAGCGGATGAGGAGCTCAGCCTGCATCACAGATGACACTAGCAGAAATAAGCTAGCTCTGGGAAAGAGAGAGAAAATATGCTTTATGATATAGGTTTAGAATTTGCTGTTGAAATTGTGTTTCCCTTTCAAGGATTATTTTTTTTGCTAAATGTCATCAAATGTTCTTTACAGGGCATTTATGCATCTTCAAAAACCATATGACCATATGAGGGCATAAAACAAGTGAAAAAAAAACAAAGGACTAACTATGCTTGACATGTTGCTTACTTGAAGCAGCTATGACAACAAAGCCAGACAGAACGTATGCATGTGCCACATGTACACTCCTTTAACAATGCGTGCATTATCTTGTTCATTGGCTGTCTCTCTCTCTCTCTCTTTCTGCATGTGTGGTGAAGAACACAGGGCTGGGGTGCCACTTTCTCTGAAAGAGACTGCACTGACGTCAATGACATTCTTCTCGTGCTTAGCGCGACATCATACACCAGCCCATGAGAGGGCACTGGCTGCACAGACAGCAGAGCTGCTGCGAAAAGCTGAACTGGAATCCTGCAATTAGGATGACGATGCTCTCACTGCTATGTCAACCAGGACATTTTCACCAGAATCGTTTTTAATATAATTAATATGAGATCTATATACTGTATATTTACTCCTCAGACAATATAATTTATTGTAGAAAACGTGTCCTAGAATTGTAGAAAATGTGTAATATCATTAATGTTTGCAATTCTTGTAAACTGTGGAATATAAAATATTTATTATTAGAAATTAATGTAAGTAAATATTCCATATTAATATATCTCTACATTGTGTAATTTGATCAAAAACTTTAGTAAGGCTTTATTTCAAGGTATCCTTGTTACACATGTTCCATGTAATTACATTATTATTTACAATTAATTATGTATAATTATCCCAAACTAACCCTAGACTTAACCCTTATCCTGGTCCTAAACATATAATAAGTACTAAGTACTTACTTAATACTTATTATATTAAGAGCCTGGTTACTCTCTAGGTTTTGTTCCTTCACATCGTCAATTGAAGTATGTTCCTCGCCACTATAGCCACTGGATTGCTTGGTTTGGAACTTGTAGAGCTGTGCACCGGTGGATTTGCTCTTCAGTGTTTGGACCTCCAGCAGTGAAAATTAAACCACACTGAACTGAATTAAACTGAACTTCAACTCTGAAAACTGGACTGACACATTTTCAATCTACTAGAACTTCTCTGTTAAGTTGCTTTGACACAATCTACACTCTCAGAAATAAAGGTACGCAAGCTGTCACTGGGGTGGTATCTTTTCAAAAGGTCCATATTAATACCTCAAGGGTACATATTAGTACCTAAAACATACAAAAGGGTTCCTCTTAAAAAATTTTATTTGAACCCTTTAAGTACAAACGCGTACCTTTAAAAAGGTACCATCCCCAGTGACAGCTCGCGTACCTTTTTACACTGTACAAAGGGCACCTTAAAATAAAGTGCACCCCAAGTTTTTATCAATTGACATCCCTAATTTAAATGTAATTGTCACTCCAGAAATGTACATGCTAAAAATGGCTATGGCCCTTGCTTCCATTTAAGTCTATTAATCCTTTGTTTTATTGTCTGTGCAAGTCTAATCACACCTCCTCTTAACAAGCTGTAGCTTTTCAGGACTCAAGCCATAGCAAGCCCTACTAATTAGGCATTTAGGTGACACACAGTGACTTAGAAAACACTTATTACGAAGACATTCTCCCTGTAGCATTATAAGGCCTTAACAGCAACTTGTCTTTAGGACATAACCTCCTGGTGACCAGCTCAAATCTTGTACCATCCCAAAAAGGGTTTAACAGTATTTAAGTATAATATAATAGTATATAAAAGTATATAATAATAATAATAATAATAATATAATAATACTGTATAGTCTTGTACACATAATCTAATACAATTAATCAATCTTTGTTAGTAAAGATGTCCAAATCCAATCACGTGATCGAAAATCGGGCCTGAGCACGCGGTTTCAGACTCGATCGGAATCAGACCTTACCTCTCAATCAGGACTCAAATATTTGTATATTATATATTCCCATTATTTTTAACACATCTATAGTTATGCGATGGCATAGAGCTAGACCTCTTTCTTGACTTCACACAGAAACAGCAACGCATGCGCCATGACGCTATTGGTTTTATATGCGGCAAAGTAGAACACTGAAGCAGCTTGAAGCAGAAAGCGCAAGTATGTCTGCTGCTGGAGGTTTATAAGTTGATGACAGCAATATTGCCTTAGCAAACGGTGAGATATGTAAACTTGAGATTGTCTGTCGGGTACTTTAAGTTGAGGTGCTATTTGTTTTTATATTAGAATTTCGCTACCTCACAGAAGTGCTCTGTTTTTTAACAGAGTTGTTGAATGTTCAAATAAGGAGAATTAAAATAAGGAACATCCTTATTTTCCAAAAAATCCAAAAAGATCCAAAAAATCTGATCGGGACATCCCTGTTAATAATATTTAGTGCCCAAAATATTTTAAATCACGGATGCACTAAATTTTTGACCACTAAAACTTATCAGCCAAAAGAGAAAAAAATTGAGCACACCATCAAAAACCATGCATGCATGCCTTGGTTAACATTCAAAAAGCTAAATATTCTACTCCGTGGATATTATGTTTATGTACACGTATACATTCCTATGCACTGCACATGCTCAAAGTTCGCTCAAATAATGCCCCAACAGGACATTTTATGTAGTATACTTGTTTACACTGCTTGCAATATCTCGACTCGTTCACTCGTTCTTGACTCATTTACTGTCAATAAAATGTGCTTATGTTATTGCCTTGTATTTAAAAAAATCTGTGTGATTAACATTATTGAGGTACATTTCTAAAAAAGTCTTACATATTTATTTAATATTATTTAGTAAAATAATAAATAATTAGTACAAAGCTTTTTCATATATTGAAAAAAAAATTATTTTATCAAATACAGAATTTTTAAATGCTGAATTTTCTGTTTTGGCCCTGAATTTTCTTTTCAGTGCATCTCTACATTAAACTGGACTGAAATGGTTTACACAGCCCCAGCCTTAAAAAATTAAGTAAATGATAAACTCCTTATTCATTTATTCATTCATTCATTTTCCTTCGGCTTAGTCCCTTGTTTATCAGGGGTTACCACAGCGGAATGAACCGCCAACTATTTAGGCACACTAATATGTTTTATTAAGTGGACGCCTTTCCAGCTGTAACCCAGTACTGGGAGACACCTATACACCTTTACATTCACACACACACTCATACACTACGGCCAATTTAGTTCACCCAATTCACCTATAGCACGTATCTTTGGACTGTGGGGGAAACCGAGCACGCAGAGGAAACCCATGTCAACACAAGGAGAACATGCAAACTCCAAAAAAAAAAAGCCATCTGGCCTGGCAAGGACTCAAACCAGCAACCTTCTTGCTGTGAGGTGACAATGCTTAGCACTGAGCCACTGTGCCACCTGTAAATTAAAAACTCTCACTCTGATATAGTTAAACTTTGCAATGAGTCCACAATCCACTGGTTAGCCTGATCAACTGTGGTCCCGACTCAACATTGCACATCCCGCATTCTCACATTGTGTGATGTGTATGCTGAAACCATACATTGTGCCGACCTGGTCACATGACATCTAAACTCAGCATGGGTCGGTAAATTGTATAATGTGTCCATCTGCTCACTGCTTCTAGTACAAATCAATATGATCAATCTATAACACTGGTGCTTTTTATCTGTGCAGCTGAACGCTTTGCTCATGCTAAACATGCAGTACAGTTCTAGGTCAAACGCCTGCATCTAAAAAAACAAGCGTTTCCTTAGAAACCTCTTAAACAGAGCAACACTCCATGATTATTGCAAAGCGACTGTTATATTTCTGAAGGCATGCTAAATGATAAAGCTGATATATGCATAAGCAAACAATTGTGAAAAATAGAAGCTTCACTTTGTGCATTCAGGGTATGGTGACATGTTTAATTTCTCTTATCAGCTTCAGAGAGTGATATGTGACGTCTGGATGTTGCCCTCATGCTGGTATAGACAAAACGGAAGGTGCCACACAAGGACAAGCTCATCCCTCATATCACACAGTTCTCCAAACAACCCTTATCGCAAATACAAAACCAAGCCAAAAGACCACAGAAAGAGCTCTTTGGAGAATCTAGATATCTTATGAAGATCTGTTATGCAGTGTAGATTTTGATAACTGACACTAAATCTATTACAAAACTGATTTGGTAACTGATATAAAGCTAAAATAAAAGAGCACACAAGTTTTTGAAATACACTTAAAGGAATAGTTCAGCCAAAAATGAAGATGTACTCACTATTTACGCATCCTCAAGTGGTTTCAAATTTTCATGAGTTATTTTACTCTGTTAAACACTAAAGAAGAGATTTTAAAGAAAGCTGAAAATCTGTAAGCATTGGCTTCCATAATAGGAAAAACAAATACTATGAACCCAGGCTCATTATGGATACGTACTGTTGTGTACAATTCTTGGGAGCACGAAATACCAGACATTCTTCCCTAAACCCAACCGACAGTGATTTCAAAAGCATCGATTGACCAGCGCCCACCCGACAGTGTATCCTAAAGCAATGCAGAAAAAGAAAAGCCCTCACGGCGACCTGATTTTTACGTTTTTAGATCTTACCACCCTCTCACCCTGTTATTTACTTGTTTATTTATTTTTTTTGCCATTTGTTTTTGCTTTACCTGCTTTCTGAAGCTATTCTTCGCCAGACTCAAACCCTGTTGTCGCGGGTTGTCAAATCTGCCGATGTACGTGACAAGCCACTGGGCAAACTGGTAACAAAAGAAAAGCCATCCATATGGAGGTATGCAGTCAGCTGGTAGCGCGAAAAGAAACAGAAGCCGTTGGCGGTGTCAAATCGCCACGTAGTGTTCGTTTTACAGACAAAATGCAGCCATATGTAGCCCTGGCTACATAATTTGCACCCTCTTGAAATGTATACAGGGGTACATTTTCACAATGAATCTGCATTGAATACTATGTAAGTCAATAGTTACATGTTTTCAGCTTTCTTCAAAATATCTTCTTTTTTGTTCAACAGAAGAAAGAAAGTCAAACTGGTTTGGAACAAGTAAAGCGTGCATAAATGATGACAGATTTGTCAGTTTTGGGTGAACTATCCCTTTTGAGGACTATTTTACTAAAGCAAAGAAAAAGTAATTTTAGAAAAGGGAAAACAAAAAAATTAACCATTCTTAGTGTATAAACAATACTTAAATAGCCCTTGTCTACAAATTGTTTGACAATATTAAAATATCTACGTGCATTTAAAGGCATATATACCTGTGTAGGAGGTCTTTGTGATGGGAGGAGGGTTACACATGGGAGATCTCCTGTTTGACAAAAAAAAAGAAACAAGAAAGTAACAGATTGACTGATGTTATCACACAATATATGGGTCAAAGACATGTTGGTGTCCACATCAAATTAGTGTCTACTTTATTGTTTCATCTAACTAACTCTGAATGACATTTAATAGGTATAAATCCTGATTAAATTATATTTATAAAACTGGATATTAAAGTTGGAGGACAAACGTTATGGTGGCTTGAGAAAGCCTGTTGGAAGTAGAAAAAGTATCAAGTTGGCTAAAAGAATGTTTAAGATCCCTGAGGTCAACAATGTAATCACTTTAAAGACTGAAGCAAGCCAGCAAAATGCTTTGATCCCTGTGTCTATGCTTGGTAATAGCATGAATCTAGCATGAATTAGCATGTAACTAGCATGATTCTAGCACAAATTAGCATGTTATGTTCATGTTTCTAATGCAAATTAGTATGTTGTTAGTGTGATTCTAGCATGAATTAGCATGATTCTAACATGAATTAGCATGTAACTAGCATGAATCTAGTATGAATTAGCATGTTATTAGCATGTTTCTAACATTGATTAGCATGTTGTTAGCATGATTCTACCATGAATCAACATGTTGTTAGCATGTCTCTAGCATGTTGCTAGCATTTTCTAGCATAACTTGATTGCATGACATGTTTATAACATGAAATGAATTAGAATGTAGTTAGCATGATTCTAGCAAAAATTTGCATGCAACTAGCATGATTCTAGCATGAATTAGCATGATGTTAACATGATTCTAGCATGAATTAGCATGATGTTAACACAATTCTAGCATGAATTAGCATGTTGTTAGCATTATACCACCACAAATTAGCATGCTGTTAGCATGTTTCTAGCATGAATTAACGTGTTGTTAGCATGATTCTAAGATGAACTAGCGTGTCGTTAGCATTTATAAAAACACAGCTTAGCATGTTGTTATCATGCTTCTAGTATGAATTAGCATGTTGTTAGCATGACACCAACAAATTAGCATGTTGTTAGCATGTTTCTAGCATGACTTAGCATGTTGTTAACATGATTCTAGCATGAACTTGCATGTTGATAGCATTGATACAAACACAAATTAGCATGTTGTTAGCGTGTTTCAGGCATGGATTAACATGTTGTTAGCATGATTCTAGCAAAAATTTAAATGTTGTTAGCATTGATACAAACACAAATTAGCATGTTTCTAGCATAAATTTATATGTTGTAAGCATGATTCTAGTATGAACTGACATGTAACTAGCACTGTTTTAGCATGTTGCTATCATGATGTTAGCATGAATTAGCATGTTTCTAGCATGAATTTGTATGTTGTTAGCATTGATTAGCATGTGCTAACATATTTCTAGCAAGATTAGCATGTCATTATCATGTTAGAATTATTAGCATGTGTTAGAACAGCTAGTCACAATCTATGGGACAGTGTTGTAAGTGATTGTTATGGTGTGGCTAGTAAGTTTAAAGGTCATCAGTGATTGGCTGCTGGCTAGACTGAGTTAAATGAGGCCAGACTCTGTAGGACTGTCTGAGTTATGAGCTCACAAAGTTTGACCCAATGTTAAGTCAATGGGACTTTTGGGAAGTTTTCGAAAAACTGAAAGTCGGATCAGTCTGAAAAGATATAACACTCCGAGTCAATACAGATAGCAAACCCAAAGTAACTTGAAAAGTTTAGGAGGAGATACTTTAAAATTAGTCTCAGAAGACGGAAGAAGAAGAATCATTTAAGTTTAAGTGAGATAGCTTTCTCAAGCCACCATAATTAAACACAGGCCACAATCTGAATATAAGGAAAAACTGTATTACATTTTTACTGTTGTGATACAACTTAAATAAATAAATAAATAAATAAATAAATAAATAAATAAATAAATAA
>CAIGQZ010033059.1:13598887-13640295 GCA_903798205.1 Danio tinwini | reverse complement strand
CAAAGCAAAGCAAAGCAAAGCAAAGCAAAGCAAAGCAAAGCAAAGCAAAGCAAAACAAAACAAAACAAAACAAAAGTAAACCTTACTAAAAATGTTAGTTTGATCCTTCAGAACAGAAAGTTCAAAAGATAAGCATGTTATTTACATTTTTTGTTGTATCACGCTAAAAGTTTATTGTATCCTTTTTGAAAAAAAATTTAAACAAACAAATAAACAAATAAATAACAGATTATGGATATGCTTGCATCCACACTTTGTAATGCTTTGTAAATGCGGGTGTTGTGTTACAGTATAGATGGACTAAAAAGCAAACTTTTGAAAACAGAGGCGTGGCTGTCCACAGCCGCTTTCTGATTGGTCTTCTGGACCATTGTGTATCATTGCCTGATTTGTCAAGTTCGGATTCGTGCAAATACAAATGCTGGCAAAAAATGTGTATGTGAGCAAAACCAAGTGAGCATGCATGGTCACATATTGTGTATTTTATATTTGGCTACATTCATTCATTTTCCTTCGGCTTAGTCCCTTATTTTTCAGGGGTGGCCACAGCAAAATGAACCACCAACTACTCCAGCATATGTTTTACGCAGCGGTCCAGTCACTTCCAGTCACGGCCCAGTACTGGGAAACACCCTCGCCTTCACACACACACTCATACACTATGGCCAATTTTGTTTATCCAATTCACTTATAGCAAATGGGGAAACCGAAGCACACTGAGGAAACCTACGCCAACATGGGGAGAGCATGCAAACTCCACACAGAAATGCAAACTGGCCCAGCCGGGACTTTAACCAGCAATCTTCTTGCTGTGAGGCGACAGTGCTAACCACTGAGCCATCGTGCCGTTCTTTGTTTGCATAAAAAAATAACAAAATAAAGAAACATTTTCATCCTAAGATCATTGTAAGGCCATTTATAGAAAAGAAAATAAAACACTTCTCTCATGATCTCTACTGTATCTCCTTGTTTTCACTTTGCAAGTTTCTCATTTTATTTGCTCTATCAAATAAGCAGCATGTGAAGGTCTCCATCTGTTCCCAGTACAAGGATCACTGCCTGTTTAAACTGCACTTAACATATGAACACACACGTCTTACAGGACCAAACACATGTGCAATGTGTCCTTTTCTAGGGTAATTATCTTGAAGTGATTTTGTTCTAGATACACAAACACTACACAATTAATTCACACGCAGCACAGATGCAGAAAACAGTGAAAACTTAGTTCATTAATTAGTTCACACACATATTTCTTATTTGCTCATACATTTTGCAATCCACAATTTTGCAAACTAATACATTTCTTTCTTCAGTCGAACCTTAAAGATGATTGTTGCTGAAACTGTGGTCTTTAATTCATTTCTGTGGCCCTCATTCATAAAATGCAAGTCTAAAATGCAATTAGTGGCACCTTGAGAGTAAAAATCTATATGTACTGACGATATTCCTAATGATACACTGATTATTGACTAATATTCCTAATGATACACTGATACACTGACGATTCTTTTGAACGATACTATTACAGTACATTTAATAATGTAATAATAAGCCGTCAGACTATTTGCTGAGGCGAAAAGTGATACATTAGTAAATAATTAATAATAATATTCAGTTTCACTTCATAAGACCTAAGTAAGAAATATCATCACAAGTATTAATTAGGTTTTTCCTGCATGTACAATATATGATTTTGACTCTCATAGAATTTTTCTAAGCCATCAAGAACCACAGTTTCAGCTAAAAAAAAATCTTTAATGTTCTACTAAAGACTTTGATTTTGAATTTGGAAGAAATCATCAGTTGCTTGCACAATAAAAACACACAAAAAAACAACAACACAAAACTGCATATTTGATGGCCATGAGAATAAATTGGAGATTAATTAACTGTTTCTTTAAGCAAACCTGTGTCATATAGTGTAAAAACAATAGCAAAGCAGTTCTAAATCAGTGTTAGATAAAAAAACCCTTCTCTACTTCATCATACCTCTTACAAAACTCAATTCTGTTGTGCTTATACATGTCAAAACATTCAAGGAACCTCAAGCTGTAGTGTTAACCGCAGCTCAGTTAACCTGAAACGTTAGCGGACGTCTGAGTTTAATCTGGATGACCATTTTTTTACTGGATTTGGATAGAAACTTGAAGCTCTTCGGACGTCAAACTGCACAGTGTGACGCAACACACGACACATTAAACAGTTTTTTTTCTAGATAAGCAATCATAATGACTTCCAGAGATTTTAAAGAGGGTGGAATCTCTCCAGATACTGCTGATATTATCAAAGCAGGCAATAGGAAATCATTTCCAAACTTATCAGAGCTTCTAGAGAATTTACTGTAGGACCATTAACTTTTATCAAATTCCGACAACCAGAAAAAAAAGTATGTGGACAACACACAGACACATGCACTGAAAAAAAAAAGATTCACTAGGTTTAAATTTAAAGGTAAAGGTAACTGGTTGCAATTAATTTATATGGGCTGAATTAAAACAAACAAATTAAGTTGAACATTACTAAATTTTATTTGTTTGATTAAATTCAGCCCATATAAATTATTTAAATTTAGTAAATCCAATTAATATTTTTTTCAGTGTACACAAAGCTGTTTTTATGTGTAAGCCACTGATGATTTCTTCCAAATTCAAAATCAAAGTATTGCCATTAAGATTTATTTTATATATTTCTAAAATCTCCAAGTCTTATCTCTTTGTAAAAAAAAATGCTGGATTCCACACAATTCCTTCATGCTGACCCAACACAAATTTTTTAAGTTTTGTTTTTCACCTCTAGCTTGCTTGGTTTGGGACTTGTGGAGCTGTGCATCTATAGATTTACTCTTCAGTGTTTGGACTTTCAGCAGTGAAAATTACATCACACTGAACTAAACTAAACTGAACTTCAAATCTAAAAAACTGGACTGACACTGTTTCAGTTTACTCGAACTTCTGTTAAGCTGCTTTGACACAATCTAATCTACATTGTAATAGTGCAATAGAAATAAACATGTATTGAATTGAAACAGCAAAAAAATGGTGCCAGATTTTTTTTGTAACTTTATGTAAGTTACGTAATAAACACTATTTGTTAAACAACCCACATTTTCAAACAACAAATGAAATACTTTGTAATTTTGACCAACTGTAATTTTCCAAGAAATAACTCTAAATGACAAAATTGTACTTTTAATTTGGAAGAAATGTTTACTCAAAAACCATTCTAATAAATCCAGTAAATACAGCGAAACTGATCATTTTCAAAAGGTGTATTATTTATTACATACAGCTGAAGTCAGAATTATTAGCCCTCCTGAATTATTAGCCCTTTATCTTTGCCATGATGACAGTAGACGATAGAGAGTTTGAATGCCATTTCAAGTGACATTTATTGCCATACTACTGAAAGCAGCAGCAGATAGTTCACCGCAGATCTTGAAATTAAATAAACTATTTGAAATTGTACTTTAGAACTGTGACTCTGTGCAAGCCAACACATATCAGTGATTCAGCATGTACATTTATTAATGTTAAAGAGGTTTAATATGTATTAATTAGGTTATAAACCTTACCATTTTGTTGGAGTGCAGTAAGTGCACCATTCTGTGCTTCTTAATGGCTGTATTTAAATTTCTGTTGTGTTTCGTGTGATGCAAACAGACAAATTGCTTATCACTGCAAGTCTTGTCAAGTAGCATGTTGTTAGGACTCGAGATTACAATGTAACCTGCTCACCTGATGTTTACGTTCGTAATATTTATATTATTTGCAAATAGGGCTGGGCGATTCTTTCGATTAATTAGAATTTACGTTTTAAGATGATTTAATTTGTATTAAATCGAGGTATTGCAATTTTTATAAAAATATTAGATACATTATAATTGTACCAATGCGCTTTGATCCACTCTCTATTACGCTGCCTGACTGAGTTTCAATCATGGTAGTAATGGACTGAATGCACGGACTGTTGATAACTTTCGTTTGATGCGCTGTATTCCACTCTCTCATGCTATTCCAGCGCTGCCTGACGAGGGGATTTACATTCAGACTAATGCAACAAGTAAAATCCTACATGACTTCATGATTTACTAAGTCACATCTGTGTGGATTATATCAAGACATATTTCCTTAAGTCGATAAACTCGATCTCTTAACATGTATGAAAGACGTAAAACCTGCCATGCGAAAAACCGCGCCGATCTAGTTTGGTTTGAACACGAGCAGAGGTGAGCAGCTGTAGTAGTGAAAAGTGAAAGTACCCGCCCCCATTACGTCATTAGCGGACAGCGTAATACAGAGTGGTGCAAATCGCTTCAAGGATCGGTATTTAAAAGGGGGGGAAAAGAAAAACAGAATAAATATATGATTTTATATTAGACACACATCTGATGCTTGTATTTGCTCCTATACGTCCACAACTTCACGCATTGGGTTAAATTAGGCTTTACAGTTTCCGTGTTCAGTCCTTTACTTCCACTGCATCTTTTTAAGAAAATGGCAACAGATCATTCAATCAGAAGACAAAGTCAAAGCCGAGCTGACAGCCTATTTGATGTCTCCTGATGTAGATTCAGACACAGACCCACTTCACTGGTGTAAGGCTAATGAGACAATCTTGTCCAGGCTCAGCAAACTTGCAAAAAAATACCTCTGTATTCCTGCAATCAGTGCCCCTTCTGAGAGGGTGTTCAGTACAGGTGCTTAACATTTTGAGTTGACTGATGTAATGTTTACATTGGTTAAAATGGTTATTTTCTTATTATACATTCAGAACAGAAGTATTTAATGTTTAATTCAAATTGAACAATATTTACTTTGATATTTTATTCAAATCTTCTGCTTGATATTTAACTCATGAACTTGTTTTACTTTTATTTACACCTTGTTGACCAATTTATGTATGGCATGGCCATTAAAAATACAATGTTTCTTAACCAGATGGGTTTTTTTTAAAGTTGTTTATAAAGAGAATGTTACTTCAGTCATGTTGTTGTAATGTTTGTTGACTAGTTACACAAAAAAATAAATAAATCGAAATCGAAATTGTGAATTGGTCAAACTTTATAAAAAACCTAGATTTTTTTTGCCGTATTGTCCACCCCTATTTGCAGATTTATAACCCCCTCATGTGGAACTCTGAATCTGCGTCTCATTTCAGATTCTGCTACTGTCCACCGGAGGCCGCATTTCAGTCACAGACGCACACTTTGAGAGCCTTCCTGACTGAATGAATGAAATACGCTATTTTCCACCAAGGCAACCTGGGGTGCTGAAATATAATTGGCTAAACTGAGATTGAGCGAGTTAAATGACCAAAACAAAGACAGATGTTCCAGCACGAAAAGTACATTTTCAAAGCAGAAAATCTGACTTTAGCATTGCTTTTCAGATAAACAAGAATGATCACTTAGCATGTTTTCTAAATATCTGCAAACATATTATGGTATTTTATCTAATTTGTCAATTAATAATAACTGAATGCATTCTAGTTCTTCAGTTCCCGGTCATTCTACACATGGAATAAATAACAAGAAACAAAAACAGTATGATACCAAATAACACATTTTAACCTCAGAAGGAATGCTATAAACAAATCCCCTTAAACAATGCCAATACTACAAGAATGACTAAAGATGACGTTATACAACCCATTTTGAAGTGTTCTACTGAGTGCGTCTGTGCATTTGAACTCAAAGGGATAATTAAGCGTAGTCTCCCTCCTGTACGGTCTATGGCATGAGATGTCCATCTGTGTGGCTGTACTGTAGAGGCTTGGCTCAATCCCTTCGGCTGAGCACTTTAAGCCACTTTAATTGAGACAGGCTGTTCGCTGCTAACTTCTGTTTTTGGTACTACAGCAATTGTTTCTAATTATTACGCCAGTCAACACTAGCGAGGCTCAGGGAGTTCACAGAGTTCTCACAGAAACTTCAACGATACTTTGAGGGCTGTTTATAATATGCAATAAAAGAATGCCAAATGACAACAAAGGACAACTTTGCTCACAAATGTCCTCAAAAATGCAAGCCAGATGTGCAGACTAAATGAACATTACTTAAAATAAATATAAGTGGGAAAATATTCCAACCAATGATAGAAGAATAATAAAAATGACCTTTTCCGAACACTGAGATAAATATGCTACAAGACCATAAAGAGAAACTGAACACAATTAAAATAATTTTGAAATGTTTGCAGGCTAATAAAAGGCTTAATAAACTGAAACCTCTCGTTAGCAAATATCTTGTAAATGAAAGTCAAATTTGAAAGCCAGCTTAAAATCTTTTTTTTTTTTGTTAACTGAAATGTTAAATAATAGCGGGCAAAATAAAAACCAAACAAAAAAAAAAGTTTGATAATTGAAAAACGAAAAAAGCCTACATTAAATTTACATTTAAAATTAAAGTGCTACAGGAAATAATGTCATTAAAACATTTTTAAAATGTTAGTTGTTTTTTTCAAGCCTAAACAAATTGAATTGCTTAAAATAAAGCAATTTATTGTACTACTTAAATCCTCTTGCTCACAAATGTCCCGTTAAATGTAAATGTGTACAGTGAACAATAAGTGAAAGCATTTAAAATAAAAATAGACGTCTGTCAAATAAACCTAAGATTTGTAATAATGTTAAAAGGTTTTTTATGTAGAATATATATTTTTAATCTTAAACTACTACAATTTTAAAATATATATAATTCTCAACCCTAATGTACTAATATTGAAGCAAAAACAAAAAGAAAACAAACTCCCAAAAGACGAGCAATCCTAAATACAGCACCTCAGTATTTTACAATAACATCAACTTTATAAAATAATATTATTACTACAGTACAGTTGAAGTCAGAATTATTAGCTCCCCTGTATCTTTTTTCTCCAATTTCTGTTTAATGGAGAGAAGATGTTTTTCAACACATTTCTAAGCATAATAGTTTTGATAACTCATTTCTAATAACTGATTTATTTAATCTTTGCTATGATGACAGTCAATAATATTTTACTAGATATTTTTCAAGACACCAGAATTAAGCCTAAACTGACACTTAAAGGATTAAATAGGTTAATTAGGCTATTTAGGCAAGTTAGGATAACTAGTCAAGCCGTTGTATAATGGTGGTTTGTTCTGTAGACTATTATTTAATATATATATTACAATATATATTGCTTAAGGGGGCTAATAATATTGACCTTAAAATGGTTTTTAATTTCAAACTTAAATTCAAATTTTTTATTACAAACTGCTTTTATTCTAGCTGAAATAAAGCAAATAAGACTTTCTCCAGAATAAAAAATATTATTGGAAATATTGTGAAAAATTCCTTGCTCTGTAAAACATTCTAGTAATTATCGCTGAAGTTTATTGTTGATCACTAATAAACTGCCCTTAGGAGCTCTGCTTAATAGCATGGAGTCCCTTAGTCCATAAGAGAGAAACAAAGAGCACAGGAAATTCAGAAAAGTGAAAACTGACGACTGGAGACCCCATGCAAAGTGAATGTACCAGACAATGTTTTTATGTGGTGATCATAGGAAAGACTGATCCCAAAACAGTGACGCTCCTCCTGTCAATCACCAAACTCAAAATAGACAAATAAAAGAGACGCGCAGATAAATATAGCACACAGGAATAATTCATGAATCAAATCAAGCTTTGGCAAAAGTATAAAAATAACTGTTGTTAAAATTAGATATGCTGAGAGCTAATGCAAGGTGATTTGGAAGAGTGAATTATTTTTATTTAATTATTTGAATTATTTAGTTACATTTGGCTGTAACTTTGTTTGATAGCAAATCCGACAATATTTCCTATGTATCCTAATATATAGCCTGATCTAATAAGGAAATGTAACTATTTTATGTTTTGTAAGTGTAGTGGCTAATTCGTAGTTCAGTCATACAAAAAATATAAGATTATTAAAAAGATGTTTTTTAAGTTTCAGCTATTTAGTTTTTTTTATAAACTTTCATTTTATTTGTCAGATTTTTTTTAGCTAATTCCATTAATTGAAACGGTTTGATTTTAAAATCACTAAGTAACTACTGAGTAACAGTTTAATGAATAATTTAATTGATCATTTTGATTAAGCAGATTTTTTTTACAAATCTTATTCTTCTTAATTCCTTTTAGTTTATTTAGTTTCAAATCAAATTAATCAAAAATGACAAATATCTCCTTTACAACTGAAATAAACTTGACTTTTTAATGTTTTATCTTGTATAAAAAAAATTATTTGTAGTTTTATAGTCTTTTATTTTTACTATTTTATTTGTTTTTATGTAGATTATGACCAGAATTTTTCATATTTGAAACATTTAAACACAAATGATTTTTAAAATAATAAAATAAAATAAATGAACCGTCTATTTCATCATTTTGTCTTTCAAGTCAATTACACAAATCTATTTTACTGTATATCCAGCCAGTGATTTAGACACTTTGTGCACAAAAAATATTAGAAATGCAAGCACTAATTGCCTGTGTTAAAAACTACAGTGCGACTCTTTTCATAAAATCTCTGGTATTTCCAGAATGTGTCTGTGAGGTTTTAGCTTAAAATACTCCAGAGATCACTCAATATAGCTTGTCAAATTTGCCCATATTTGGGTCTCCTTTTAAATGCAAATGATAAAGGAGGAGTTTTTACATGCGTTTGCACAGAAACAATAAAACAAGTGAATTTCATAGTAGCAAATGGGTGGAGCTAGACTCGCAGCTGAACGCTGTTGGTTTACGTGACTTACAAGACAAGGGAACAACAGCACAGGAAGCAGCAGTTTTAAAAAATAGCCGAAAAATGACACCATAATAATATAATGACTGCGCGCAGCAATGAACCATGAATGACCCGAGCTCAAACAAAGCTTGTTGTCTTCTTGTGACAAAAAATCACATGCTAAAAAGCAAGAACATGATCTGCTCTTTGTCCTCCATTGTTGTTTTCAGGGCCATTTCAAGTCACGCCTAAAGGTGAGGAAAGCACGAGGAACGCTGCTTTCTCTCTATACTTGTGTTCACTTGCCATGCATCTACATTTCAAATGATGAACTTAAGTTTGCAAGCGATATGTGAATGGCTTGGCCTGCATGGCTTTTTTCCTTAAGCAAGAACGATGTTGATCGCATCTTTTTGACATATGCCTACTAAGTAAATGCACTATTGGTGGTGTAAACGCAAGCCTGATCAGGGTGATGCATACTAAAACATACCCTACTGTACTGAACCGTACCACTCAGTAAAAATAAAACATAATATACAGTTTTACTACTCTGTTCTGATGCAGATAATGATAATAATGTCAGACATTTATGGAGATCCAACAATGATACATTGATAATGTTTTTATGGTATATGGATAATTTCTTTCTGCTATAGTGAGTAAACAGAAATGGTGTGTTCCGGGTGGAAATGTGCCCATTGAGGCGTGGTAATATATTCAACATGATCCCCTTCATACGTTACTATAGTGGAGGGAAATCTGAACTGCTCCTTTTTCACATGGTTATTAAAACAAAGTGACTGGGTTGATTTCACATTTTCTGGATTTACCAGGAAACCCTGAAACACACGGAAACACTGAAAAATCATATTTCTCATTAGATTTAAATGGATAGTTTACCCAAAACTTACTTTTCTGATATCATTTTCTCACCTTGGTCAAATCTCTTTGAATTGCATTTTTTTTGTTGAACTCAAAAGGAGATATTCTGAAGGACGTTGGAAACCAGTAACCATTGGCTTCCATGGTATGTCTTAATATGGATGTCAATGGTTACAGGTTTCCAGCTTTCTCCTGTATATTTCTTTAAGGTTCAGCAGAAAAAGGAATCCCATAAAGGTTTGGAACTAGGGCTGCACAATATATCATTTCAGCATCAATTTGTCGATTGCAATAGTCACATTGCAGGATCTGCAATGTTGAGTATGTATTATAATTGATCACTTGCATGTGTTTTTTGAGATCCGTGACTGTAAAATAATTTTAAGAGCATTCAGGCATTTGTACATTTTGTAACTTTAAAAAGCTTTATTGAATAATTTTTTTCAATTTTGATTATTCTAGAACTGCATCTAAGTACTGTTAAGGCTAATTTATACTTCTGCGTCAAGCGCACGCATATGGTCACGCAGCCTTTGCGTGGTCGCATACTGTATCCCTCGCCGTGGCTGACACCGACGCTGACGTGCACCTCGCGAAAAATGTAACTACAAGTCGCAACAACACATATCGCAAGCTTTGTGATTCATCGACTTGATGGCTGTGACGAGTGTGGGCGGTGCTAAGAGCCGCGAGCCCGATGGAGCAAGTGTTTACAAATGCGGAGTCTCTTGGAAACTTTTGTTTTGTTATGATTAAAGTTGTTGCACGTCCGCCGGTTCCCACCTCTGAATTAATGAGTTTGAGCTACTTCTACATTAAGAAAAAAACTCAGAAAAAACTAAACGAAACAGAAACAGAAGGAACTCGACACAGCGGGACAAAAACCTACTGCCAGCTAGCGTTTTGGAACTGTTATTGCAGAGCAACACAAACAGAGCACAGAAGTATAAGTGCATGGCTATGCGCAAGGCACTTGACGCAGAAGCACAAATCAGCATTTAATTGTATCTGTTTACATTGTATTTCTCTATGCTTGTGGATTGTTTATTAGATTTTATGTAGATGCACTCCATACAGTATCAACCCAATGGATCTAAAATTATACATTCTTTCCTAATAGAGCTATTCAAGTCATCTGGTGAAATTGTGTTTATATGACAATATATATCACAGAATAACAAAATATTAGATTGTCAGATTGTTGATATTAAAATATTAGCAATGTTGAATTTTTCCAATATCGTGCAGCCCTATTTGGAACCACTTGAGACAGATAGAAAAGTCAAATTGTCATTTCTGGCCGAACTACTCCTTTAAGCTCAATAATGATAAACTTTGATTTGTGTGCATAATATAACAGAATAGTGTTTGAATTCAATTGTTTGTTATGACACAAAACAAAAACGCAATAGTATGAATGACAGGATATGAGGTGGAAGCTGTCAATTACTGACTGGTGTGTGTGGCATGCACTGACTCACTGTCATACATTACAATACAGCGAAAACAAACAGGAAACGCAGACAATGGGGTCAATATATGAGATGGAGGAAGCACACGGTGACACACGTACGTCGTTCTGACACCAATGACATCATTAAGATATTAGTGAGATTTCCTTCATCGTGATCCCTTCACCTTTTTTCACACACTCAAACAAACACACACAGACATGCTCTACGCAAGGCCCTGTTTATTTAGTTGAGAGCTGTTATTCATGCTGCATTCCTCCAGCAAAAGGGGGCTGTAACCTGTCTCGGTTTTTGCTAACCTACTTTGTAAACATGCAGACACAAACCGAGCGAAATTATGCACCAAAATAATCCTGTGAATCATCAATATTCAGTATCTCTGAGTTTGCAGTGACGGATGACTGTTCAAATTATACTTCAAGCGCACAGTGCATGCTAACAGACTCATAACAGTGCTGTACCAAAATAATCCATCCGCTACAAACAATCAGCACCCGCTTCTAAAATAAGCACATACAAATGGAGGACAAGATGGGACAAGAGAGACAAGGGTGAGGTATCTGCCCTCTGGCACTGCTCGCGAATATGCTGCAATCCAGCAACAGCAGCCTCCTCATGTGGAAATATCAGACCGTTTCATTCTTTCTATTTTTTGTATGTGTTTTTAAGGTGATTGCACAAACATTTTGTATATAATATTGGTCTATATACTGGTATTTTAAGTTGGCAGTCTATACCGCTGTGGCGACCCCAGATTAATAAAGGGACTAAGCCTAAAAGAAAATGAATGAATGAATAAATGAATGAATGAATTAATATATTGGTATTTTCAGTTGATTTATAACAGGTAAATGTAAATTTTTTTTATATTATATCCAATTGTGTTCACAAAATGCATACAATTCTGATTATTTGAAAATCTGGAATCTGAGTGTTCACAAAAAATAAAAAAAATAAGTTTTTGGATGTTTACATTAGCAAATTTAACCAAAAGCTTTACTTAAAATTGTTAAATAGTAATGATTTTTGGCATAAAAGTAAAATCTATTATTTTGAGCCATACAATGTATGCTATTGCCAAAATTATACATGTGAAACAAAACACTGGTTTTGTGATCCAGGGTCACATTTGATTAATGCACATTTTGCATCTGTAGTAAGGAATATTAAGCATAAAAGACACTGGATTACATTCTATTAATTATTTAAAACATTAAATACACTGAATTACACCCTTATAAATATTTAAAACAATCTAAAACCTAATCAAATGTTGTATTTTACTGCTTCTGACTGAATACATTTATTTGAAACTAACTTAATTAGTTTATTTAAGACATTATCACACACACACATAGGACAGATTTGGTTAATGCACATTTTGCATCTCTAGTAAGTGATATTAAGCATTAAAGACAGTGGATTACACCTTTAGAATTATTTAAAACATTTTGAAACTTAATCAAATGTTGTATTTAATGGCTTCTGATTGAATACATTTATTTGAAACCAACTTTATTAGTTTATTTAAGACATTCTCTCTCACAAACACACACACATACACACACACACGGGTTACATTTGCTTCATGTACATTTTGCATCTATAATAAGTGATAGTAAGCATAAAAGACACTGGATTACACCTTTATAATTATTTAAAACAATCTAAATCTTAATTAAATGTTGCATTTAACAGCTTTTGGCTGAATAAATGTATTTGAAGCTAACGTAATTAGTTTTTTTAAGACATTCTCTCTCTCACACACACACACACACACACACACACACACAGGTCACATTTGGTTAATGCACATTTTTCATCTATAGTAAGGGATATTAAGCATTTAAGACACTGGATTACACCCTTAGATTTTTTTTAAAACATTAAAGACACTGGATTACACCCTAATTATTATCTAAAACAATCTACAACTTAAATAAATGTTGTATTTAATGGCTTCTGACTGAATAAACATATTCAAAACTAACTTAATTAGTTTAAGACATTCTCACACACACACACACACACACATAGGTCACATTTGGGTAATGCCCATTTTGCATCTGTAGTAATGGATATTAAGCATTAAAGACACTAGATTACACCCTTACAATTATTTAAAAACATTAAAGACACTGGATTAAACCCCTTATAATTATTTAACACAATCTAAAATTTAATCAAACTTTTAACTGCTTCTGATTGAACACATTTATTTGAAACTAACTTAATTAGTTTAGTTAAGACATTCTCTCTCTCTCACACACACACAGTCACTTTTCATTAATGCACATTTTGCATCTATAGTAAGGGATATTAAGCGTTAAAGACACTGGATTACACCTTTATAATTATTTAAAACAATCAAAAATTTCATCAAATATTGTATCAAACTGCTTCTGACTGAATAAATGCATTCAAAACTAACTTAATTAGTTTATTTAAGACATTCACACACACGGGTCACATTTGATTAACGCACATTTTGCATCTACAGTAAGGAATATTAAGCATTAAAGACACCGGATTACACCCTTAGAATTATTGAAAACATTAGACACTGGATTACACCTTTATAATTATTTAAAACTACCTAAAGCGTAATTAAATGTTGTATTAAACTGCTTCTGACTGAATACATTTATTCAAAACAAAGTAAATTTTTTTATTTAAGACATTCACACACATGGGTCACATTTGGTTAATGCACATTTTGCATCTATAGTAAGTGATATTAATTATTAAAGACACCGGATTACACCTTTATAATTATTTAAAACATTCTAAAACTTAATTAAATGTTGTATTTAATTGCTTCTGATTAAATACATTTATTCGAAACTACACACATACAATTCATCGAGACATGTTTAAATGTGACCCACAGTTACTCGGCAAGAGAGACAGAGGGCAAATGAAAAACTCAGAGCAAAAAGTACTACTGAAAGGGAATGTAAACAAAAGACAAATTCCTCAGGAGGAATGCGACTCAATGTGTGGAAGGTGAGTGGAAAAACAATGGGCTTTAAAACTTAAGAGGAAGCAGAGAGTTGCACAAGAGGTTTAAAAAGACATATTGTCTGCTGCGAGAGGGGGAGAAGGAAACGGCAAGCACTGGGATATGGGTTAACAGAGTCAGAAGGAGAGAGTGAAAAGTTCTCCTTTACCCGTCTGTGTTCTTAAGTGAACTGGTGGAGCGAGAGCGGGGCTTCATGATAATGCTCATTCTGGACCTCCTTCTGTTAGCGGCTACAGCTAATCCCAGCGGTGCGCGCTTGTTTTCAGTCTTCACGTGTGTGTGTGTCTCCAAGCGTGGACATGACTCACTCCTGCCTCGGTTTGCTCCACTGACAGTAGCACCTTTTTTCCTGAGACTCAAACCCTGGCTGGAAAAACGCTCCAGTGTTTGCTTCACTCAGCAACCGGCTGTTATAATGCAAGACAATCCTTCTCTCTCTCTCTTTCTTTCTCTCTCTCTCCTGAAACTCCCACCCAATGTACTCTCCTCCCTCCCTTCCTCTCTGGCTGCAGGGCTCGCTGCTCGGACTCGTGTAGTAGTGACACAGACGGGGGAAGGGCAACTCTGGTGATTGAGACAAAAGGAGGAAACTTACACCACAGTTTGAGAGAGCATTCAGATGACAGGGACAAATGAAAGATGAGAGATCCCAGCAGATGTACAGCTGAAGTTAAAATGATTCTTTTTCAGATGTTTCGCAAATGATGTTTAACAGAGCAAGGATTTTTTTTTCACAGTACTTCCTATAATATTTTTTCTTCAGGAAAAAGTCTTATTTGATTTATTCTGGTTAGAATAAAAGCAAGTTTTATTTTTTAGAGCCATTTTAAGATGAAGATTATGGTCACATTTTATTTTGATGGTCTGATTGTTGAATTTAAGTTACATTGCATCTACATGTCAACTAATTCTCATTAGATTATAAATAGACTGTTAGGTTGTGGTTAGGGTTAGTGTAAGTTGACATGTACTTGCAAAGTTTCTTATAGTCAGATAAATGTCTGTTGAAGGAGCGGTATCAGCAGATATTAAGCAGACAGTCTACTAATACTCAAATAGATCATCAAAATAAAGTGTTACCAGGATTATTATTCCCCTTATGCCATATTATTTTTTCACTGCCTACAGAGCAACCCATTGTTATGCAATGACTTGCCTAACTTGCCTAATTCACCTACTTAAGTCACTTTAAGCTGAGTACTAGTATCCTGAAAAATATCTAGTCAAATATTATGTACAGTCATCATGGCAAAGATAAAATAAATCAGTTATTAAAAGTATTACGTTTAGAAATGTGCTGAAAAATCATTAAACAGAAAATGAGGGGGGGGGGGGGACACATATATTTATATAATTCATATAACATATACTATTTCTGACTTCAACTGTATATAGTTCCAAATTTACTGTATGGTAGGGGAAGAAGTTGCCAAAAACTATGAATTTAAGCCGATTTAAGTGTGAAATCGCACAGTTGGTGTAGCATGGACTTTCAAAATTTCATTTGTCAAATAGTCATACACTGATGTTAAACAAAGAACCTTTTTTCGAGTTCCCCAAATAACTTACTGTCAACAGTTCTGAAGAAAAAGAGTTTTATATTGTGTGCATAACATTTATTCACTACATAGAGCTCTTTTTGTTTTTGCAATGTAAAGATTTTATAGATATGAAAGGGATGGTTTATCCCAAAATTTTATTTACTCAACCTCAAGTCATCCAAGATTTTCAGTAGAAAAGATAAATTCACATAAATGGCTACTAGCACTTTGAGAGCAAAGACAAAACAGGCAAAGCAATACAGTCAGAATTCATGGAGCTTAATGGATAGGTTGTGCAAAAAAACTGAGCAATATTTACAACATCATAACTATTAATCAACAGCCTCAGCAAACAGTAATGATAGTTGTTTTTGAAAGCTCTGAAACCTTTAAAATAGCTGTAATTAATTAATATGTATAATAGTAGTTATTAATCTGCCCTGTTTAACTGGGGCCTTAATAAAACAAACAAAAAAGTATTGAAATTTTACATAAAAAATGCATATTATGCAGATGCTTAATATTTATAGGTTTTAGATGATTAGCCAACTGCATTTGATAGATTACACTTCTGATGATCTGCTATGAGTTTATAAAAGCAGTATTTAGGAATGTTGTTTTGGTTGTATTTACAGGTTTTTCACCAGCAGGTGGAGCAGCGTGTGGTATCTTAAATACTTTTATACAGTACTGTAAATCATTGTGCAAATCAATTGATTCAAAGCCTTGAAAAGATTTGTTTCTACAATGATTTACATGCACAAGTTTTGTTTTGCTTGTAAGTTTCTTGAGTTTAAAAGTGCCGGTAGCCATTGACTTACATTTTACACATGAAAAACAATAAATTTTCAGCTAATAGTCAGCTTTAATGGTCAACCGAACAATTCGTCCATGTCTTAGGTGGCTTATGTAGTATAAATTTTGTGGTTTTGGGGGGGTTAACTCTAGCTTTAAAGATTCTCCGTGGAACCATAGGTTTTTAGCAGTGTATTATGAACACTTTTACTTCTTGTACCTATAAGAAATAATACAAAAGTCATTAAATGACTCAAAAGACAGTAAAACATCACTTGTAAAAGCTTGTAAAACATCACTGAAAAGAGAAAAAAATAACTAGTACTGAATGTGATGTACTGTTTTCCAATGTTTCAACAAAGAAAAGGGAACACACATGACTGTGCTTGTCTAGTTTTGCGGGAGCCGATCTCCCACTGCGACTAACGCTTCACACATTAACCCATGCCAAGGGCCCTCAGAGGTGCTCCAGTGACGCATTACCTACGTCAGCCAATGACAACACCGCTGCTCCGCCTACTGATAATTTCAATAAACATTCAGACAACAGGCTTGACTTTATCATCAGTAAAAGCTTTCAAATGTCCGATTACAGGCCATTAGCTCTGGAGAAACATTGGTCAGCTCTAAATAATGGAAAACATTATTTAGAAAGAGATTATTTAGGGGGACACGTGCTTATCTGGTTATATCACAATATTAACAGCTGATCTACAGTATGTTTGTGCGCATCGTTGCCCCCCTGTGTTCGAGACAGATTAAGGCAGATAAAAATCAAGAACATCTCCAAACAAAGCCAGTTAGAGTGCAAAAATACAACTATAGGTAATAAATAAGGCAATTTGGAATTAATTAACCATCAATGCATTTGTTTTCACTAGAGAATACTGTCACACTTTTTTATTGCAGTGATTATTTCTCAGGCCTGGAGGTTTTTGTTCTTTAAATAAAAGTGTGCTTCAAAATAAACACATAAATGTAATATTAAGTATGATGCAGAAATCTGATGACTCTTTTCCATCATTTACGACTAGTTTAATTAACAGTATACATAGATTACCACCCTGGTATGTTAGGTAAGCATAGGTTTAAAATAGCTCTTATGTCTAAATAGCTATTACGTCTTATTTATATTTATGATTATGTTTATTTATGTGGCACCGTGGTCTTGCGAGACACAACATTTAGCTTCACTGTATATCCCCATATGTAGTGAAATGACAATAAAGCTCAACTTAAGCGTAATAGGGAAATATCTTTAAGTGGTCAAAATGTAAACCTGCTTAATGTGGTGGTGAAAATATGGAAAACTATAGTAAACAGTGCTTTTTCATAGTATATCTGTACTTAAAAATAAAAAGTTACTAAATAATTTTCACTAATTTGAAACTATTTATTTTAAAAGTGATTTAAAATGTTATATATTTTTTTAAATATGGATCAAATATTTAAAGTATGTGTATTCAGTCAAAAAAATTACTTATTACTTTTCAGTTAATTTAAACCACTTATTTAATAAATAATAAAATTATTTATTTGATGTACAGTCTTTATAAAACCATTTTCATAACAAGATGAAAATGTAAGTACATATACAAGTACACAATAGCATTTAAGCTATTTATAAATAATAAACAGTTAATTTAATTAATTTTCAGACTATATTTAGCATGTAAATAAACACAGCAACGACAACACAGAAAACACGTGATAACTTAAAACAATATACCAAGGTGACAACATGACCCATTTGACATTTGTGAAAATTAAGCCAGTGTTCAATTATATAATGTGTCCCGGTGCGGTTTTAGCATCTTTACTCGACCACTAGTGCTAAAACAAAAACATGCATCAAAAATATAGATACGAAGATCATTAAAAAAGTTTAACTAAATTAATGCAATTGAACATCTATGCTATGCAATATGTACACCTTTTAAACACTAGTGTGGCCTACTAAGAGATTATAAAAGGTCAACTTTAAACCATATTCAATATTTAAGAGCTCATGTACCTGCGAGATTTGAACCAGCGTTTCCGTTTCTTGCCTTTCAGTGAGTTTATATCAAACTGACGGCCGTTCCAAACGAAAGAGCTGAGAAAGTGGGAAAGTGGAGAATTGCCTGGAGATTCACTAGCCATGGTGTCCTGAGGAAAACTGACAGCTTGACTGTTCTCAGATAAGAGAGCTTCAGCTTTGTGCGAGGAAAATGTCCACGTCACTACACTGACCTCATCCCATAATCCAATAACACCTGTCTGGCCTTCTCGCATTCAGCTGCCATGTCTGTAACACAAGCTTCAGTGCTGAAAAACTGCGCGTGAAACTGTCACAAGAATGCAAGAATGCAATCTGCTCAGACAAACAGATTTTAGTTTTGTAAACTGCTAGGTGGAAATGAAGTCATCAGAGAAAAAAGGAAAGTCAAGAGTTTTTAAGCATGCATATTCTGATAAGTGTGTTATGAAACATGGGAAGCATATTCTAAGTATTCAAATCCAATGTAAATCAAAATTAATAGAAAAGATACAATTGCCCAGTAAAAATATTGATATATTTTAGGATATATTATATTCTGATAAGCGTATAAGGTATGGAATATTTGTACATGTTGTTTGAGAAGCATATTCTCAAGTAGGGCTGCACGATATTGGAAAAATCTGACATTGCGATGTTTTGTTTTGTGATATATATAGCAATTTATTCTATGCATAAATTATAATAAATTACAAACAAAAAAAATAAACAGTGCTTTATGGTTTTATGGAACAATCAAATGTAAAATAACATGGTCATCATTGTACAAATAATTAATAACAAAATTTTATAATATCTTTATCTTTTACACTTAAATCAATCTTATAATCCTGCGATATGACTATTGCGGATACACACATTGCAATATCGATGCTCAAACATTATATTGTTCCTAATTCTAAGTATATATTTTTAGGTTATATTATATTCTGATGAGTGTGGTATGAAACATTTTGACAATGAGAAGCATATATAGAATATGGTAGGTTATAATGATATTGGAAATCCGACATCACAATATTTAGTTTTGCTGCAATATATATTGCAATATGAATATAATTTCAACAAATGGTTTAAATAGCTCTATTTGGAAAGATGATTTTTTTATTGATTTAGATCGACTGGGATGATAAAGTATTTTTCTATGCATAAATTATAATACATTACGAACAAAAATGTATGAATAAACAGTGATTTATGGTATTCTGGGGAGTTGATCAATATTCAAGTACAGAAATTTAACAATCAAATGTAAAATAACATGGTCATCTGTAACGTGATGTGACTCTGACAAAGAGGTGTGGATCCAAACGCAGGTTTATTTAGCAGAATGGTCAGGCAAGCAATGATCAACGCAGGGACAAAAAGATGTACACAGGAAATCCAGAGTCGTAGTGAGTGTGTTCGGCCGGGGGGTTGTCGAGCGCGAACTGAAGAGTGGCGCGATCCGTTGGGTTTGATGGTCATGGGGATGGTTGCGGTTTGCTGAGAGGACTGTACCAAAAAGTTGGACTCCCTGGAAAAATGGGAGTGTTGTCAGGTATGATACTTGCATGTCTTTGAACTGTGGGGGAAACCGGAGCACGCCAACACGGGGAGAACATGCAAACTCCACAAAAAAATGCCAATTGACTCAGCCAGGACTTAAAGCAATGATCTTCTTGCTATGAGGCGACAGCCACCAAGTCGCCTATTTTAAAACAAATAAAATTGAATAACATCTTTATCTTTTACACTTTGGTTAATCATATAATGCTGCAATATGACTATATGACTGTGATATGATACACATATTGTGATATTGATGCTTAAACGATATATTGTTCAGCCCTAATTCTAAGTATATATTTTTAGGATAAATAATAATAGTTTTATTATTATTAGTTATTATAAATATTTAATAGTTAACAATAATAGTTTTAGGATATGAATTTTAAATGTTATTCAATAGGTTTTCGTTTAGTGCTGGGCAAAGTTTTTTTTTTTACATAATATGTGTGTGTGTGTACTGTTTAAATTTATTCTGTATATATAAATACACACATACATATATTTGAGAACATGTTTATTTATATTTAGATATAAAATACGTTTGTTATGATACAAATTGGGGCGACATGGTGGCTCAGTGGTTAGCACTGTCACCTCACAGCAAGAAGGTCACTGGTTCGAGTCCCAACTGGGTCTGTTGGCATTTCTGTGTGGAGTTTGCATCTCCCCGTGTTGGCATGGGTTTCCTCCGGGTGCTCCAGTTTCCCCCACTGTCCAAAGACATGCGCTATAGGTGAATTGGATAAACTAAATTGGCTGTAGTGTATGAGTGTAAATGTGAGAGCGTATGGGTGTTTCCCAGTACTGGGTTACGGCTGGAAGGGCATTCGCTGTGTAAAAAATATGCTGTATATGTTGCCGGTTCATTCCACTGTGGCAACCCCTGATAAATAAAGGGACTAAGCCGAAGGAAAATTAATGAATGAATGATACAAATTATATATGCATTTAAATATCTATGTGACAAAACGTTTTGTACAGTTTTGTTTTTATGTATGTGCTTGTATCACATATACATAATAAATATATACAATACACAAATATATAATGTCAAAACAAACTTTTATTTTGGATGTGATTCATCTTTGCCCAGAAGTAGCACTGTTAAAATATAATAATAATAATAATAATAATAATAATAGTAATAGTAATTGTTAGGACCAATATAGGAAATGCCTATTCAGCAAGTCAGAAGTGCTCAAATGTTCATTAAATAAACTGTCAAATCAAATTAATTTATTATTAATCAAATTAGTTATGAGAAAAAGTATTAATATTTTATGTTTTGTTCTTGCACACAGTATTAAAAATGTGACAGAGCTATTGCTTCAACAACAAACTCAAATAAAATTCTGTGTTTTGCAATTTACAGATCTTCATTTTCAATATGTAAATATTTAAATTGGTTCAATGATATAGGTTTTTCCAGTATGGAGGCAATAGTGCTTAGAAATTCGGAATATAAGTAATAATAATTCATTTTTTATATAGCGTTTTTCTGGACACTCAAAGCGCTTTGCACATTTTTAGGGGGAATCACCTCATCTACCACCAGTGTGCAGCATCCACCTGGATGACGTGACGGCAGCCATATTGCACTAGACCGCACACCACACACCAGCTGATTGGTGGGGAGGAGACAGAGTGAGGAAGCCAATTATGATATTGGGATGGTTAGAAGGCCATGATGCACAGAGGCCAGTGGGAAAATTTGGCCAGGATGCCGGAGTTAAATGCCTACTCTTTTTCGAAGGACCACAGAGAGTCAGGACCTCGGTTTACCATCTCATCCAAAAGACGGCACTCACTGAGCAGTATAGAGTCCCCATCAATATACTGGGGCATTAGAACCCACACAGGTTGATCGCCCCCCGGCTGGTCTCACTAACACTACCTCCCATTCAGGTACTGACCGGGCACAGCCCTGCTTGGCTTCAGTGGGTGACCATGTGAGAGTTGTAGAGAGCTATCTCATGGAATATGCCAATATGGAACATTTTGGCTGATATCAATAACCGATAGCTATTTTAATTTGGAGATCGATAGACAATATATTGGCCAATAAATAAACAAAAGGCAAACACATACAATGAACAACTGATTTTATTTTTAAAAATTAACTTCAGAAGAGTTTGTACTGATCTCTGATCTACTTATTTTGTCATTGGAACGATAACGACAATATAAAAAATATATATCAATATGTATACCAATATATTGCGCATACCTGATTGAAAATACAACACAAATACAGTATAAATATTCAAAAGACTTAAGCAAACATTATCAGAATAAATTTTTTATTAAATGCAATGACCACATACCAAATATTTCCAAATGACAGTGATTGACTAAATAGTGTTTTGAAAGTGCTGCGGGGCAGTTTGTTTCTTTCAAACCTGAAAAGACATTTGAAGACCTTTCACAGCTAATGGTCTTTAAGCCCTGCTAAAGTCTTTGAGCCGACCCTGATGCTGTGTCATCAGAGAAGTCACCTATGGTCAAATGTGTTGTAAACTAAGGGGACATTTTAAATCCATTACAATCCCGTGAACACTCAGTTCATGCAAATAAAGTATTATACATGCAGATAGGATTTGTTATACCTTAAATAAATATGTATTATTATTTTATATGTACAAATTTGCATAATTATAGCATTTATTCATAATTGATTAAAGTCAAGAAAAAATGTTCCACACTGTTCAGAAGTACTACACTGACAGCAGATGGTACTGTACTGTAAGTGTCCTGAAAAATACTCCTGCACATGCATTCACCTTTATATTACACTCCCACTACTTCCAATTATTGCTAAAAATAAACCATCAGGAGATCATTTAAGAAAAACAAAGCTATTTTAGAAGTGTTGAATATGTTCTGAATCTGAATAAATGTGCTGATCCTCCTACACACCACTACTTGGATGATACAAAATCGTGCACAGAATTTGGCAAGATTATTGCCAGCTGAATAAAGTGCACAATGCAAAGGTCCATGCCACTATACTGAAAAAACAATCAATAGAGGCATCTGTACATTTTATGAAGGTACATTTAAGACTTTTTAAGGTCTTATTGAGGTTGAGTAAAGAAAATGTGATGAACTATACATCAATATGTTCTTAATTAAACCTATAAGGAGCACACAGTAAGTTTGTTAGTAACTTCAAAGTTTCTAAAAATCCAACTTTGCACCAATCTCCATTACATTTTTAATTAAATTATTAATATTTTATGTTTTGTTCTTACACACATGATTAAAAATATGACAGAGCTATTGTTTCAACAACTGAAATTAAGTTCTGAGTTATCCAATTTACAGATGTTTTATTTTCAATATGTAAATATTTAAATTGGTTTATTAATATAGGTTTTTCCAGTGGAGGTCTTAGTGCTTAGAAATTTAAAACAGGGATGGATCAATATGTAAAATTTTGGCTGATATCAAAAACTGATAGCTCTATTAATTTGGAGGCCGATAGGCGATATATTAGCCAATTAAGACTCTTTAAGGCCTTATTGAGGATGAGAAAAGAAAATGTGATGAAATATACATCAATATTCATTCATTCATTTTCCTTCGGCTTAGTCCCTAATTTATCAGGGGTCACCACAGCGGAATGAACATCCAGCATATGTTTTACACAGCAGATGCCGTTCCAGCTGCAACCCAGCAATGGGAAACAACCATACACACTCTTTTACACACATTCATTATGGCCAATTTAGTTTATTCAATTGACCTACAGCACATGTCTACGGACTGTGGGGGAAAGCGCAGCACCTGGAGGAAACCCAGGCGAACACAAGGAGAACAACTCCACACAAAAATGCCAACTGACCCAGCTGGAACTTGAACCAGCAACCTTCTTGCTGTGAGGCAATCGTGCTACCCACTGCAACAATTAGGCAACAAAGCATTGATCTGAGATAATTTTCTAACACTTTAACTAAAATGAAAGTTTGCATAAAGAAAAATGACTAAAAGAAGCCTACAGTTTCCTAGCTATAATGTTTTTGCAAGATCGCGAAAGTTTGTGAGGTCGCAAGATGACGTCAAACAGTTGGGAACAGCAAAGCAATAAATCTTGACAATTAGTGGGTATGTTCTTTAGTACTTAGATGATATATCTTGTTAGTGTAATTGAATGTTATCCCGAAATAAAATACATTGGAATGTCATGATTGACCAATCAGAGAAGTCTTAAAGGGATAGTTCTAAAACTGTTTGTATCTTTTGTTGAACACAAAGGAGCACACTGAAACTGATAGTATTTTTGTTCATACTACGTATTTCAGTAGCTGCTTTTTTCCCCACATTCTTCAGAATATATTGTTTTGTGTTCACCAGAAGAATTTTTTTTATAGAAGTTTAAAACCACTTGAGTGTGAGTAAAAAGAGAGAGAAATTAGCTCATAATAAGTCATTCCCAAAACCGACTCCAACACAGATGAATATTTGTTCTCGCTTTTAAACATAAACCAATTAATTATGTTCAAATGACTTGTCTACATTCAGATTAAATGACAATCATACTTTTTAAGGTTAATATTTGTATTGGAAAAGAAATATACTCTGAAAGACATTAAACTTTTAATACTTAATGCTACAACTTTTAGAACAAGAGACTTTCTTTTCCAAGTTAAAGGGCACCTAGGTTACCACTTTTTCCAGATTTAATATAAGTCTTTAGTGTCTCCAGAATGTGTCTGTAAAGTTTCATCTCAAAACACCCATCAGATTATTTATTATACCTGTCATAGCTCATTGCTTATTTTGATTATACCTGTCATTGAGCTCATTGTGGACTTCAGGAAGGGACGAACAGGCTCACATGATCCCATCATCATCAATGGGATGGCCGTCGAGCCTGTCTCATCCTTCAAGTTCCTGGGCACCCACATCTACAAGGACCTTTTTTGGACCACCAACACCTCCAGCCTGGTCAAGAAGGCTCACCATTTTTCTTAAGGCAACTTATGAAGAACCAGCTGTCATCAGCCGTCTTGGTGAACTTCTACCGCTGCACTATAGAAAGCATACTGACGAACTGCGTCACAGTCTGGTATGGAAGCTGCTCTGTTACGGAGCGTGAGGCACTGTAGCGGGTGGTGAAAACTGCCCAACGCATCACAGGGACCACACTGCCAGCCATAGAGGACATCCAGAGGAAACACTGTCTGCGCCGAGCACGCAGTATTCTTAAAGATTCCTCTCACCCTGCTCACAGACTGTTTTCTCTCCTGCCTTCTGGCAGACGCTTCAGGCTCCCCCGGACAAAAAACAGCAGACTAAAGTACAGCTTCTTCCCCAGAGCTGTCTCCCTTTTGAACTCTGCCCCCCACTGACTTTTTGCCCCCCTAATACACTCCCCACTCTTCTCATAACTCAGACTCCTCATAATCACTGCACTACTTAACATTTGCACATTTAAAAATTGCACATATTCATTGCACTGATTCACTTATTTAAACTGTACATACCTACTGCACATGTACATTTGTAATTATGTACACACCCACTGTACATATACATTTGTAATTATGTTTATCTATCTGCACACTTCTGATTATTAATAGCAACCTGTACATTTATCCATCTATTGTAAATCTCTGTTCATAGCTAACACAACCTGTATATAATGTTCATAGTACATCCATTTGTAAATATCACCATAGTTTTTCTATAACTGCACTTTATAACTTATACCTGTATCCTGCACTTGCTGCTATTGCACTCCTGGATAGACCAAAACTGCATTTCGTTTCCTTGTACTTGTACATGTGTAATGACAACAAAGTTGAATCTAATCTAATCTAAATCTAATCAAAAGTTTTTATTTTGTAGCATTTAGCATCAGCTAGCGGTTTTGTGTACTGCGCCTTTAAGGCTAGTCCTTCACGCCCACCGTTTCCACGTGCCTAGCAGCGGCTCCCTCGGCTGCATCAAACAACAGACAAACACGAAAAACTACAGTAAGAACTTTACCAATGAGTAGGGCCAGCCGGAATCTCCAGACGTTTTTTTCAATTTCTGCTGAGAATTCTGGTAAAAATCTGCGGATTTCTGCTGAATTATTTTGGGAATCTCATAACTAAAACCTTAATATGTGAAATATGTGTAATTTAAAAACTGAATAAAATCAGATTTACACACACACACACACACACACACACACAGCGCTTACAGGTACACACACAGACAGCGAGCGTTTACCTTTGCACTGTTTTTGCACGCAAATGTGACATGATAGAGGTTAATCTCCACTGCTGTATGGATATCTGTTATGTTAATGTACAAAATAAACCTGATTTAACGTCCACAAACTGGGATTGAAGCGTCTTTTATAATTGTTCTGACATGCGGCTGTGTTGATGAAGTAAATCTGAAGTAAATCGCTGTAATTTATTACAAACATGCACTGTTTTAAAACATTTTAAACTTGTAAAACTCACTATTGATCACATTTGATGATGATTGATGATCTTAGCAAACTGAACAGATCTTTTACTTACGGTTGCTTAGTTTGCGCACGTCCTGGTGCTGTGTCTGTTTGATATGATTATACACGTTACTACAGAGAGATGTTAATACGCAGCTGTCAATCAATTTGGTGGGCGGGGGGACCGCACTCCTATGTCAAGTTGTGGTCGGTCTGAAAACCGCTCCAATTGGTCCACCATTTTTATGTTGTTAAATTGAAAAAAAGGACTGGGTGTGTTTATATCACCCCAATATGACGGTCTATACACCATACACACACACATGTCTGTCCAAACAGCTTGAAAAGGAGATTTTTCACCTTAGGTGCCCTTTAAGACCATGTTAAGGTATGGATTGTGCAAAATTGGCAAGTTTCAATTATCAAGTTATTTTGTAGAACAGCAGTTAAATAAAAAAGAAAGAAACAGAAATGTCAGCAAAATGTGAATTTATACTTTTATACTGTCCTTTACCTGACCGTTTTTATGGTTGTGTGTGTATGTGTGTCTGTCTGTGTGTGCTTTATTGGCATTAGCATAGGGCACATATCTGATTGCGATTCTCTGTTGCCGAGCATTTGTCTTAGACCCAATACGTACACACACACACACACACACACACACACACACACACACACACACACACTCAAATTTCTCTCAATGTGTACTGTAGTTATTGAAACACACCTCCTTGCAGGACCGTTCAGATATCAAAACAATCATATTACAGCGTATAAGCGCTAATACTTATCAAATTAATCTTTTTATAAATTGGCACACACTTGTTATGTAAGTTTCCACAATATCTGACATTTGCACAGCACAGGTCACGAACGCCACTCAGTTCGACCTATTTAATGACATTTATCTAACAGAGCTGTAGATAAAACTGGTTTATCGGTGGCGAGAAGCATTAAAGGATCTTTAAGGAAATCAATGGGCTCATAAGCCTCATAACCAGCTGGTTATCACATCCTATTATTAACCACAGCGCTCAAACAACATCCAGTTTTCTAATTCAAAACCCACATGAGCAAAACATTCATGGCAAACATGAATAAACACAACGCAAAATACTAAAACATCTGTTATCCACACAATACTGTAGGGCAACATTTAATAATCACAACAAATCTAACCTCGCATGCAAAATCGGAGTAGAATTGAATCGTATACACAGCAGCAAGCTTTTCTGACACATACAACACACATAAAGCTTTACCATTTCCACCTAGGCTTGATGTCAATAGGTTTGTTGATGGCAAACGGCGAGCCATTGATGCAAGCACTGCGGTAGCGGGCGATTCTCTCCAGAGAACAAAGTTCTGAGTTTGCTGGCAAACTCATCGTCGGCTTTAAACTAAGCTGAAGAAGAAAAGAGACTAACTACAATTTAGCAAGTCTTCCTAGGTCAGTTTGACCAGTTTCACAAGAGAAATGTGAGTAGAAAGAGTGAGTGAGGATGTGCTGAAAGGTAGAGGAGGGAGAGAGAGAGAGAGAGAGAGAGAGAGAGGGAGAGAGAGGTGGGTGAACAAGAAGCAGGTAGCAGCTCAAATCATTGGTTCAATCAACCATTGATGAACGTTAACGAAGACAGAGTCAGCGCTTAAGTGTCTAAGCGTACAAAAACTCCATGTGCACGTTTCGTGGAATTCTGCTCCAATCATACTTAAATTGACTCTGTGGCATTTCTAAAAAGCTTTCGTGTCCTCACTTTTTGGGTTTAATCAGACAGACGAAGGCTGACGCACAGAGAGAACAACGAGACGATGCCACAGACACTATATTTCCACTTAAAGCCAATTTAACCCTCAGTGCAGCGGAGCAGCTCTGGCCTGCTAATGTAGTTTTTCATGTGTACTACAGCTGTACTGTATGTGCTGGTTCACTGATGGATATGAGATCAGAAATCTACTTGCGCATTAAACACATTTGTAAAAGTACTATCACTCATTGGTTATTGAGTTGATTTGGTTCACAATCTAAAATATTTTAGTTTTGGCATTTGACTCATGGCACCACTTTTTCAACAGAGATTTCTTCAATGTATTGTTTTCTGTTAGGTTTCTAAATAATCAGATGTTGTACCTAGCAGATCATTTAAAATAGCTGGTAATTCCACAAACCAAATCAGAAACTTTTTTTAGGACCCCTTGGTGACCCCTAGAGGTTATGAAAATAATATTTAATATATGAAACCTAAACGCACCAAAATGCATTCAGAAAATCCTAGCAAGTACTAAGCACACATCAAAGTTTACAATGTAGTTTAAATTAAAAGCAATTAGCAGCACGTGACAATAAAAATGTTATTATTATTATAACTTTAGGTTTTTTTTAGTATGCAGTATATTATAAACCAAAATATTTTTGAAAACTTTATTATTATATTCTTATGTTAAAATACAAATTATATAAATATAACATACAATTATTATATGTAACATACAAATTATATTCTTATGTTACTACCAATACACACCTTGTCCACTAGATAGCAGCAAACTATTACTGTAGTAGACGAAAGATGCATTCGTGAGGGGAAAAAGTCATACATTTAAAAGCAACTGCATTTTGTGACTAAATCCTTTTTAGGCAACATATCAATGCAATTATGTTATTATATTGAATATATTTTCCAATTACACCAAGTGATGATTTGCATGGGCCATAGCTTAGAATAAATGTATAATTAGTAAGATATACATCAGGTTTTAACTGAAAGATTAAAGTGTGTTCTCACTAAGTTTAAAGCATATGCCAATGCTCAAATTGCATTAGAACGCTAAAATTACAATGCTTAACTAATAATAAATTTTTTTTAAATATCATTCTCTAATGCCAAACGCCCACTTCGATCTCGAATTTGATCTAAAGTCTAAGATTTAAAGTGATTTAAAGTCTAAATATTATTTATTATTAAAAATATTTATTAAAATATTTTTAGCTAATCTTTTATTCAATAATATTATTTTTTAAGGAATAAGTGAATAAAAAAATATAATAAAATATAATTTATATAAAAAAATATTCAAAAAAATTCACAATCTAATATATAAAAAATATTAAAGCAAAAACTGTATATAAAAATAATATAAAAAACATATACAGCTAAAACTGTTCAATATGTATAAGACAGTTCAGAGCTATAAATTAAGAAATCAAACTAAACATATATAAATAAATAAAATTTATAAACTGTATACTGTATATATACAGGTTGATTTAAGCCAAGTTTTGTCTGGGAATAAATACCATTTTAAAACATACTAAAAAAGAAAACACTACCTTTAATTTGTAATAATAATATTTTAGGCGGTGCAGTGGTGCAGTGGGTAGCAATGTCGACCCACAGCAAGAAGGTCGCTGGTTCGAACATCGACTGAGTGAAATGGCATTTCTATGTAGAGTTTGCATGTTCTCCCAGTGTTGGCGTGGGTTTCCTCCGGGTGCTCCGGTTTCCCCCACAGTCCAAAGACATGCGCTATAAGTGAATTGGGTAAGCTAAATTGGCCGTAGTGTATGTGTGTGCATAAGTGTGTATGGGTGTTTTCTAGTGATGGGTTGCAGCTGGAAGGTTTTGTAAAACATATGCTCAAAAAGTTGGCGGTTCAATCCGCTGTGGCAACCCCTAATGAATAAAGGGACTAAGCAGAAGGAAAATGAATGAATGAATTAAAAATAATTAACTTTTTTATTTTTTACTTTTTATTTATTGATTATTTTTTATTTAATTTAATTCTTAAATAAGTAAATAAACATCATATTAAGTAAATAAATGAGTAAATAAGTAAATAAATATATAAATAAAGTATATTTTATATTGAAAAATCTAACTCAGTCTAAAATATTGAAGCAAAAACTATATAAAAATAATATATAAAAAATCTAAAAATCAAATTAAACATAAATATATAAATAAATGAAATGTATAAGTTGTATACTGTATATACACGCGTTGATATAAGCCAAGTTTGCCCCAGGAATAAATAACATTTAAAAATGTACTAAATAAGAAAGCACTATTTTAGCTATTTTATTATTAATTTGTAATAATAATATTTACCAATATTCCTGTTTTTTAAAATAAACGCAGACTTGTTGAGCATAAGAGACCTCTTTCAAAATCATTACAACCCACTGTGCCTTCAATTAATTAAACTGCATCTATTTCTCAGGCTCCACATGAGAGCAGCAGGTTTGCAGTACATATATTGTACGGTATCTCCATTTGTTACCACTGGGGAGCACTGTATCACTAACCACAGGTACTTTTACAAGGGTCTCTCGCTCTGAGACTCAACAACTCAGCAGAGAAAAAAGAAATGCAGTCAGAGCGATGGAGAAATGTGTCCAAGGCCAAAAACCTATTACCACACAACACTTACGTAATGATCCTAGTGTTTCATCGCAAAAATCGAATTTGCCAGGCTGTACATGAATATATTACATAAACATATAGTGAATGAGTTGCTCTGGAATGAGCTACGAGCCTTCGAGTGTGGCAAAATCTCCATATTAACATATGCGTTTATCTTTCATTACCATCAAACGACAATCAAAGCTGCCAGTGATGGATATCCCTTTAATCTCTGCCAAGTATAGCCTATAATAAACTCAGCTTATCCTGGCTAAACTGCTATGCCAATGCAGCCGCCCTTCCTGAAGACAAAGTGGGAGGCTTTGTTTTCAGGCGGGGAGGTAGTTTTCATCATCCATCACTGTTCTTCAATAGCAGGCGAGTAGAAGCTATACAATCGCTCACTGTCAGCGAACACTGACGTCTTGTCTTCCTCGCAGCAACGCCGTGCTCCAATCTCCTCAAAGCAACGTTATCTTGAAGTTATTTTCTCCTGAGACGACAAAGATCTGGTCATGAATCCTGTACCTGTATGAATCATTTGGCAACGGTCAGGTGCACAAACTCTCTATGGACTGTATTGAGGCTAAATAACTTGCTCAAGGGCACAAAGGTAGTAGATCCTAGATTTTGTTTTAGTTTTAAAAAAAAGTACTTTTGATGCTATACAACACAAAAATCTGTTGTAAAAATCATATTTGGCACAGGGAATAATGTACTGTGTGTCTATGGTAGTGAATAAAGGTTGTATCAGTTACATCAATAGGTGGCAACTAGCAACTAGAAAAAAGAGATATTGAATTATATTGGACTGGAGAGACTAACTTATATCATCAAAGGCAAGCAGAAAGACCATATTTGGGAACCATATATGAATATTATGTAAATTGTGCGTTTGTGAAATTATTTTTTTTATTATTATTATTGTTTTTGTCATTTTATCATTATTTATTTTTCAATGATTCAAATCATTGTTATTTTTATTATCTAATTATCTTATTTTATTTATTAACATAATTTTTTCAGTTGAATGTGTATATATGTGTGTATGTATATAAGGTGTTAATTGGTGTGCTGTTTTGTAGGCTGCATTGTTATTGTATGACTATTGTATGACCGGGGGGGAATCAATAAATGTATTCGGGAAAAAATGCATTTCTCATTAGCTATATCCCAGTCCAAAGTAGAGTTGGGGGATTAATCGAAGGCAATTTTCATATGCATTTTATCAGTAAAGCCAGCTCTTTAATCTGCAGAAAATCTCTATTCAGAGGAAGCAGCGTTTACGATAGAGCAATAGCTCATTGACAAGCTATGAGGGAAAAAAATGGATGATTTAATCGGCGCAATTCTGAAATCGAAGATAATCATTCTGCGATTTGACAGTTGATTGCGTCACTTCTCAGTGAACCATGCATCTTTGTTACTGTTACATCTGAAAGCAAAGGGATAATACCGCATATATGTTTTACTCAAACTCACCTCAAAAGTTCTAGTGTTTGAAATAAATCAGCATGTGAGATGATTGCGTAGTTGTGTGTTGATTAGTGCTGTTGAATAAAAGCAGTTAAATCCTCTGCTCTTTTTGATTTCCAGTGTGATTTCTTTGAGGCTTAATTACAGTTTTTGCGCAAAAGAGATTTATTACTGATCACATATAGTGTTTACCTGACAAGATGTGCATGAGAATTGAAGCTTTTCTCTTCATGCATCCCTAATTCAAAGCTGTAAATTGAACAAAACTAGAATGGCACATAAAATGCTTGCAAATAAAACATTGTTTAAAGAGAATATATCTGTCAGTTACTGGGAAACTACTGTAGCATGCTATATTAGAATTACAAAAAAAAGAGCCACAGAGCTCTTTTTTATTTCTTAGTAAATTAGTTGCAATCTCAGACAGACAGGCAGAACACGCATAATAACAAACTCTGTCATATTTGCATAAAATGGTTCTAGAAAGTGTTTGAGGACAGACTTTTTAAGAACTAAACTGTGCATAAAAATGGCAGCATGGAAACACAGCTATTGAATCTCATTTAAGATATTGGTTCAAAAATGCTGATTCATGCAGAAATTACACAAATAAAAGTTTTATGGATGACTAATTAATTGAAACTGAGCTAAAAAAAGATGCAACAAATAAGCTAATAAATTATATGAAAAGATTGCAGCAAATATTGTCAGACTCGTAACCTGTAGTAATAGAGAATAGAGAAACTATTTAAAAAAAATAGCAGGTTTTTCAAGAAACTGGCTGCCACTTTACATTCCTTTAGTGTTGATTTTGCTATTCACATTAAGTTCATGTTTAGCATTCTCCAGTTCCCTCTTTCTTCACTTTAACATCTGAACATTGTTACAAATACAAAGGAATGCCTGATAATGATTACTTTTGGAGATAATATCTGAAGCACTAAGCAAGAATGATTCTAGTGTGCACGTGTTGAGTGCCTCTATTGCCACTTGCCATCAAATACTTTGAAAGGCTATGTACTTAACCATATGTGTATATAAAATACATATCCCATTTTGTCCTTTATAACCGCTTGCTGGAAAACACACTACTACATTCGTCAACCTACCAATGGCTTATTTAGACATGGCTCTTCACATTAGGATGGGGGGGAAAAAAATCACATTACCTTTAAGCAATAATCTTTTAGTAAATAGCAAGTCTTGAGTTTACTCCAATAAAAAAGTCACTATCCCATGAATTAATTGAACAAATCCAGCTAAAACAACGAGATGTGCATGTCTAAAGTTAATTTTCCAGCTGATGTAACTCAATCCAATTTGTCTTCTCAACTGCCTCCACCAGCTTTGTCTGGAAATACACAACTCTATCAAAAAAATAAAAAAAATTGGCTCATGCCCTCTGGGAATACAAGTAATGCCTTTAGACTGTGCAATACCTCTGAAACAAGATGGATTTCATGGCCTGAGCGGAGCAGAGGGGTTAAACAGCTTTCTCATCAGCCACCAGGTGTTCGTCTGGCCGGCTGGGCTGCACATGCACAGCCAGACTGCCGAGGAAGAGTGATCGACTAATTAGCCTGTCTGCATGTGGCCAATTGCCGCACACCTGACTGGCTTATGATGTACCTCACAGTGCTGGCCTTTGCCCAGAGTTGTGTGGGAATAGCTTTACTCTGTAACCTGTGTGTAGTGGGATGTGATTTGTGTCATGTGTATGTGTGTAAAACACGTTATTTAGACAGTATTTGTATACAAATTCCTGTCATTTCCATGTCTATTAAATAAATTAATTAAATGTTTCAAAAAGTCCAAGTGTATGATAAATGGAGTAATTTGCTCCCGAGAGTCACTAGTATTTCCAGTCTTACTTCCTATACAAACCTACACAAATTAGCATGGTGACAGCCTCATTGGCTGCTCACGTCTGTAGCTGTACTGCTGAGACCTCTAAAAGTTTTGGATTGCACTGCTGAGATGTCAAGGAGACTTTCTGCATTGAGAAAGCAAATTAACTTTAGAAAGCACTTAACTTTAGAAAGAAGAGTGAGTGCTTGGGCTCGACATGACATGGTAAAACAAAAGCTTATGTAACTGTGTTTAAATGTGCTGAGGAAGAGCTGGTATGGTAATTCAGGTATGGTAATGGGTACACAATGTAAAGCCCCAGTCACACTGCACTTTTCGCCCCATAGAGTTCCATTCATGCGCACGTGAAGGCAGCAAACCGGAAATGCAAGCTGGTGCGACAAGTTCCGTGGTTCGCTGCGTTGGAAAAAAACTAAACTTGGTGAACTCTGACCTGTGAAATTGCATCCAGTGATTTCGTGAAACCAATCGAGGATTAAAACATGACCTCTCTGGACAAAAATTTAAAATATGGATAATATATTTTTTGTCTAATCATCTTGTTTAACTCCATCCCTTTTCGCAGTGCCGTACAACAAAGTTTCACACACACAACTCTAGTGTGACCGTGACATAAGAAGTCTACAAATCACAATCAAATGGGCTATTTGACCTATCAGAGAGGAGTAGACTATTGGTAGGGCGGGGAAAATTAGAGAGACATGTGCCGTGTCTGAAACCACTTATTTATTGACTCATTCACCAATCCCTATATAGTGAATAGCAGTTGAGGGGACTATTTTAGGAATGAGGCAATGAATGTGCATATTCAGACATATTCAGTGTGAGTCAGAGAGCAGTCTGTTGTGGACTGTTTCATCATGAATATCACACCAACCCTTCAGTAAAATTTCATTTTTGGCTTCATGAATCGAATCTGACTTTTGATTGGTCTCATTTATTGTATTGTTGGACATCAAAGAGAACAAAACACCTAGTTGTCGTGCTTATTTATTTTTTGATTACCTCAAAAAATAAAAACAAAACTTTAGCATTTATTTGTTCATAAAATATATACATAGGCAATCGTATGAATTAATACCAATTGGCCACTACAACAACAAGCTACGAATTGCTGTGAGATAGTGTTGTTTAAACATAACATTAAATTTGAATTAGTTACATAACTATATGAAACACAAGAACCTACACAAGCACTCCTGAGGTAAGAACCAATTTTGCTGCCTCACAGTGGTTTTTGGGAAAATGTTGTTTCAACAAGTGCACATCTGACTTGAAATCAAAGTGAACTGTAGGTAAAAGGAAGAGAACAAATGTAGAAAACAAGGTCATTCATTCACGATCCTGACACAACTACAAAATGGCAGACACCCAATATTGTGCACTATATAGTGTATAGGGAGCGCTAATCAAACCATTTCAGACACTGTGAGTGAACAGCTGATGCTACAAAGTATATTATTTGACAATTAAAGTGTTTCTTGGCATTAGATGGATGTAAACCAATCATATAAGACCTCCAAAACAAAATTACGATAGCATAATATGGTGATTTAAAATTATATTGTATTGCAATGCACAAAGGAACAAATTTCTGTTTACTTCAATCAAACCAACCCAGCAGCAGCAGAGAATGAGACTTATTTTTCACCACTGCTTGTAGTGGGTTTAAATGAACAAGACAGCTTGAATGCCATATGCGTCTGACCATGAACTCAACAAACAGCTGAATTAATTATGGCAGGCACAGTGTGAACTGAACCGTGCATGATTAAACAGACAGATGAAACAGTCACTAACTTCTGTCACCATTCAATGAACATTCCTCCACAAGAAATTGCGGGATCTGCTCAGTCTCATTAAGTTCATATTTTCTAAGACAACTGACATGACCAAAAACAACATTAATATAGGAAAAAGAAACAAGTGCATTCATTTTTAGCTTAATACCAGTGGAAACTAAACATTTCCACATAAAAACCAAGACCATTTGCTGTATTCAACCTACACTACTGTATATAATGTTGTTACAGTCACCAGCAGTCTAGCTACTGCTGATCACTGGAGAATTACAAATCTGCCACCAAACAGACTACAATCCTGTCATGCACCTCACACACACCTGTTCCGGTTTTCCCTGATGACGTTTGACCACTTTGACGGTTGCCAAATTAGTGAAGTAAATGACCAATGTACCAATAAATTCACCATTGGAAGGCGGTATAATCACTCTCATAGGAGAATTTTGCATTCACAATCCAAAAGAAATGAAACAATGCAACATCAGTGCCCAAAAGCTCCGCCCCTTCCACTACGTCAGCAAAGCAGCGATCGCAGAGTGCGTGAAGTGTCCATCATTCCACACTTTTTTTTTTACTGGTTGAATAAGTGCATCATCCGGGTAATTAAAGTGTACTTATAGAGTTTTCAGTATGAACGCACTACCTACACTATTTATACTACAAAATGGCGTAGAATAGTGCATAAGTATGCAATTTGGGATGCAATTATACTGTAAGAGAGGAAACTGTATTTTCCTCCTTTTTCTTCTTCCAAAAAAAGATCCAATCCTTGGCTCAAAAATCAAAATCCAATCCAAACAGTGAGTTTTGTGATCCCTTTAATCACCATCATGAACCACACTAACCTGCCAAACCATGAGCGCTTCGTAATGTTGCTTAAGTTCAAAGTAAAATTTCTTGCTTTTATAAAATTCAAAGATTTAGCATGAGCCTCAAAAGATATGATTCAGAAGATCAAAGAATAATAGCGGGCTGTCTTGCATGTATAATTACATGACTCATTTAAGCATTAAATAATCAGGAAAATGTTACAGGCTTGTTATCTCATTGGGTGGAGTCAAGAGCTCTCAGCCTCTGTGATAAATCTTATATACGCTTGAGGAGCTCACAGAATCTAGGGCTTCAGGGCACTATCACTGAAAGAGCATAAAAGATAAAAGCCACTTTCAATAAAACATATTTCAATCGGCTTTCTCTTATTTTACACCAAGAAAAGGGACAAAGTCACATTTCCTGTAGTCCAATTACTGAATATTTATGTGAAATTTAATATTTACAACCGACAAGGTCTTTCAAAATCCGAGCTGAATGTTACTACATCAATACTCAAGCTTATTTTCTAATCTTTTAAAGACTCAGCAGAATGAGAGCGGGGAAAAATGATCAAACTCTATTCAGTGTTACCAAGGTTACTGGAGATGCATTCATCTGAAGAACAAGGAAAGACCAAATGCTAAATCTGTAAAAAGACAGACACAAAATCATCCAGAGAGACAGGGGAGAGAAACAGACATCACTATTTGTACCAGCAGAACACATTTCTCTATCTTTTTGACTTGATGCTACTCTTGGATACAAAACAGGACGCTTCAATAGTGACAGCATAGAAGCAGATTACAGTGGTATGAAACCTGAAACCAAACAGTGTCGAATAAGCATTGTAGGTATTTGTCTGGCTGCATATATACAGTACATGACAGTTTGCTTTGGAGCTGGTGTTCTTATGTGAAGATACTAGTGACATGAGGCTGTTTTAATAGAAATAACGTGCTGAATGATGTCACAATAGTGAGAGTATTATGACGTCATCAGCACATGCACTAAAGCAAGCCTTTGCAGATGAAAGATGTTAATTAGAGGCTTGTATATCTGAATGTATTACTAATGTGTCAAAGATACTGTAATTATAGCAAATAGCCATTGTTCCTTCATTTGTTTAACACATCTGTATCTATTATTATATTTCAATTCATTTAATTTATTTTGAAAGTGTATTTACTGAAGTTAATGTTACATTATAATCTGTATTCAAGAGTTTTCTCCATATTAAACCATGTGTGTCAGCATTGATGCAAAAATTCATTTGCAATTATTTTTTGAAAATGAATTTTGCAATTAAACTTTTTTATTTTTGCCAAATCAAATGTGCTTGAATGAGAATGCCCCTCCCTCTTACAATGTATCCTCCCATCACATGTTTAAATATGTTGTGCAAATATATATTTTTAATAAAAAAATACCTGGTTTCCAATAAAGTTCGATGTGTTTTAATCACATGTAAATCAACTATTTTCAACTGGGATTAACATACTTTTAAAATAATGATAATAATAATAAACTTTAGTTTAGGTCACAATTCATGCTATTAACTACTGGCTTATTAACTAACTATTATTAAGATATTAATTGTTGATTAGTAGTTATAAAGTATTATCTTATTACTTCCTTATAACTAGGGCCACACTGAATCTGCAGAATTTCTGTGTAGAATTTTGTAGATAATCTGCGGATTTATGTGGAATGATTTTGGGAGTATCGTAATTAAAAATGTAACACATGAAATAAAAAATAATTTTAACAGAATTTTTTTTTTACTTTTAACTGTTATTTAATGTTTACAATTATATCCACTTATAACATTGGTAAACAAAGCAAGTCTCTCATGTAATATATCTCCTAAAAGACAGAAAACATTACTTTACAAACCGTATTGTAAATCAATCAACTGAACATTTTATATTAGTCAATAATATTACTGAAACTAAGTTAAAAACTGAATAAACTTAAATTTATACACATTTAAACAAGTAAATAAATAGACTTATTGATGGGATAAAAATCTGCGGATTCCATCTGGACCTACTTAGAACTAATAATAAACAGTTAATTAGTAGTTTATTAATCTTGTAGTGTTAGTTAATGGTTCGTTAATACCGTGAATTGTGACCTAATCTAAAGTGTTACCTTTTATTTTTATTTAGCGCCTTTAGAAGTAGCATCTTAAGGCACTTTACAGACATAAAATGTTCAGCAGGATGAATGCAAATTGTTTTTAATAATAATAAATAATTAAAAAATCATATAAAAGTAAAATAAAATAAAATAAAAGCTACCCTAAAAAGTTTTTCGAGATGATTGAAAAATAATCAGGTATTCTGCATTGCGAATATCAGAGGGTAAAGAGTTCCACAATTTAGGTGCCAATGAAGAGAATGCCCGGTCTCACCTAGATTTAAGCCGCATTGACTGAGCAGTTAATAGACCAGAATCAGATGAGTGTATACTACGTCTAAGAGTGTATGGGATTAAAAGCTTAGATAAATATTGTGGTGCTAGACCATTCAAGGCCTTGTACACAAACAATCTATCCGAAAACTGACAGGAAGCCATTGCAGAATTTTTAAAATAGGGGTTGTGTGCTCTCTTGCACTGGTCTAAGTCAGAACTGTAGCTGCTGAATTTTGCACTAATTGTAACTTGCTAAGGTAAGCTTTTGGAACTCCAACCAGTAAAGCGTTACAATAGTCAATACTGCAAAATACAAATGTATTAATTCATTTTTCAGCAACAGAACAGGGCAGCATGGGACGAGGTTTGGCAATATTTCACAGATGAAAATATGATATCTTGACTGTGTTCCGCACATGCAGTTTAAATGTAAGGTTGTCATCGAATACCACACCCAGATTTTTTTGTTTAGTTTGAAAGAGGAGGACGGGCCTTTGAGAACACTTGCTTTTGGGTTCATCAAGACCTTCATCATTCCATTCCTCTTCTGTCACGCTCTGCATCGATAACCCCATTGTGCCTTTGTAGGATACAGTAGGACTGACACCTAGTGATTGAACTAGGTGTTGCACAACAAATTCAAAAACAATTTCACCTGGCTCCTCCTCCTCTGAACTGATGCACAAGCAGGTTGCCTGATTGACAACACTAACAAAAATGAACGTGCCTGTTGATCGAGATTTATACTTTAAGCTGATCAGATAATGTTTACGTCTGTAATATTTGTATTGTTTGCAAATGACAAACCACCTAATCTTTAGTTGTACCCGCATACAGTGAGAAAGCTTTCAAGATAAAAAAAAAAAAAGTTGTTTTTGCCAAGGCAACACAAGGGACCAAAGTGTAATTGGATAAAATAAAACAGACAAAAACAAAAACAGACATTTTGAAACAGAGTGCACATCTTCAAAGGAGAATAACTGCCTTTAGCACTGTTTTTTAGATAAACAAGTCTGTTAACTTAGCAGGTTTTAACATATTGTGCGTTAGTAGTATTGTGGACTATTGTGGATTATCAATCATCATCTACAGCATGGGTCTCAAACTCAATTTCTGGAGGGCCGCAGCTCTGCACAGTTTTGTTCCAACCCTAAACAAACACAGCTGATCCAACTAATCAAGCTGTTCAAGACTACTAGAGACTATTAAGCAGGTGTGATTTGGAGGTGGTGAAGCTAAAATCTGCAGAGCTGTGGCCCTCCAGTAATCGAGTTTGATCTACAGCATACTAAAATAAAAACACTCCGGATAAACTCTGTTATCTGTAATCTCACCAACAATTCAAACTACTGGCCAGAGCAGGGTATTTTTGTTAAAACAGGAAATGCATGGTGCCTTTTGATAAGTCCAGCATGGTTCTGTTTTGAAGCTAGAATGACGCAGATCGTGAAAATGGGTTGACTGTTAAAGTTAAAGGGCCCTATCAAACACCCAGCGCAATAGGACGTGCAATTTGTTGCTATTTTCAGACCAGTGCAACCCTAATTTCCCTATTTTGTGCCAAGTCGTTTAAATAACAAATCCATTTTCGCAACTTTGTGGTCTCATGGGTGTGCCGATGTAAAAAGGAGGTGTGTTAAGGGCATTGTTGGCGTGTTGCTATTTTGAAGAACTGAAATTGACCATGCCATTGAGCAAATGAGCGTGTTAGTTATGCACCTGTGCAGGTCCAAAACACGAACACACTCTTTTATCTCTCTGACACTTTAACCAACACTTGCACCAATTTTGTACATTTGCACCAGACACTTTCTTACAATCACTCCATGGGCCCTATTATACACCCTGCACAATAAGGCACAAGATGTGTTTGGCGCGATGTGTTGCTATTTTCATTGCTTAATACACACAGGATGTACAGCAACACACAAATATCTTTACATATCAAAAAAATGTGAGAATTAAAACGTTACAAAAATTATTAGTTCCTACATAAATATAAAAGCCACTACCTCCATGCCTTCTTCACCTCAGAATGTTTTTCAGTTTATTCATGACAATTTGCATTTGTATAATATTATTATTATTATTATTATTATTATTATTATTATTATTAGCAGTATTATTTATCAGAATCAGAATCAGAATCAGAATCAGTTTTATTGCCAAGT
>CAIGQZ010033059.1:13569999-13598487 GCA_903798205.1 Danio tinwini | reverse complement strand
TTTAGAAAAAACACAAAACAGGACAGACTAACAGAAATAGTGCAAACACGTCCACACCCAGCCAGCCAGCCGCCCCGCGAGGCGAAAACCAAAAAAAAAAAAAAAAAAAAAAATTTTAAAATATATGCATATTTTTATTTGTTTTAATAAAAAAGTAGTTTAGATTTGTCCACCTGTCTCGTTTTGTAGACATATATAACACCATGTGGGGCATAAGAATAGGACGTGTGTTTGGACATAACTTTTTGGACCACACTTTGTTATTATTTTATTATTATTCATTTATTTGTTGGAAATTAGAAGTGAATTTAGGAATAGTTTTGAAACAAATCTTTGACCTTAACAAACAAAATTAAATATGTAGGCTAATGGATGTCTTCAGCGGAGTGCATACAGCACTGTTTCCTTACTCCACAAAAGTAAAGGAGTAAAAGTAAAGTAAAGAGAAAGTAAAGAGGCTGAACGAAGGAGGCTCGTTCTTTATCCTCACACTGCAGATGGTCTGTTTAACTGTTTTCTCACTACTGAAGCATTCAGTTTGTCCACTTACAAAGTCTGGCATGTAAATAGCAAATGAGTCATGGTGCGACACAACTGACTCTTAAAGGGAATGGGAGATGAGAGATTAGTTTAACACACGTTATGCTCACACACACCTATAACTCATTAAGAGAATAAACACAAGACTGTTAAACTATGTGCCGGGGCGTAAAGCATATTTTTCCATCCTTAAAATAGCAGAAGTGGATTCGGACATGTCCTTAATGCTTTTGTTTAGAATTTGCTCCTAGATCATTAAAACAGAGGCTAGAGACTGCATAATGCACCTACAACAAGAGTAGAGTGTTTTCTTTATATATTTGTATACATAATCTAACTTTAAACTAACCTTCACTCTTTTGTTGACCAATTTGGTCAGCTTAACACCGCTTATTGGCTACTATGATTCAGTATGCAAAAGCACAAGCAAGTCATTAGAATAGACAGCATGCTATCCTAGTCTCAAAGCTACGTGTAACAGAAGGTTTGGCAACACTAGGTGAGAATGAACACTACAGTGTGGATTGTACTAAATTATAAACACTTGAACGTGAGCCTTGCACATGTATTCCCTCATGAAGCCTTTCGCCAGACTGAATGCTTCATCTCGCAGTTGGTGTTGCCAAATGTTCTGACTGTAGGATCCAGAAAAGTGGATTAACTCACACTGTAAATGGTGAAAAATTCCAATTGAAGATCCTTTGTAGTTTGTAATCTGTATGTGGGAATCTCACTGTTAAAAAGAATTCAAATAATTGCTGAAAATGCTGCTTTTTTAAGTGTAAATCTCACAGATAAAATGACTGAGATGGACCTGGAGGCTAAATGACAACATAAGTAAAAAAAACACCAGAGAAGATAAAAGAAACACATGCACAGAAGCTTGTCATTGAATGCGAATCTTAAAACATATGCTTACAACTGCTCTCCTTCCGGCTCTGGGGCTCTCTGTTGAAATGCTTCACGCAAGTTCTGCCCGTGCCACGTCACACTTACGCTTTTTAGGCTTTGTTATGCTACGAGCGTTTTCACAATAATCACGCTGCAGCATTGACCTTTCCCTCCTCACAGATTAAATGGTATGAGGGAGGATGTTGTGGGGAAATTAGAACACAATGCAAGTTGAACAGGTCAAGGGCAAATTGCTATTTCCTCTTAAAAGCTGCTGAATAAAAGTTATATGACGGCCCTCCAGGGCTTAGGCTTACGTATGTGAGACTATAAAATTGTAAATGATATGGGTGATGCATACAGTTCTGAATATTAACTACAGTATGTCTACATACACTTCATGATATGGCTGGCTATTTAAATTTGAACAACACCAAGCATATTAATGATTTTAATGTACTTTTCAGCTATTTGATTTACTTACTGTTAACAGACCAGTTTTGATGTCATTTTAGGCAAGCAAGACTATATTCAGAAATAAAATAACCTTTTAAAAATACTATAAATAGATAAATATATTAATTTATGATATCAAACATCCTTATAAAAAGGTGGTTTGCCATCTCCAGGTTGGAGGAAAGTCCTTTTCCCCAGGTGGAGGAGTTCAAGTATCTTGGGGTTTTGTTCACGAGTGAGGGAAGTATGGAAAGTGAGATTGACAGGTGGATTGGTGCAGCGGCAGCAGTAATGTGGTCGATGTACCGGTCCGTTGTGGTACAGAAGGAGCTGAGCCAAAAGGCAAATCTCTCGATTTACCGGTCAATCTATGGTCCTACTCTCACCTATGGTCATGAGCTTTGGGTCATGACCGAAAGGACAAGATCTCGGATACAAGCGGCCAAAATGAGTTTCCTTCGCAGGGTGGTAGGGTGCACCCTTATAGACAGGGTGAGGACCATTGTCACCCGGGAGGAGCTCGGAGTAGAGCGGCAGCTCCTCCACATTGAGAGAAGTCAGCTAAGGTGGCTCGGGCATCTGTTTTGGATGCCTCCTGGACGACTACTTAGGGAGGTGTTCCAGGCATGTCCCACCGGAAGGAGGCCTCTGGGAAAACCCAGAACACGCTGGGGGGTTATGTCTCTTGGCTGGCCTGGGACCACCTCAAGATCTCCCTGGAGGAAGTGTCTGGGGAGAGGGAAGTCTGGGGTTCTCTCCTAAGACTGCTGCCCCCGCGCCCCGGCCAAGGAAAAGAGGTTGAAAATAAATGAATGAATGAATGAATGAAAAATCCTTATGAAAAGGTTGTTTTTTATAAATGTATGTGGATGCAGTTGAAGACTAAATTATTAGCCTTTCTGTGATTTTTTTTTATATTTCTTTTAAAATGTGCTGTTTTACGTGGAGATTTTAGCCCATTTTAAACAATAGGTTTAATAACTAATTTCTAATAACTAAATTATTTTGTCTTTGCCATGATGATGGTTTTGCAAGATACTTTTCACGATCACCAGTAATCTAAGCCTGTGCAGATTGCTGGAGAACTACACATCGGCCATCACATGAACAACAACGACCAAGATGCTTTGTACCAATCACTCCCGCCACAGCTGACAGCCATTTGGACACACACTCACACACAGCTGCTGTTCATTCCCACTGATTTCATGGAATATATATACACCTCAATCACACACATTGCTCAGACTTGTTGTTTGATTGTTTACGTGTAAAATTATAAAGTGTTATTCTCATGTAGTCTTGCCGTGTCTTTTGATCCTTGCCTTGCTTCTTGTTAGAGCTGTTTGCCACCTGCACCGATGTCTTCGTCTTTGTCCATGACTACTTTCTGGATTACCCTCATGCTAATGTTTGTTCCTGTTTGACCATTGTCTGCCTGACTAAGCTTTCAATAAACTGCACGTGGATCCTCAACTCCGTTGTACCCTGACTCCATATGTTGCAATACTAGTTTTCAGCTTAAAGTGTGATTTAAAGGCGCAACTAGATTAATCAGTTTAAATAGGCAGGTTAGGTTAATTGAGCAAGTCATTGGACAACAGTGTTTTTTTAAGAGGGCTAATTATATTGACTTAAAAAATGCAAAACTTTTATTCCAGCCAAAATAAACGAATTAAGATTTTCTCCAGAAAAAAAATATAATAGAAAATACTGTGAACATTTTCCTGCTCTGTCAAACATCACATTCAAAAAAGAATAAAACATTTCACAGGAGGGCCAAAATGTTGACTATATCAACTACATATGTAATTTATTTGTGGCTCAGTAATATCTAATAAAAAAATCCTATATTTTCAGAGAAATAAAATACATTTTGCGATATTTGATATGGTGTTATTAGATTAGGCAGGATAGGCAACATTCAAATCTGATTACTCAATGTATATAATCTATAAATATCTCAGAACAGTTATGTATAATGATTTGTACAAAAGTAAGGTGTTTATCAGACCTGTGTGGGTTGAAAAAAAGAGCTCACAGCTGAATGAGAATATGAAATGCAATATCCTTTGTGAAGATAAAATGTGAAAAGTACTGTTTGGTGAGGCATACTCAAAATATAAAGAGGAAAGTGACAGATCAGTGTAGACATATGAAATTGAACTGGTACTAAGGGGCCCAAAATAAGTCAAGAAAATACTCCCCAGACTATTACACCACCAGCAGCTGCCTGAACTCATTATACAAGGCAGGACGGATCCATGTTTTCACGTTTTTACCGCCTGACCCAACCATCCCAATGTCTTCTCTGACCTCTTGCTTTAACAAGGTATTTTCGCCTTCCTAGCTGTCACTCACTGAATACTTTTTTTAGCTCGTTCTCTGTTAACCGTCATGATGGTCTTGAAAATCCCAGTATATCAGCATTTTCGGAATGGCTCAAACCAGTCCATCTGGCCTCAACAAAAAACATGCCATGTTCAAAGTCACTATAATCACCTTTGTTCCCCATTCTGATGTTTGGTGTGAACTTCAGCAGATTGTGTGTTTAAAAGCCTAAATGCATTGAGCAGATTATTTAGTGGCAGATTATTAGGGGTGTGATGAGATTTCATGGCATGATATCTTGCGAGATCTGACGGTTTCATGAGCACATAATGCTAGGCTCTGATAGCCTTGCAAGCAGTGAGCCAACATATACCCATTTTTCCACCAAATCTGGTTCAGACCCTCAAAATAGCTTGAAGAAACCTAGAAAAGTGATTAAGTGGCACTTAAGTGACACCAAATTATTGCTGGACTAGAAGTAAGATCTGCTTACATCAGGGGCCGAGGTTACCATAATCACCTAAATAAGCAGAAACAGTTTTTGAAATAGCAGTGGAACACTATGCTGAACACCTTATTGCTTCTAATATCAGTCTATTTAAACTATGGTGTGCTGTGAAAATAGGCTATTATTGCTAGAAATCTCCATCTACATAAACTACAGCATGCTGCATGAAAAAGTTTAATTCACTGTGTGTGGACACCGATGTAGGCTGTCTGGGGGGAAAGGGCTATTACAAAGACTATAGAATACACAAGACATATCACTTATATAGTTTTGAATATAGGGAAAAGTGTTACGGTCAATATGGCAAATGAAGACTTAGTCTAAAGTCGCTATAGACTGATGGTTCTCCAGAGGAAAAGCTCGAAGCAGATGTGTGCTTTTATGACAGTTTAGTGGTCAACAAATGCACCAGAATGTCAGCTAATACTTGCTTCACAGACTTAAGAAATATATCCACATGAAGCTTGAAGTGAAGTTTATTTATAAACTAAATTCGAGAGGATCACACGCTTATGATTGCTTGTGGCTGGTCCCACATTATCCAAGTTATGATTTACCAAACAGACGATTCCTAAGCCACTATAAATACTCTAAGTTCCATATCACAGCCATCTTCGTTTTGATGAATCCCCCCTTCCACCCCTACCCCTCCTCCTTTCCTAGATGGGTGGCACGGTGGCCCAGTGATTAGCGCTGTTGCCTCGCAGCAAGAACGTCACTGGTTCTAGTCCTTACCAAGGCAGTCAACGTGTCTGTGCAGAGTTTACACGTTCTCTCATGTGGGTTTCCCCCAGGTTTCCCCCCACCGTCCAAAAACATGCAACTTAAGTTTATTGACTAATCCAAATCGGCACCATAGACATGCTCCTAGTAAGTAGTTATCTCTTAAAAGCAATCACTATCTGTTCATTAGCTACTACAGCAGGAGAGTTCTCGAGATCTACCTGAGCTTAAACTCCCCTCTCACCTTGCAAACAGGAGGGAGCCCCGGGCTCGAGGATCTTATGAGCTCAGGGCTCTATTTGACAACAGCATGCCAAACAAGCGTGAACTCTTGAAGGCTCTGTGCTTTTAAATGAACCAAGTGCACTTGAAAACAAAGGCTTTTTGGTTTTGTAATCTATATGAAATGTTTGCAAGGTACAGTCCATCCTGTCAAACGCACATCACATGACAGCAACTACTCAAACACCCACAAACTTGTAAACAAAGAGTCACTGTCATTTCTAGAGGAGATTTGCCATCAAGACCAAGTTGTAAATTACTTCAGAAGAGCAGCACGATCAGACTATCATTATCCAGAGGATTATAATGTGTAGAACTGCCATACATGAGGTTGGTGTTGTGATCTCATTGCTTTTGAGTGTGCATGCGCATTAGCTTGGACAGTTTGATTAGTTTGATTCGGATGTTTAGAAATGAAACTTAAGAGACAGGTGTTGTTTAATTTTACTGGTGATTCCAAATATGTAATGTTTGTACTCCTCGAGAGGCACTTTAAAGATGGCCACAGAGTGAAATGACTTGCCTTAAAGGGACTTTGGGTATCGGCATGGTTCCTGAGGCCTGTTTTAGTTTTAAAACAGCATTTTGAAATGAAAACGATCTGCGTCCACACTGATGTTTCACCTAGCATTTCTGAACAGCTCTTCGTCCACACTATACAGCTGAAAAACCCACATCACGTGACCATACACACACTCTGGCATGCACTGCAGTGTATGCGTGCATCTGAGCTCCAGGCAGTCCGCAGGCGCTTTGAGCATTTACCTAGATGAGAGCTGTGCACGTCGAACTGTTCACCAAGGATCTACCGCTGGATCTAATCTCACTATATTTGTTAAACAAGATATTTAATTAATTTTGTCTTTATCCAAGGACATTTTCCCCAACTTTGGTCTTTTGAATCTATTTGTTCTCAGGTAATGTGTTTTTGCTAAGCGCAAAGATAAGTTAATATATTAGTTAGTGTAGCGTACACTGATTCTGCACATTTGACTGATTGCTTGGATTTATTTCCTATATTGTATAAACTTATTGTATGTTATACTTTTATAATGGCCATTATTGATTATTAAAACTGATATCCAGCAAAAGAGAGGGTATGTTTCATATTTTCAATGAAAACGAAGGGAAGCAGTTATGTTATAGGCTCCATTTTGTTATGAATATGCACACAGTGAAGATGACTGTCATATAAATATGTATCATTTATTGTCTAAGGAACTGCCTATTTTCAATTTGATGTAAGCAACTTAACGTAGCTAATATCAAATGAAAATAGGCAGTTCCTTATATCATGTTTTCCTTTTTATTGTTAAGAAAGTGAAACAACTTAGCCTGGGCGATGTTAATGAAGTTATAAAGTACACTGTTCCATTTAAAGATTTACTCGACGTGTCCTCGGGAGTTTGTTTTCCATATCAAACTTGTGAAGTCTGAACTTCCAAGGAGAGGATGCAAGACTGAACTGTGTGAAGGCTACTTAATATTGAGGAAAAAGCCCCAATCAGATGTCTGCAGGCACGCCTCCGTTTTCCTCCATCCACACTAACATGGAGCAGCAGCGTTTTTTTTTTTTTTTGAAAACAGCCTCTTTAGCCTTTTCAAAAAGCTGTTTTCAGCGCTCGAAAACTCAGAGGTAGTATGGACAGATGGCGTAACCGTAGCAAAACAGTGCATTTTAAAACTAAAACGTATTAGTGTAAATGGGGCCTGAGTTGGAGTTACCGGCTCGTAGATCTTTTAAGATCAAATTCCCCCTCTAACCTCTCCAAATTTGCCTCCTCTCTGTAAAAGGCAAAAACACCAAAAATGTGTACAATAAAAGAACATGACCATATCTTAGGCTGTTCTATATAGTACATTAGCATATTTTATGCTATTTTATGTTTAGGCTTTCTGAGTTTGACAGTTACCACTGTCGCCTCACAGCAGGAAGGTTACTGGTTCGAGTCCCAGCTGGGCCAGTTGGCATTTCTGTATGGTGTTTGCATGGGTTTCCTCCGGGTGCTCCGGTTTCCCCCACAGTCTAAACACAAGTAGTGTATGAGTGTGTGAATGAGTCCATATGGGTGTTTCCCAACACTGTGTTGCAGCTGGAAGGGCATCTGCTGAGTAAAACATGCTGGAATTGTTGGTGGTTCATTCTGCTATGGTGACCTCTAAAATAGAGACTAAGCTGAAGGAAAATGAATGAATATTTTTTTTGTGATTATATTTTTGTTATTATTTAATTGTATTTTTTATTATTTATCATTTTTTTGCAATTGCAAAAGTTTGTGGGAAGGACTAAAGTCTAAAAATCTCATCTCGTCTAATTCTCGTGAACATAACCCTCTTAGGATATGTGTCTGACACCCCTACTTATCAGATATTTGCATAAACAAGCAATTGAAGACTGTACCTAATAAAGTGGCTAGTGTGTGTGTGTAGATAATAAATTTAAAATCTTTCACATTCACATTTATTCACATTGACATAGAGTGGCCAAAGAAAAGAATAATCATATTTCTCACTACCTAGGGTGTGAAGTTATGACACAAAGGCTCTTGGCACAGGATTCACACAGGACCACCAATCCAACCCCTGCATTTGTAAGACAGCAGATCCGACTACTGAAGAATAGCACTAAAGGCGATAAAACAGAATGCCATGTGTCACACAGTCAGGTTGCCAACGCTTTTAAGGACGGCTAGCACCTTGGATCAGCGACAGTATTTTACAGCAGCATGAACACTGAGTGATCGCCGTTCCTCGTAAAGCTAAAAGAACATTGGAAGTGTTCCTGCTCATTATTTCAAGTCCGTTCTCGACACCTCCTCACCGCCTGAGAAGCCTTTCAGCACATGGGGAGCTGCAAATGATTCGGGGTTGTAGCTTATTTGTTCCCGAGCAAACTGTTCTCTGGATTACCTCTATTGCTATGTGATATGCCACTTAAAAAGACACTGAAGTGCACGCTGACAGCTCACAATATGCCACAGAGCCAACAATTTGGAGGCATTATTTCAATTATCCTGCAAGGATGCTATTTTGTGAATGACTTTGTGTACCTAAGAGACAACCATCACACAAACAGCCGAAAATTATCACAGCAACTACCGACATCCAAGACAAATGAATGTTCACATTGGGTATGATAACTATAATAGCATCTGCACAAAAAAAACGGGGTGCCCCCCGTCAAAACTGAGTATTTTGGTGACACATAAAAGTGTCTATTGAACCCTGTAGAATGTAGGATTAGAAATCAATAGGCTTTATTTTAAATCAGTAACCCATAGGTAATATAACTCTCATTTGTAATATGTAAACAGTTTGATTTTTCCATAGATGTGATGTATGCACAGCTTGCACGTGTGCTTTGAATTGCTTTTTGCACAACAAGGTTTATGCACAAGATGTCAGCGCTGAACCAGGCCATTGATTATTTTACTATTGAAAAATAAATGGAGAGGCATTATAAAAAACAACTGCACCTCTGAAGACAGCAATAAGCACAGAGCCAACAGATTTACAAATGCATGAGTGAAGGAATAACGGTACTTTGTGCAAATTAGGGCTGCACAATATATCATTTCAGCATCAATATCGCAATGTGAATATTGCAAAAGACGATGCACTATGCAGTATTATTTTACATTTGATTATTCAATTACTGTATACCTGAATACAGTTTGACTCCTCGAAAATCTATAAAACGCTGTTTATATAATAACTTTTTCTTTATTGAATTTATCTATGCCTGTAGATTGTTTCTTATATTTTATGCATATGTACTCTCCTACAGAAGCTGTCACAATGATATACACAGGAGACCCAAATGCAAGTGAAAACAAGATGATTTATTTAAAGAGTCACAACTGGTAATGATCCCACCAGATATAGTGTAGGGCAAGGATGCTCACACCAGAATACGACACGCCAAACAGCGGTGAAAATCACCAACGTCGTATAGCAGTCTCTCATGGATATCTCACCAGATATCAAGGGAAGGGAAAAGGTAGCACTATGGAGCAACTCTCGAGGAAATCGTCAAGTTTTACCCACGGTAAAGTTCATTAGAGAAGCGGGTTTGGGGTGAAGTCTCCCACAGATAATGTAGTCTTCAGAGCAGGCAGTAGTAACAACATCAAAGAAACAGAGACGTGCATAAGGTCCACATTAAACAGGCTAAGTCGGAGAGCCTTCACCACAGCGTGCAAGAGAGTCTAAAAGAAGCAGACACAGGAGTGAACAACAACGAACTGATAATGCTAACTACAAAACACTGAACATATATAGCGCGGGGAACACGCATCAGCTGTGACTGATAACAAACACTTGTGTGTTGAGAGTAGCGACAAAACACGTGACCACCCAGCTGATAAATGTAAACACACATACACACACACACCACGCGGTGAAGAACCCAAACAAGACACACTCACTTCCCACACACACACACACACACACACACACACACATGCAAGAAAAACAGAAAGACCCACAAAACGTGACAGAAGCTTTCCAATTAATCTAAAATTATAAATTCTTTCCAAATAGTTATTCAACACATCTAGTGAAATTGTTTTCATATCGCAATATATATAGCAGAATAAAAAAAATATTGCAATGTTAGATTTTTCCAATATTGTGCAGCCTTAGTGCAAATACTAATACTAAATAGAGAAAGAGTGCTGACACAATCTGTCAAAATTTAATATTTTTAGTGAAATGTATTGTGCACTTCATTTTAAGCAATTTTGGGATAGGGTAGGAAATGCTGTAAGTCAGGAGAGGTGTCATATTTATGGCAGAGAAAGCAAATGTCATATTTCTGCAATTCAGAATTCCTGAATGTGGAATCTGGTCTGTATTATACCAAGAATAGACTTCTTTGCTGCATTGTAACTGTTATATCACGAGTTCACACTCAGATATTGCTTGATACTAATTGCGGGTTTGACATGCTGTCCTGTGAAAGAACCCTGAGCTTGGAGATACTTGAGCCCAGGGCTCCTGCCTGGTCAAATAGCATAGCAGGGGGTCCGAGATCAGGTAGGTCTCGAGAGCTCCCGCTGGTAAAGGAGAAAAGGTGGAGATGGGGTGGATGGGGGGATTCTTCAAGAATGAAGATAAGGGAGTTAAGACAAAATGGGCTATTTACTGGAGGCTTGGATTCATCTGATTGGTCTATTGATTATTGTTGATGCGGGACTAGCTGTGATCAATCACAGCATGTGATCCTCTCAAAATTAGTTTATGAAACTTCACTTTGTGTTATTTAATGTTAAATGACTGTGATTGGGTGATGTGGACTTGTTGTGTTCTGTGTTATATCTTTATACTTATAAAAAAAAAGTATATCAGCATTTAAAGAACACTGTATTCCACAGTATAAGGGATTTATAAAGCATAAATAGTCCTCACTTTCAGATTAGGTGACAAAACTGCATGAAGTTGAGTTAATAAAGCATTTATTAACATACATAGTAACCATTATATGCCTCAATAATAAGATATATAATCCTGATTTCAATAGTTTATTAATCATTTACTAAGTCGTTCTGAACAGTTTTAAAAACCACCTACTGCTCTTAAATACAAATGGTTTGTGAATAATGCAATACTGTATTTAGTAATGAAAAATCATTCAGTCATAAATTATGAAAGTACAATTGTTAAGCACTTTATAAATGTGCTAATAAGAATTTGTAGCTGCAGTTATGAACTGCTTATTAACGTCTATAGAGTTAATGCTTAACAAATAATGAATTCACTATATGCTATGCTTATTAAATGACTCATAGTGTATAGTTCTTTATAAAGTGTTACCCAAAATTATTATTATTTAATTGGACTGGAATCGCAGGACAGATGTTTTTAACTTTAGCTAATCCCAAAAGACAAGAAAAAAATTAAGTAGTGACTGCAAGTTGAAGAAAAATAGTGGGGTAAAAGTTCCAATGCAGCACTAAACATGTACTCAAGGGAAAGTAAGTCACATTTTTAAAACTACTTAGTAGATTACAATTTCTGAGAAAAACTACTCAATTACAGTAATTTGAGTATTTGTAGTTTGTTACTTTACACCACTGCTAATCACCCAACACGTGACCCTTAAGGAAATCTACAGTGCACATCCTTAGAGCACATAAAGTTCCCATTTCATCCTTTAAGCGATAAGCTATCGTCAACCTTATGCACAGATTGTGTAAGCTTGTCCATGTACTGTATAAAATGCAGCAGCCCACACATTTACATGAGAGATGTTTTGAAACATACAAAAAAAAAAAACATGACGGCAGCAAACAAATCGGGTTAGCATTGGTGGGCTGCTATGGATGCTAGCCGCTTCAGGCGCTATTCTTCCTGCATCAACAGGGCTGTAAATACGGCCTGAGCTGCTTGCCGCCCGCTGACTGTGCTGACACTGTGTTCTTATTGTGAACTAATAGCGAGACACCCACTCGTTCCTCACTGTTGTCAAGGAGCCCAGCGGCAGATTCAATAAAGCATCTATCAGCCAAGCCTCTCCGCTGAGCTAAAGGGATGAGAAGTGCTACACAAGCGCCTGTATTTCCACAGAAAATCAGTGCCTTGGCAAGTCCACGGTCAGGGATTACGTGATGGGCCTGCAGTGAATCAAGAAAAGAAAATGTCCCTGTATTTGAAAGATGAGAGGGTTGCTGTAAAGCAGTTGTATTTTTTATGCGAGAAAAGAAAGCGGAAGCTGATGCCATTTTCTGAAGGTTTGCTTTTGACGTTTGGTAGCAGAAAGATATGGAAAACCTTACATAAACAACACAATACCTTGCAAAATGGCACATTTATAAACAAATTAAATGTCAGGTCCCACTTTATATTAGGTGGTTTTAACTACTATGTACTTGCATCAAAAAAGAAATACAATGTACTTACTGTGATCGTAATGTAATGCAGAACACTTCTGGTGCTTTTGAGGTGGGATATGGGTATGGTTAGGGACAGGTTTGTTGGTATGAGTAGGTTTAAGAGTGGGTTAAGGTGTAAGGGATGGTCAACAGTGTAATTACAGATGTAATTACATACAGGTATTTAATCAATCACAAGTACAATGTAAAAATATGTATTTACACAATACGTACACTGTAACAAATGATTATTTTCAGTGTAAGTACATATCGTCTTATATGAAGTGGGATTAATGCCTAATGCCAATTCTACCCTTTAGCCCTTCCCCTTACCCCTACTCCTTGTTTTGCACGCTTATGTGAAGGGGTAGTGGTGTCCCAATTCTCTTTAGCTTGAGGGCGTAGGGCTAAGGGCAAGGGGTATACACCCCTTCGAACAAAGATTTTTCAGGACCACACTTGAAACCAAGGGGTAAAAAAATTGACCAGAATACACCTGCTACAGAGGCAGTTTCGCTGCACCCGGAAGTAAGGAGAGCCACAAATTAGTATTTTTTGTCATTATTACAAATTTTTAAAAAAAATTAAGGAGCAGCAGAAAAAATTTAGGAGCACCCACCAAAAATGAATGAGCACCACTGCAAATTGTATAATAAGGGATTTATTATATTTAAAAAAGAAACATCAATTAGGACTACCAAAAACCAGAAACAACTATCTAACTAATGCCGTGATGACTTAATATTTGTGCAATAATTCCAAAATGAATGTCTAATAATTATAAAATATTAATGATGACGATGATGACAATAATACTAACAATGAATTACATTTCTCAATATCATCATGCTGCCTTGAATGTGCTGGAATGTAAGTTATGTGCTACAAAACAGTCATACTGTTACTTTATGAAAAATTAATTTATGGTTTGCAGCAAAGACAAATGAAGCATTGCAGTAAGAAATATTTTTTTGTACTATTGTTTTATATGCATTTCAATTTAATAAATACTATTTCTGCTACAAAACAAACTAAAGATTATAATAAATCATTCAATTCAAGGCTGAAAGCTGCAAAGCAGTCTTCAGTAATTAAATAGAACAATAATATACATCTCAAGAAAGAACAGACAAGAGTAATTAAGAAAAGTCTCACTTTTAAAAGTTTTGGTTTTGGTTTGTGTCTTTGTAAATGCTCAGTCTCGTTATGCGCTGATTTTAATTTTTCTGTGTTTGTGGAAAAGCAAGCGAGTCAGCCGGCCCAATATATGAGGGGGGCAGAGTAGAATTCTCGCAATGACCACCAGCGCAATACCGTTCTTTGTTATAAGCAGCATCAGTTTAAACTTAGTAAAGGAGAGCTTCTTTGGCGATGATGTGTACAGTGTTAGATTTTACATTTAACTGACATTTGCGCTTAACACGCAGAGAATGCAACGCTTGAGATTCTGTGTACTTTTCACTCTTCAGCCAATTGCATTTCCCGCGGTCACAAAAGCTCCCTGTGTCATCTGACAGCTTAGTGATCGACAGCTATTAATATGAACCAACATAACGGCAGGAAAGACCAATTCGGCACGTTTTTAGAAAAAAATCAAAACAGGTCGCACTACAACCATTATATGCATTCGCACAAATGCTCATAAATATATTATGAGGTCGCATAGCTTAAATTTCGGGCACATATGCAACCAAAATGGTTGCAATTTCGAGCCCTGAGTAGTGTATGCACGTATGTCCTGGTCTTCCAGGTTGGGGCAAAAGTGTTGAGCTAACGACCCACCTCGTAAAAAATGAGATGTTCCAAAACACCAAAATTGTGCAGCTAAATATCAGCTTTGATATAAACGGCCCTGAGAGTAAGTATGTATGTATATTCAGTATTTAAAGGTACCATAGAGTGCATTGATTCAGTATATAAAATTGTTCTTTGATATCACCATAGTGGGTATTTGGCTTGAAAAAGTTAAAAAATTCTCTGGAAGTGGTTTATATGCTTATGTATAACCACATAAATAGGTCATAGCTACAGACAGACAAGACCCAAGTGATGCATATATTAAATTACATTTAACGTTAGCCTTTTGAAAAAAGATAATGTTTTACTTCATAAGATTGTATTCAAATAATACAAAATATGTTTATTTCAAGTAGCAAAAATGTAATGATTGGGAAACCAACTCTTTAAAAACTTTTAGCTTAGAAAAACATAAAAATAAAGGGAAAGAATTATTATTGTTGTAACCCCACTAGAAAACATTGTGGCCAATCAAAATAACCTGGGACGTGTGAAAATAATGATCTTAACCGTCAACAAAACAATCTTTGTAAGTTTGACCAATTGTCATTTTTGCGAAGAAAAAAAAAAGATTAATCATAAATTTGTGAGAAATATCATCAGTCATTCACAAAGCTACAGAAATTGAGAACCTGCAATTATATATAGAAGCCAAATAGGACACAAATGTACTGCTACTATAATCATAATTCACTGCTATAGAGGTTCTACTCTGACAGACTCACAAACAAGCACCATTCTGATGAAATTACAACCGTCTCCCTTGCTAATCTGCTTTTGATATACGCTCTCATCTGTGAACCTGCTCAGGCGTTTAATGCTGAATGAGGCCTCAGGAAATGAGTCCACCATTAAACAGTAAATTTACGCTCAATGGCAAGCTGGTGGACGAGAGCCCAGCAACCTGCAACAAAGCAGTTGAGACATGCAACACACACACATAAACAAACACATGCTCAGTCGCACACATGCCACCAAATTGTTGTGTTGTGAACACCAGCGCTCCTCCAGAAGTCAATCAGCAGAAAACGCAAACACACATAAACATATGCTGAAGAAAACTCTCACCAGATCCAAGAGTGCCTCCGGAGAGGAAGGCTGCTCAAGCGTTTCATTCTCTCCTCTCGAACCCTGTGATTGCGGCTGGACTTCATTGAATGACAGACCATCAAGAGTTTCTCAACAAGCTCTCCACAAATGCTTCTCATTGAGAGGAATGACTATGCGACTACTGTTGCTTTACTTCCATACGCTTTCCCAACTTCCACTCTGGCATGTGGAGTTTTGTTTGGTTGATCCTCTGGGTCCCTCTGCAATTTGGACCAAATATTGAACCCTATTAAAAACAAAGCTACTCTGTTAATCGTTTAAGAGAAGAACTAAATGGCTGTCAAAGGGCCAGTGGTTTCCATGAGGTCTAAATACAGCCGGGTCTGATGATAGTGTGCCGATCTGCTCCCCGTCCCATCTGACGTTCATCATGTTTATCTGGAAAACGCTTGACCACATTCCTCCCTCCTATCCACATGACGATATCAAGTCTTTGTTTTTTCCTGTAGCCAGTGATATATTTCCTCTCGCATCACAGAGGGCAGAGCACTGGAGTTCAGCAAGTATATACTGCTCTAAATCCTTCAGTGTTTCAATTACTTCAGTTTTATCCAGCTTTTTCCTGAAAATTAAAGTTGTTGACGGCTATTATTGTTTTCCTGGCCTGAGAGTTTTACGTCAGTGATTTGTGATTCATCGCAGGATTTGCGTTAAACCAATTCTAGAGGCACTTGCTTGGGTAAAAAAACTTTAGGTTACACCTTTTTAATACACATTCTGCGCTGCAAAATAAGTTTTTGTCTCGTTTCTAGTGCAAATATTCTTAAATGTATTCCCAAATTTCTAGACAAGCAAAAATTATTGTCTTAAAAGTAAATTTTTTCTTAAACCAAGCAAAATAATCTGCCAATAGAGTAAGCAAAATAATATTGTTTTCACTTTTAAATAATATTATTGTGCTTACACCATTGGCAAATTATTTTGCTTGTTTTAAGAAAAAACTTCAGAAAACAAGACAATATTTTTTGCTGGTCTCGAAAATTCTTCTTGAGTCAGGAATTTTTAGATATTTGGAATAGAAAACTTTAAGTGTAACCATACGGATGTGACAACAGAGGTAAGGATACAATAGCAGTATTTTTTATACAAGGAATGGTCAGACAGGCAAGGGTCGATCAGAGAAGCAAACAGTATGTGGACAATCCAAAAGAGAAGTCAAAAACAGGCAAAGAGGTCAGTCCAGGCGGCTAGCATCAGAAAACAATAAACAAGGCAAAGAATCAAACACGGCAGAGCAAGGCAAGGAGAAACGCTTAGTAAAGTGTACAGGTTACAACAAGACTCAGCAATGTCTGTATGTGTGTGTGCTTTATAAATAGTCCATGTAATGAGTGGTTAAACAGCTTCAACTGTGTGAGTTTGTAATCAGTCTCGATCAGGAACTGGTGTGTGTGGTGTATGCTTGGAGTTGTAGTTCATGTAATGGCAGATTTGTAGTCCATCAGCGTTCTGCAGCCGTTAGATCACTGATAATTATAATAATAAGTAAGAAATAATTTTTTGTAGTGTGTTTACTTTGTGCGTAAACTAGGGCTGCACAATATATCGTTTCAGCATCGATATCAGAATGTGCAAATCTGCAATAGTCCCATCACAAGATCTGCAATGTCATGTTGGGATTAATAAAAACCTACCTAATCTACTGGTTCTAATAGTGCGAAAGACTTTCATTGTAATGTATTTTTACACCTTGTGATTGTAAGATTTCAAGCAAATTTAAACCATTTCTTGGACACAAGAAATTCTAAAGTTTGCCACTTTTAACAGAGATTAATTGTAAAGACTATACAGTGATAATTCACGTTTGATTATTATGTTTCTTAACCTCAATGCTGTTAGATTCCACCGAAAACTACAAAGCACTGTGCTTTTAATCTGTGCTTTATTTTATTTGGTACATTTTTGTATACTTTATGCAGATGCTCCACCCCTAAAATTCTAAATTCTTTCCAAACAGAGTTACAAAAGCACATCTTGTGAAATTATATTCAAATTGCAATATATATCGTAGAAAAACAAAATATCGTAATGTCAGTTTTCCCAATATTGTGCAGCCAAGGTAATGATTCCTATGAACTGCATCTATTTCACAAAAAGTCATAAGTGTAGTTCATTTTTGAAGCAAATGATTCCTATGAACTGTTGTATTTAGTAAATCCCCCCAAAAAAATCATTCTACATCCAGTGTAGTCCAATTTTAGTGCAAATGACTCCTATGAACTGATTTCATTTAAAGCATCAAACAAGTGCACAATTAGTACAGTCAGATTACAGAGTCGATGACTCCCTTGAACAGATTCCTTGTAATGAATCCAATAACATACAGTGAACAATAATTCAAGTACAAATTTAGCACATGTGACTCTTATGAACTGTCTCTTTTGGTAAATTAAAAAAAGAAAGCGAGCAAACATTATAGTCAAACTCTTAAACATTTTATATTCAATAAGTTGTTTTTAATAATAATGAAAAACTCCAGTAGCCTGACTCCCAAATGAAGAACTCCAATGAGTTGATTATTTTCAAATGAATCAAACACATAAAGCACACCACAAATCATGAATGACATAGGGGATAATAAATAATAAATAAATCCTGGTTGAAAAACACAATAGTGCAATAAAAAAATATATTTCACAGTTACCCAACTTTTACACTATCTGATGACATATTTGGTAATATTTTTGTTTTTCTTCTGTACTATAAATCATTTTCTTATCAGATTTCTGTAGCAAAGGCAATGTCTCTCTTGGACAGAGCATCCCTGGTGTACGAGTGTGTTTGTGTGGGAGGACTCTGCACTTCTACTTCCCTGTTGGCATGTGGTCATCCTCTTTGACCCCATAACGAGAGCCCCTGCTGCCCTCTTCGTTCCAGTAGCTAAACCGTATCGATTCTGTCAGTGCAAGCAGAACTCTTCAGCTTTTAACACAACAAATGATTCCTCAAACAAAAAAAAACAGAGAGAAGACCTCTGGATGTCGCACTGGGCAATAGTGATAACAAGATTTTCATGAGATGATTTGTGATTGGATTTCTCTTTATTTTTATCATCAGCCATCATTAAATCCCTTTCATTTTCATTCGATGTTGTCAGTGGAATCAAAAACTTAAAATGCACACCAAATGGGATTTGCAACTCTCTGAAATGATTTATATTTAAATACTCTTCTAAGGTTTGGTGTAAGATCTTTTAAATAGTTTTTAAAAAGTTGTTTATGGTCACCAAAGCTGCGCTTATTTAATCAAAGATACAGTAAACAGAATGACACTGTGAAAAATTATTCAAAGATTTTGTACTTTTTATACATAAATAAGGGCAGCACAGTGTGTGTGTGTGTGTGTGTGTGTGTGTGTGTGTGTGTGTGTGTGTGTGTGTGTGTGTGTGTGTGTGTGTGTGTGTGTGTGTGTGTGTGCGTGTGCGTGCGTGTGCGTGTGCGTGTATGAATGTGAAAGTGTATGGGGAGATTGTCAAGATTCTCACAGAAATCAGTCAAGTTTGGTGAAGGAAAAATCATGGTTTGAAGTTACATTCAGTATGGGGGCATGCAAGAGATCTGCAGAGTGGATGGCAACATCAACAACCTGAGGTATCAAGACATTCATGCTGCCCATTACATTACAAATCACAGGAGAGGGCAAATTCTTCAGCTGGGTAGCGCTCCTTCTCATACTTCAGCCTTTACATCAAAGGTCCTGAAAGCAAAGAAGGTAAAGGTGCTCCAGGACTGGCCATTGCAGTCACCACACATGAAAATAATTGAGCATGTCCAGGGTAAGATGAAGGAGGGGACTGTGAAGATGAATCCAAAGAATCTTAATGAACTCTGGGAGTCCTGTAAGGCCCTTTTTTTGCCATTCCAGATGTCTTTATTAATATTATTTGAGTCATTGCAGAGATGTATGGATGCAGCTGTCTAAGCTCATGGGAGTCATACATAATATTAATTATTTTTCCACACACCATGACTTTATATTGTATACTGTACATTATTTCTGTTGAGTGACAAGACTTTTGTCTAAGCAGAGTTTAATTAAATAATTAAAAATCAAAGCATGATCATATTTTATTTTGGTAAAATAAGCGTAATCTAGAGGCCTTTGCCTTTCATATAAGCCTGATACCAAACTATTAACTAGAAGTCAAGGTATTATTTGTTGTTGCTGTATATTATTATTGTCTAGCAAAATCAGACCCTACTGTCCTAATTAAATCATTAAAAATCAAGGCATTATCATATTTTATTTTGGTAAAATAAGTGTAATCTAGAGTCTTTTGCCTTTCATATAAGCCACTTCTGATACCAAATGATCAAATAGATGTCAAAATATTATTTGTTGTTTCTAAAACTTGAATAGGCGACAAGACTTGTCAGGTGGTGTACATACTGACTGATACTTACTGACCACAAACGTTTGCACTTAATTTTAACAGTATAATATTTTATTTTCTAAGCCAATGTATTCATTTTACTCTTATAAATATGCCAATAATAATAAGTATAATAATAATAATAAACAATTCCTTAGTTCTGATGCATGAAACTGAAAAACACTTTATAAAAAAAAAGCTGTCAACGTCAGCAAAAAGAGACAAAAAACAGGCACAAAGGAGATTTTGAAAAAGTCTCCAGGGAGAAGATTAGCATACAGAGTACATCCAACAATAGTTTCTTTCTTTGTGAAAGAAAGTTTCAATCATCTTCAGCAGTGTAGCTAATTGAGTGTTTTGATGTAAGAAAACCGCTCATTTGTTATTTTTACAAAAAGCCACTGTAGGACTTAAAAAACGGCAAACACAGTCATACTCTACTGCTTTAAAGACCAATGCTTCCCACACATGATCTTTACTTGGGCGGGCCAGGTATATTAACGGCCACCCAACTATGTGACAAGCGACACTTTTTTTTTACTATTATTAACATCCTTTTAGACTTTTTTTGTATCCGCTCAATATAACCAAACATCCATGATCAATTAAGTCGTGGAAAATCTTCTCTCGTTTATCTTTTCATTCTGTGTGCGCAAAACCTGTCAACACTCTCACAGACAGTCTCTCATGCTCTACCAACCAAGAGAGACATGCCTTTTTGGAATTTAAAAAATTTGTCAGGCCTGGTTTTCTAAATTTTCTAAAGTGTCTGGGGTGGATTCAAGTTTTGCTTTCGCTTTCCAAAGCTCGTATGTGTTTTTGCATTACCTTTTTACTTAAGCCTACTTTGCTTGGCTTCGTTGCGAAAGCGAGAGAAGCATTAAATACTAAATTTGTTATCTAAATGCCTTAATGATCAACGCATTTGGCTTATTTAAATAATCTACACATTTTAATCTTGTAATTATGACAATTTTAAAGATAATGTCTGCTTTTATTATTTTTTCTGTCATTTATTTCTCATTTGCTGATTATTTTATTAATTTGATGATGGTAATATATTACATAGGTTATTTTATATACATATATAAAATGCTTTGGCATTCAATTTTGCTTTGAACTTTAAAGAGAGAGAAGCAGATGTTACCTGCCAGATGGCTTCTAAATAGCATAAAAGTACAAGAAACAGTGGATTCCTTTTTTTATTTCAACTGGGTTTTTTTTTTCACTTTAACCCGTTGAAAAGAAACATTGTATCAGTGTCATAATAAATAAAATTGTTGTTAAAAAATTTAATTAAGTTTTGTTTGTCGCAAAAGGTTAACTATTTATGTGATGTGGGTAAATGGTGTGTTTCCATCCGGCTACCACCAAACCTGTGGAAAGCACTGAAGATGGATCAAAAAGAAGCAAACAGAACTAAAAAACCTTTATGCATTAAATTCCTGCACATTCAAGCAGAATTCATGATGTGTTTTTTAATGCATTGCATAATTGACCACCAGGACAAACAGCGTGTTTTACATCTCATTCATTGTATTATTCTAATTATGCATAATAATATGTTTAGCTTAATTGGTTTTTTTCCCTCTGCGGTCCACAACCCCATCATAACAGACCTAAACCCATTATCAGGTCACAACCCACCCTGCTTTAGCTCAATATTCACTGCCATAATAAATCCGTCAAGTGCTGATTTATAAAACTGCTTAGAATCACCTTGCCGTTCTTCCTCCCCAGAAATGCATTTACAGCAGGTACGTCAGGAGTCGCATTTTATACTCTTCATTGCGTAACATCCGTTAGGATAAAAGCTTTTAGTGTTAAAAATCCACGGAGCATAAATGTACGGACGCACTGCTGAACCGCAACCTGGTTATAATGCATTATGCAATAGCTTCTTTCCTTTTTTATCACACGATCTGTGACCATTATCAATCTCTACCATTTCCACTTCATTCACTTGTTAATTCGGTGCACTTTAGCGGCAGCGCGAGCTAAATGAAATGCGTGCTGGTATTTGCATTGGGTGTGATCACTGATGAGTGAGCGAGGGAGACGTTATGACTCCTGAATAAGGGTCCTACTGGGGCTGCTCACGCTAGTCATCCTCCCGGCTCCCAAAATAGACTTTCTGCATTGCGCCAGCGGTCTTATCTCGCTGTCTGACGTTTATGTTATCTTTCTATGGGGGGATCTTTCGACACTGCTTTACACATTTCATTTTCACCAATAGGGCCACCAGGATAGAGTCACAAAGCAGCACCCGAGGTCTTAAAATAAAAGCAACACATAAACAGCAGCAGTGCAGCACCGTGGCATTTAAAAGCATCATGACCGCGGGGTGATCTATTAGACTCTTAACTCAGGTTTTACAGGTTCTTAGGAGTCTATAAAGTACTGTATGGTTTCAGTAAAGGTCCTAAGAGAAGTATAAATGACAATGCACAGACAATATATCTTTATATTAAAAACCATGCATATGCCAATGATTTAGTGGTGCAACTATATACAATCTAGACAGTCTGATATATGTAGTTTTGATTACAGATTAAATTTATTTTAGTGAATTAAACAACATACTGTAAGTTGCTTGATTAGCTAAAGTAAGTTTACTTTTGCAGTGCAATTTTTAAGCAAATAGCTTATATGAACTTATAACCACTCACACAAAAAACACTGTGCACCCAGTCTAATATTAATAGAAAATTACCATTTTGAACTAGTTTCTATTGAATCAATACAACAGTGTCCAGACAGTGTGGCATTTTGGAGTAAATTACTCATTTGAAGTAGTTCTCATGATACGATGCTTCAAATTTAGACTACAAAAATATATATCTGTTTGCTTTTGTGAATCTATTTTATTCTTTTAGTGAACCAGTTTGTTTTTGTAGTGAGATTCTGGAGCAAATGACTCACATTAACAAGTTCACTTTTGTTCACTAAAGGCAAAAAGTTAATTTTATAGTCCAGTTTTGAAGCATGTGACTCCTATGAACTGATTCCTTTTAGTGAGTCAAAAACAAACAGCTGTATGTAATGTAGTACTCAAATGTATGATGTGAGTCAGTTCTTTTTACTGAATCAAATACAAAGGGTGTACAGTAGCTAGAGTAAACTGACTCTCTCTACTTCGGAACAAAGTCTGTGACAAAGTGCAGTCTGATATAGGAGAAAATGACTCTTTTGAACTAGTTCTAGTAAATAAAAACAACAGTGTGCAGACAGCATGGCATGATTTTGGAGTAAATGACTCTTCGAAATGGTTCTCATGATATGATGCGTCAAAATTAGACTACAAAAAAATATGTTTGCTTTATGTGAATCTATTTGATTTACTAAAAGGAATCACTTCATTTTTTGTAGTGAAATTCTGGAGCAAATGACTCCTGAGGTTGACTCCTGAAGTTACTGCTTTATTGAATCAACTAGGCCGTGTGCAACCAGAATAGTTTAATTTCAAAGCAAATGACTTACATGAACAAACTCACTTTAGTTCACTAAAGACAAACAGTTGCTGCATCCCAATTTGCATACTATCCATCCTAAACAGTATTCTAAAATAGAATTAGTATGCCAAAACTATATGTTGAAATGAGTATGCCAAAGGTTTCCGGATGGTTTACTATTTCCAGTAAAAATTTGTCTAGAAGCGTCCATACTCTAACCGCTAATATTGCCTACAACACATTGCATGCTGAACATGAATTTAGTTAGAATAGACCTACAAATGCGGGTGAAAACTAAAAACGTGACGGACACGGGAGACCAACCGTCAAGTAGAGAGGCTTCGGTAAAATTGTTTGAATAACTGTTAACCAACATCTAGCAAACTGAAACATATTTCAACTGTGTTTCCCTGTTATATTTCATCTAAAACAACAATGTGAACTTATATCAAGATTTAGTTTAGTTTGGACAATAACTTCTAAATGCATAATTACCCAAAGACCTAAGGAGATTTCTCTGCCCGAAAGACTCGCGAATGGCAGATTATCCTGCTGCTGCTTCTCCAATAAGGTAGGTAATTTAATATGAAAGAAATGTGGATGATGTGTCGAGATGATTAACAGGAGATGTATCTAAGCAACATAACTATCTGTTAATGAGGAAGTATTATGTCCTAAAGCTTGGATACTCCTCTGTTACACACACAAGAGCATATACAGTACTGTAAACTGACCGCCGTAGGGGCTGAGTGCCATTTATTTTCAATTGACTTTTCTTCTGTTTCTTGGTTTAGTTAGGGAGTAAGGGAGGTATTTGTAATTTATGTTCTGTATTTCTTTTGTAAAGCATCCACTCAATGCATCACATAGCGGTATGATGCATGAATGTGCTCCATGCATCTCATTTATATACACTATGAACAGCAGCTATGCTAACTGTTGTCTTTATTCTCTATTTCCACCTGGGGATACTCATCCCAAGACCCCCAGAGATTATGCAGTGCCACTGATGCAATCCAAGACCTGTGAAGAGATGATCCCAAGGTTCCACAATCCTGGACCAGGCGTTCTGTGGTGGTCATGAAGGAGTGGAGACCATGCGTCCGACTCCTGTGACCTCCAGGGACAGCAGAGTCTTCGCTGATTTCCAGCGCTCTCCAGCTTCCGGCGCCTAGACTGCAGCTCTACACAAGACGTTTGACCATAGGAGAAATGGTGGTGCCCAACTGAGCCTGATTTCTCTCTAGGTTTTTATCCTTCACTTACGCCAATTGGTGAAGTTTTTTCCTTGGCGCTGTCGCCACTGGCTTGCATGGTTCAGGACTTGTAGAGCTGCGCATGGATGGATTACTCTTCAGTTTTTGGACTCTCAGCAATGAATATTAAACCACACTGACCTGAACTGAACTGAACTAAAGTGAGGTGAACTTAAACTCTGAAAAATGAACTGACACTTTCAATTCACTATAATATTCTATGTGAAGCTGCTTTGACACAATCCACATTGTAAAAGCGCTGTACAAATAAAGATGAATTGAATTGTAGATTGTTATCTTCGGGGTGGAGTTAGTTAATGTTTTGTTATTACTTTGGCCTTGCTTAGCACTGAAGCTAATTTGTTTGCGCTCTTATTCTTTGTTTTCTGTAAATACAAACTTTTCCCCCCTTTTCTCACAATAAAAGAACCTTAAGGTCTAGGGGTGTCAAAATTAATAGTTTTTTCGGTGCACCGCGATACAGATGGGGACAATTCGATATTGGTTCAGTAATAGATCATAACCGGTTATTACGCACTGATATCATTTATCCTCTATGTGCGATGTCGCGGTAGAATACTATGGCAAAGAAGGCGAGGGTGAGTAAATAAAATACTCCTACTACTTAAAAGCAGATCTTTCACTGACAATGAGGAATGGTAAAGCAGGAGCCGCTATTTCACTACTAGGGAGAAATGCTGTAAAAAAAACTCTCCATCTCTGCCCCCCCCCCTCTCTCTCCCACACACACACACTTTGTGCATTTGACCCATTGGCATGTTCGTGAGGTAAATTTTCCTCTCCTCTCGGCTGTTAAAGCAATACTTGTGGATCCAGACAAAAGCGTGCCTGTGGTGCGAGTTTATTGTATTGTATTTATTCTATTACGGATTACCTGATAACCGCGTATCATGCGCATATAGACTAACCCACGGCTGTTTTTCCCACGTCACTCATGGGGCGCTTTCGTTTCTAATCGCAGCCCTTTCTGTTGAGCGGGTGAAAACAATGACCAATAGGGGTGTAAGAACTTGCCAGTGCTCAAAAAGCAAGCGGGATAATATTTACATTAGTTTATTTGTTATGAATGCTCGTGCGGTCTTCTGCGCATAGGAGTTTTGTTTAAAACATTCACAAAGAGTGCTTTTTTTTGAGCAGGTAAAATTTAAGCTACAGTTCATATATCTTACTGCTTGTATTAAAGGACAAAATTGTATTACAAGTAATATATAAATATAAACATATTTATAGATTTTAATAAATTTTTTTCTTGTGTTGTAAAGTAAAAATCTAATTATGTATGGAAAGCATCATCAATGCACAGTGATGCACCGAGATATTGAATTTAACCGAATCGATGGCATGATAATCATAACCGAACCGAACCGTGAGATCAGTGTAGGTTCACACCCCTATTAAGGTCATTCAAATCATAACCTGCTAACTGTTAATTTATTTATTTTCTTTGACTTTTGTTCAACCTTAGCCCTAAACATTTGGGGTTGTAACATTTCCTTTACTAAAAAGTACATACTTTTAGGACATCGTATATGTATGTAAAATGGGAAGTTAATTTTATAGTCTAATTTTCAGATGAACTGATTCCTTTTAGTGAGTCAAACACACAGAGATACAAGTATAGTAAAGCTATGTGTAATGTAGTACTCAAATATATGATGCGAGTCAGTTCGTTATACTGAATCAAATACAAACCGATTCCAGAAGGTAGAGTAAAATGGCTCTCTCTATTTCTCTCTTTCTCTCTTTTCCATATATTGATTCCTTGAAAGTACTAAAAGAGTCATTACTGGAACTATTAAAGAGCAAGAATCATTAAGAGGAACTGGAATAGATTCTCCATGATTCCATCCCTAAATGAGTCTAATTTACATAAAAAGAAGGCGCACTTGCGTTGAATAACAATGACTTCATTTAAAACACTGACGACAGGATCCTATCTGCTTTGCATTTCTGAACACTTTGAAACCATTGTTCAGGAACAGAACCATAAAACGCTGTCTCATGATTGATTACAGGTGTTCAACACATTTATAAAAAAATAACACTCTTATTCACAGTCAACTCAGTTTTATTTTAACCTTTAATGACAGGTATGAGGTGTAAAACAAGACAGAATGTACTGTCTGTAATGAAATCCATGTAAATGAGCTCTTGAGTAAATCAGATGAAACATAACCTGTCTGCAAAGTTATAACCCAATTTATGTGCCTGAACCAGGCAGGAATATCGAATATCTTTGTTATACTGCAGCCGCTAATGAATTACTCACATCCAGAGACTAATTTGCATAATTCCAATTCTCACCCAGAGGCATTATTCTCTCTTTTTACGATTCCTGAATTCTATTACTGTTGTGAAAACAAAACCCCGCTGTGGAAAGAAGGAAGGTGCTGGTGAAATAAATTGAGGGACTCTACAAAGGGCCAGCGGAAAGAAAAGAAAGATAATATCGCAGCTATCAATGTCACGTAAGCTTCGTCTACTATCAGCCCTCAGGAATGTGTAATTACTGTCACAATGTAATTAACCTTCACCTCGTCTTGATGGTTACTTTGAGCTCACAGCATATTGGCAGTGACAAGTGTACAGCCATGTCTGATAACGGTCTGAGAGATGATCTGGAGAGGAGCAGGTGGCATTTAAATGCCATCGGTCAAAATGCTACACGAAATCCAAAATAAAACATCATCCTATATCAAACAAAACTCTGCAGAAGAATTAGAATCAAAGATGACAAAGGAAAGAAGAAGGATCTTCTTTACACAACGTCTATATGTACAGGGTGATTCAAAAACAATACTTAGAAAATGTAATTAAAGAAACATGATGGAACCTTGGGTAATTAATTAATGTGAAGAGTACTTAACGTTTTTTTCAGTAGAAAACAAGTTTATAGATGGTAAATATGACTCGAGTGACATCAACTTTAAAGTTGTGGTATTCTTTTTGAATCACCCCGTATATATTAAATACATACTATCTACATTTTTATGTACATGTACATTGGCTAAAACACATGTCAATAGCTGCTGACTTGAAATAAACTGTCCAAAAATATTTTTTATTATGAAACTATTTGCAAAATACATATCCATAGAGCTTTTATCATCAATATTATTATTATTTTTATTATTATTACTACAACTACTACTACTACTAGTTGTTGTTGTTGTTGTAGTGTCTCATGTTACTATTTTATAATAACAATAATATTTGCAACACAGGCTCATTGTGAAAACGCACCTCCTTTCTGGGGAGTGCGAATTATGTAGCCAGAGCTATGTATGGCTGCTTACGTTTTTAAAACGAACGCCGTCAATGGCTTGTTTCTTTTCACGCTACCAGCTGACCACTTACCTCCATGTGGATGATTTGTCGACTGTTACCAGTTTGCCCAGTAGCTCGCCATGTATGTCAGCGGACTTGAGACAAAGAGAGGAGTTAACCGAAATGACGACCTCCTGGGACGCATTTTGCGATCTCCAGAAATGTACACAGGGGTACGTATCAATACTGAGCCTGGGTTGAATATTTATTTTTAATTATAAGAAATTATTTTATTAATATAAATTAAATCAATATGACTATAATACTACCTAACTAAATTATTTATTATAATTATTATTGCTATTATTAATAGTTGGTGGTTGGTATTGCTGTTGATGAGTAAATATAATAAGAATTTTTATTATTTTAAAAGAATGACAATTGTAGAATTATTAATATTTTTATTATTATATAACAACAACAAAACAACTACAATAACAGCCTTCTTAGCACTTGTGTGCTTTTATCTTTTATTTGATATGATATTTCTTTGATTTGATATCATATATATATATATATATATATATATATATATATATATATATATATA
>CAIGQZ010033059.1:13528588-13540221 GCA_903798205.1 Danio tinwini | reverse complement strand
TCTATCTATCTATCTATCTATCTATCTATCTATCTATCTATCTATCTTTCTATCTATCTATCTGCCTACCTGCCTGCTTGCCTGTCTGTCTGTCTGTCTATCTATCTGTCTATCTTTTACAGATTGAACAACTTTTATAAATAGATTTTTTTTTATTTGTGACTTTACCATCTGTTATAAAATGCAGCAGTCGTAAAGAAAAACAAAAAATCTCTATCAATTTTCATCAACATAAAAATGAATAGGCTGGTCATAAATGACAGATTTTCAAACAAATACCACATTAATTATCATACAAGCTAAAAGTATTTACTGCACAAAACTACTTTTGTTGGTAATAATTATATTTCTCACCAAATAAGCTTTATGGATTATTCATAACAGCATGTGCCCCGCTCACAGCAGGTGATTTGAAATCTGTCACTAATTGTCTTGAAATGTATTGCTGAAGCCTGTGGATTTGATGCAATGACTGTGCTTTGCAGCTGTGCTATAAAGGGCTGAATTTAGAGAAACATCTTTCGTGGTTTCGATTCTAATATCAGTGATCCACAAATATGAAGATCCCTTTTCCTAAAACACAAAGCAGCTGCTGTATATAATTCCATGTATAGACAATCTGAACAACGAAAATATTGTAAATATGTGAAATATACAGTGGAGTTGTGTTTTAATGCCAGCTGAATTATTGCAAGAATCTTCACATCTATTTTTTTAAACTGAATTATAGATTTGTTTATATTTTTGGCTCATTTGAACATTTATCCACAGTTCTGTCTGTCAAAAACATATATGTAATCATGTATGAGTCACGTAATTTAGCTTTTATATCACAAGATGAATGTAAACACAGCTCACTTTAAATACCCTTGTAATTAGCTTAAACCTTTCCCAATTATATTAATGATTATTTTAGATTTAGGTGGTATTTGCAAAGAATTGGATGGAGAGCCATATGCTGTAAAAAAAACTAGGCTCAGAAACAATTCAAGAAATAAATGTATTTATAAAATATCAGAATCAATGAAGAATAATACAATCACCACAGTTCTAGTCAGAGTTCCTTTCAACAACACTTCAAATTCAACAATTGGATGGGAGACCACATGGGAAGACTAGGTTGCTGTTGGAAGTGGTATTAGTGAGGCCAGCAAGGGGTGCTCAATATGCTGTCTGTGTGAGTATTAATGCCCCAGTAAAATCAAGGGGACACTGTATTGTCAGTGAGCGCCATCTTTCGGATGAGAAGTTAAACCGAGGTCCTGACACTCTGTGATCATTAAAAACATCCCATGGCACAAGAGTAGGGGTGTAAGCCGAGTGTCCTGGCCAAATTTTCTCCATCAGCCCTTACCCATCATGGCCTACCAATCATCCCCATCCACAGAATTGGCTCTATCACTGCCACTCCAGTCCACCTATAGCTAGTTTGTGGTGAGCGCATTGGCGCCGTTGTCATGTGGCTGCCAAGTGGAGCTGCACACTGGTGGTGGTGTGAAGAGACGCCCCCCATGATTGTGAAGCGCTTAGGTTGTATGGGCATTAATGATAAATGTGCTAAATCCACCAGAGGTTGCTGTGTTCATTTCTGTACATTTCATTGTCTTTTGTTGGACTCGAACCTCGGTCCACTCCACCTCACAAGTCTGAAGGTGTTCATGTTGAGCTACCGAGCAAACTAGTCACACCGGAAAAGCTGTTCATACGGAGGTAAGCAGTCAGTGGTACCACCCCATAGGGCTGTATTTTAACAATCTAGATGCAAAGTCTAAAGCGCAGGGCCCAAAAGCATTAAGGGCGTGTCTGAATCCACTTTTGCAATTTAAAAGATGGAAAAATATGGTTTGCGCCCTGGTGCATGGTCTAACAGGATTGTGTGTATTCTCTGAATGCGTTATGGGTGTGTTTTGAGCATAAAGCAATTAGAGTCTCATCTCCCATTACCTGTAAGAGTCAAATGCATCGTGCCATGCTGCATTTACTATTTACATGGTGGACTTTGTAAGTGGGAAAACTGAACAGTTCACTAGCGAGAAAACAGTTAAACAGACCATCTGCAGCATGAGAATAAAGAATGAGCCTCCTCCAATTGGCCTCTTCACTTTCTCATTATTTTACTTTTATTCTTTACTCTTTTACCTATTTATATTCAGTTTAATTCGGCTAATTTCCAGCAAAAGATAAATGAACAATAATAATGAAGTGTGGTTAAAAAACTGAGTTATGTCCAAACACACGTTCTATTCTTATGCCCCATATGGTGATGCATACGTCTTCAAACCCCCAGAAGGGTGGACACATCTAAACTAGTTTTTTATTAAAACTAATAAAAATATGCATATAATAAATTATACTGCAATTATACTGCTAATAATAATACCATTATAATAAAAATGCAAATTGTCATGAATAAACTGAAAAAAGCCCCCCTGACATAAAGAAGGCATGGAGGTAGTGTTTTTTTATATCTATAGTAATTAATCATTTTTGCAACAGTTTAATCCTTTTTTTCATATGTAAGGATATTTGTGTATTTCTGTACATCCTGTGTGTATTAAGCGTTTGAACCTGCATAGGTGCATAACTAAAGCGCTCTGTGCTGGACTTTAGACCAGCTTTTAGTTGGTCAATGGTGCAAAACTATTTCAGTTTCTCAAAATAGCAACGCGTCAACTATGTGCCTTAACACACCTCCTTTATAGACCGGCACACCCATGAGTCCACAAAGTGGGGCAAATGGATTTGCTATTTAAACAACGTGGCACAAAATGAGAAAATTAGGGTTGCGCTGGTCTGAAAATAGCAACAAATCGCACCAAACACGCACCAAATTTGCACACAAACTGACTACATATTTCTCGGTTCTCAAACATTTTGCCCTGGGCACATTTTCCAAATGAGCCTGTGTTGAAATAAACCAGAAAAGATTTTCACATCAAAAAGGCGAAACTCAAAAGCCACAACTCCTCACTATGTAATCACTATGGACCAACAAAGGAGTTTACAAGCCAAAGAAAACTTGTCGACTTGTCAGCAAGGAGTTTCAAACTCCAAAAACAAACTCCAAACAAGCTCCGTTTTGGCCTGGTTCTGTTCAAAATGTTATCGCACCAGTTCCCTTTAAGTATCTCGGCCTTTAGTGTGCATGCAGAACAATGAAGCAGCTGCGTGCAATGACTCGTACTTGAATCAAAATGCCTGCGAGGACGAATCTGAAGTGGCTGTTTTATGTAGCATCGGTTCACAGCATCTCTCGCCTGTACAAAATTCTGCAGCGTGTCGTCAACATGACCTTCTGTTGTCTCTGGCTGATAGTCACAACGCTGCATCTCCAGAGAAAACAATCACTTTGATCAAGTTATTGCCTCCTGTGAGTACAGCTCAAGCCACCCACGCTTCGCTGTACTGCAGGGTGGCTGGCGGAGAGCACTGCAGCCATACTTGCTTTTTTAAATACCTCGGTGTTGCATGTACGCCTGCTATCTGCACGCTGCTGGTTGACTCGGGCACCTCGGCTGAAGTCCATCTCTTTCCGCCCACACATTTTTTTCCTGCCTCTCCAGCACTTTTCAAACTTTTCCTCCAATAAAATGTGCACTTCCATTAATGTTATCATGATATCGGAATTTTTAACTTTGATATAATAACTTAAAAAATACTGATAATATAATTTTGACAATTTTAAGGCATGATTGTCGAATAAACTACAATATATAGATTTCTTTATTTGCCAGAAATAAAAACCTTAGCTTAATGTTTACTGTCAGCTATATGTTAGAAGTAAAATATAAACATTTGTTGCAGCCTCACGGTAACGCAGTAGGTAGCACGATTGCCTCACAGCAAGAAGGTCGCTAGTTCGAGCCCCGGTTGGGTCAGTTGGCATTTCTGTGTGGAGTTTGCATGTTCTCCATGTATTTGCGTGGGTTTCCTCCGGGTGCTCTGGTTTACCCCAAAGTCCAAAGACATGAAGGTATAGGTGAATTGCGTAAACTAAATTGGTGATTTACTCCGCTGTGGCAACCCCAGATTAATAAGGGGTCTAGGCCAAAGTTTTGTTGCTTTGTAATTTGTCTAATATTTCTAATATAATTTCAGAATTTTAAATTTTTATTTCAGCATTAGAGAAGAAACTGCTTGCCTAACCTATTTAAGTTAAAACATTACTGAAGACAAGTGAACAATCCATAATACACAGATAAGCAAAGGTAACCAATCACACAAATAAATACAAAAGAACAAATAGTGCCTAACTGCAAACTGTCATTTATTAAGGTTAATGACTGCTTTCACTAAGGCCCAATCCCAATTCTACCCCTTAGCCCTTCCTCTTTTCCCTATCCCTCGTTTTGCTCGTTTACATGAGGGCATAGGGGTGTCCCAATTCTCCTTATCTTGAAGACGTAGGGCTAAGGGTAAGTGCTAGATACCCCTTGAAACAGACATTTTTCTGGACCACACTAGAAACCAAGAAGTACGAAAATTTCAATGAATACACCATATACAACGACAGCATGGCTGCACACTGAAGTCAGAAGATGCACAAACATTTTTTTGTCATTATTACAAATTTTAACATTGATACATTCATAACCACGTTTGTGTTTTACCATCACGCTTTTTTTAAACAATTTAAAAAACAGCTAAATTTCGCTATCTATAATTTCTAATAATGTCTTGTATAGAAATCCCACAACATACTTTCACATCTGTCACTCGATGACAATCGAATACCCTGTCAGAAAAATCTAGTGGCTGGGAATGACATTTTTACAGTGTCTGGTATAATGTTAATGTTGTTTTCTTGTGTTCACATTGATGAATATGGCCATGGTGTAAATACACAGTACAGTTACAATCTTATTGCCACAATATATCATTATGATAACATGATATATGCCTTCAGTGATTTCCTGAAGATAAATACTAAAAAATTATGCAACTGGAATAACTACAGCAGTTCATTGATCTCATATAAAGCAAGAGATTGCGATGACATATGATGATGTGTACAGGTGTTGTAGTGCTGTCCCATTTCTTAGAGATAAAACTTGAAGCCCTTCCCCTTCACTTCTCTGTTTCAAGGGCCAAGGGCAAGGGGTAGGGGTAAATAAAAGAGTATTGGAATTGAGCCTAAGTAATTTCTTCCTCAGCTGTGTATTCTCTCTTTAGACTGTGTTTTAAAAATGGCTATTGTGCTCTAAAGATGGCAATTGGTAAAGATGCACCAAAATTTTCAGCCGCTGTTTGAACAAAAATCGCAAGAACAGCAGAGCGCACCATCGGTTAGCTTGTGCAAAATAGTGCAGGAAAGTAAAAATAAAAAGCTTGATATTCTGCTCTGCTGACATCTTACACATTTACACAAAAGTACACGTTTACTTATGTGCAGTATTCATGAACCACACATGCTCACCAGAAAAGCAAAGTCCACTCACATAACAGAGCAGCACATTTTTGTGTAGTATGCTTGTTGCTGCTGCCTGCATTAGTGCTACTCTGCTGTCATGGCAACTCCGGCAAAATGATGCCTCTTCACTCATAAACTCACTCATGTTATCATTTAATTTTTGTTAAATTTTAAAAAGTTAATTTTAGGTTATTTTATTATTATATTATTACATTATTACATATATTATTATATTATATATTACATATAATTTGTATTATTTAATAAAAATTATAATTAAATATCACAAAGCACTTCCAGTTTCTTTTTTCAGCCAAGTGCATCCTCAGCTTTCGGTGAGATTTTAGCTGCTGAAAATTCAGTATGAAATGAAAAAAGTGAAACTGTGAGGGTCAAAGAAAGAGAACAGCAGATATACTGTATGGTTATGCAGAAAAGTGAGTTTGAATCATTTCAAATATTTCAGTATTGATACTACTGATGAAATTACTTGTCACTCATCCATATGGAAGCAACATAGGCTCTCTTGAAAGCTAACAGAGATTTCAGCAAAGTTTGAGCTGTAATGAGATGAGAATGAGAAAAGGGGGTACAGGAACTTTAGCTGTGAGGGGGTTTATGGGTGAGCTGCTGTGCTGATTGTAGATCCGCTCTGGGGAAAGTGGGAGTTATAGGGCTGGGAGAAGGTCAGATCCCTCTCAGCCACGCTGGGAGTGCAGGAAAGACACACAGAGCTTGACTTGGGTTCGCTCAAAGTCCATTTAAGGCAAGGCAGTTCACTCAGTGGCCATATTAAAATACTCTCAGGCAGCTACAGTATTCTGTGAAGGCTAAATGTTTGGTACCTGTTGGATCTGTGTAGTTCTTGTTAGATATTGCTTTAATAGTTTAAATCAATATTATCATGCATACTGTCACAACAAATGCACATTCACCTAATGATGGTAACGGCAAATTTAAAATCAAAATCCGAGACAGTGTAATCCAAATTTAGCATACATTTGCTGTATTTAATTGTTTGCAATGTTTTTACACTTTTTTACTCAACTGTTGTTTTAAGCAATTTCATCTAAATGTTTTTGTTTATCATTTGATGTGATGTAAGCCAATTGGATTAAATGAAAAGAAAATATTAAAATCTATATTTTAAATTTGTAATACAGTTTTTCTCAATTGCTTTAGCACATTTTTTAAAACAGACTTAACATTCTCTAAACTGTAAGTGCAAATTTCAAAACTGTTTGCTGGAACTTCAGAGCATTATTGCATGTTTGCAAAATGTAGTTACACCCCCAAAACATTTCATTATTGCTTCAAAACTTAGTTATTGTGTCAGTAATTTGGCCAATACAACCAAAACATAAAGTGTAATTGTTATTGTCTGAGTCACACGGCTCAAATTGATTGGTTGCTTTTTCACCAGTCAACCATGGAAATTAAGGCTTAAAAAATCTGATATATGTTGAGAAGAGTCAAAAGTACATAGAAAAAAAAATGAACATTTGTATTTATACAGTACATTTATTTATGTACAAATGTATTACATGGAAAGTGCAATCTTGTTTGTCCAAACACTGTATTGTATATTTCATATTTCTTATGTTATCACAAATATACAAAAAAAACTACACAATATTATCTATGAAAAAAAAATATTCTTGGGGGGCATCTTGACACTCTTGTTGGCCTTGCCAGAGATTACACTTCCTTCAGTTGCTCTTGGAAGAAGTGTTACTGTAGCATGTTACTGCAGTTCAGAATTGTGAATGTAGTGATTGTGCTGTGGGCAATATATATATATATATATATATATATGATTGAATATAAATGATTGAGAAGTTGTGAAGAGTTTAAAAGTTTAAGTGAGAAACGACTCATCAGTTTTGATTAACAAGCCATATGCAATAGTTTTTGTCCAAACTACAGACAATTGTACTTATTGTTTGCTTAAATCAAATGCAATTTGCTTAAATCAATAAGAAATGCCACTCTGAAGTGAAGAATAAGCTCATCATTCAGACATGTAAACTTATTGTTTTGAAAAATAAAAAAGTCAATTGAGAACTGAGTCAAAACAATAGAGAAAAACTATAAAAAAACCCTTAAATAACAATATTGTTGTGATATTAAATAACATTTATTCTAAATAATAATTACTAAGTTACAATATATACATTAATAACACACTTGAAATCCCTTAGATGTCAGCAAGATATCTCTTCTTAATTTCATTAAATAACTATAGAAGTAATATTTAGTACATCAATAATGACAATAAACAATAACAATTTTAAACAATAAAAAATAATCATATGTGATAATGATATTTTTGTTTTAATATTGATATTTAAATATTGTTTTTTTTTATCACAACCACAAAAATAAACCATTACTACTATGATTATTCATTTCTGAATATCAGTATGAGCCATCTGTTTGAACAACAATTCATGAAAAAGCTTTAATGAGCTTTAATAAAGCTCTCAGATCATTTTCAATAGTGGCCCTTATATCATTTCCATTTCTCCTTTTTTGCATTTTTACATGTCTTCCGCTCAAGGTGCAGTTTCTGTTACATCACTTCTTGCATTCTTTAGTTCAAGGCCGCTGAAAATCTCCCAACCCGACCCCCAACTTATTACTAAGGTAACTCACGGCGCTGGTGAGCAGGAAAGAAAGGAATCGTGACTGTGTGTACTTCTGTGTGTTTGTTGTCTGACGGTTTGTGTGTGAGCGTATGAGAGTATGACTATGCCGGAGAGCGAAAAAACGAGCGCACAGCATGCATGCAGTAGTGCTGATGATCTGTATTGTACATTTGTAAAAAAATAAAATAAAATCTCTATTTTGTTTTAGCGTTAGTGAGAGGAAATATAACAAGGGAGCTTGATTTGAGGACTTCTGCAAACGTTGCACACTCTCATCTTTTCCAACACGTAGTTTGACTGTAAAGCACTTCTTTTTATCTCAGTGGGCATCAAGGCTCAAACAACCTAAACTGTATTCGGTCCGAATGATGTTAAATGAAAGATTCAATGCCCACTGTGAGCTTTACATTGCCCTAGAGAAATGGAGAAAAAACATGAGACACTATTTTCTCAGCCATGATGACTCATAAGAGACATTAATTGACACCTAAGTCTATTAGGACTAACAACATCCGTAATAAGCAGTGAGTTATTATTTAATCCTGTCATCTGACCATCTGCTGCTGCAAATGAAACACATGTGGGTCAGTCTCGTCAAGCGGTGCCTTGTGAACTCTGTAATGTATGCATGTGTTGTCATTTAAGAACATATTTTACTGTGTGCCAGACATTTATAAAACAGCAAAAGAACAAAAGAAACAGGGTGGAAATAAAGCCTGTCATTGCTCACTGTTGCAGAAAGACAGCGTGCATGACAGTGCTGATTCAGAGAACAGACAGACAGACAGACAGACAGACAGACAGACAGACAGACATAGATGAGAGTGACAGAAATAAAGATAGAATGATTGCTAGATAGAACGATAGAGATTGGTAGATACAACAATAGATGGATAGAATGATAGATAGGATGGATGGATGGATGGATGGATGGATAGATGGATGGACGGACGGGCAGACAGACAAATAGACAGATGGATAGATGGATAGATAGATAGAACGATAGATAGATAGATGGATAGATAGATAGATAGATATAGACAGACAGACAGACAGACAGACAGACAGACATAGATGAGAGTGATATAAATAAAGATAGAATGATTGCTAAATAGAACGATAGATTGATTGATAGATAGAACAATAGACAGATCAAAACTAATGGTCTTTTTAAAAAGGTGTTTAACATGTAATATATTAAACTATAATGTGGACATGAAAACCTGCTGGAAAATATAAATTACAACGCCGGAAAGATCTGAGGCTATCCTAAAGATCGAAGCACAAACTGCAAAACATCAGGCTCCATTTCACTTGATTGATGGAATCATTTTTCGGTGCAGGGGTGAAAAAATGGCATTACAAAAAGGCATCTGAATTTAACAGCTGTTGAGCAAAGTGATCTCCTATTTTACCATTCACACAAAACAGCTCCCGCACCTCTCAAATGTGGGCCAATTAATTGCATCAGAAAAACAGCAAGGATTTTTTCCTCTTTTAGAAAGGTAACATTTACAAAGGGATCTCTCGAGAGCAAAAAAAAAACAAAAAACAGATCCATCCATAACGCCAAGCCATTTTCTTCAATTGACAAAAATGAGGCACGCTCTGTACAACAGCAATGCCTAATTGCAAACGACAAGGGCATATTTCTTATTATCGATATCACCATGTACTGTACATCTGACATGAGATTCTCTGTATTAATGCTATCACTGCAAATTAGGTCTGCAGATATATGGCATATGCTTGAATTATGAGGGCACATGTACGAGCCCATCTACATCTAGAGCAGCTTTAATGAGCATAGAAGCTGACACCTTGATTATACCCCTAAGGTTTTGAATGATAATTTTCTCTGGAAAGCTTACTCTAACCAAACAATCTGATAGACCTTGGATGAGTGCATCAATTCAGAGGCTTTCAAGAAGAATTTTTAGGCTACAGGGATCGATGCAGCCAATTGTAAAATCAGCAAGGATGCATACAAGTGTGATTTTATTTGCACTAAAGTTGGCATGAAATAAAACTTTACCCTGTTAATACACCCGTACTAAATGCATGTTATATAACTTTACTCATAAAAAAAAATGTGTTGCCCCTTTCATGTTTAATTAAAGTTGACCTTCCAGTGCAAATGACAGACGTATACTAGACTTCACTCATTTAATCTGCTTAAACCCTGCCCCTTAAGCTCATGTTCATTTATTTTTTAGTGCAACACACACACACACACACACACACACACACACACACACACACACACACACACACACACACACACACAATCTCAAAATCCAAACAACAACCGATGCCAGCAATTTTTGATAATCCATTTCAAAATATGGAAGAGATATGTCGCAACTTCAAAGGTGAATTTACACAGCAACGATGCAATGCGATTACATATATTCATTTTTTCCTAGACACGTATTCAAAAAATAAATAGACAACATTTTCAAAACAATTCTGCTTGGCAGAGATCTAAGGAAACAACTAATAATGCTGCATTACACATGCACTGTAAAAAAATCCAACTTGAAAAAAGTTAATTACTTTTTTTTGGTTGGTTTAGCAAAAAATTTGTAAACATTTCTGTGCAACTACATTTAAAACATTTATTTAAGCTAAATCACAATTTTCTTCATCAAGTATAAAAGATTAGTTTTGTAAGCAAGTGCACCCAAAAACGCTTCAGACAACATGTTACTTTAATACGTACAGCTCTCTGTCCACACTATACCACTGAAAACGCACATCACGCAACCAAACCACAACCACACACACACACACTCTGGCATGCACTGCAGCGTGCCTTGAGCACATCTCCCCATATGAGAGCTGTGCACGTCAGACTGTTCATAAAGGATCTACTGCTGGATCTAATCTCACTATATTATATAAGTGTCTGTTAAGTTGCTAATATCAAGACAAAAATAGGCAGTTCCTTATATCATGTTTTCATTTTATTGTTAATAAAGTGAAATAATGTAGCCAGTGTGATGTGAATGAGGTTATAAAGTACACTGTTCCTTTTGCAGATTTACTCGACGTGTCCTCTTGAGTTTTTCATATCAAACTTGCGAAGTCTGAACTTACAAGTAGAGGATGAAAGACTGAACTTTGTGTAGGCTACCAAATATTGAGGAAAAAGCCCCAATCAGAGAGAAGAATGTCTGCAGCCTTGCCTCCATTTTCAGGTGTCTCCGTTTTCCCCCATCCACTCTGAGACGGAGCAGCAGCGTATTAAAACCAAAACGTCCTCTTCATCGTTTCCAAAAAGCTCAGTTTTCGCCGCTCGAAAAATCTGGCATAGTATGGACGGATTGCATAACCTTTGCAAAACGTATGCATTTTAAAATGAAAACGTATTAGTGTAAACGGGGCCTAAGTTGAGTTAATCTCAGACCTCCTCACTTGAAAAAATAAAGCTTGCAGTATTTCTAACCCTAACAACAACGACAAAAATAATACACCAATAATTACATTAATGTCAGTATTATTAACAACAACAACAACAACAACAACAACAAAATACTACTGCAATAATGCTAACGTAATTAGAAATTATTATT